>JAYEVD010000873.1:0-176444 GCA_036346405.1 Phyllostachys edulis | reverse complement strand
CCATGTGGCGTTGCCGGGAATACATTTGTCAAATCAAACAAAACTCCACACGGAGAACCATCGACAGACAGCAGAACTCAATTGGGCCAAGCTCAACCTTGTACACGCATCCAAATTGCCGTTCGTTCTACGGGCTCCCAACAACCTTCAACGAAAGCCCAGAACAAATGCCAATGGCACCGCCTTTCCCAGCAGCCCTCCTCCTCCCGCCGTTCCGCGTGCTAACTCCAAACCGGGCTGACCGCTCAGGCACCCACACAGCACGGGCACCTGCCCGTCTGCGCGGTCCATCTCACCTCACCAGTTAGCCTACGACGTCCGAGCCGCACAGCGCACACTACTGCCGCGCGGCCTGGCCGCTGGGCCCATAACATAAACGTGCGCACCGTGTAGACTCCGTTCAGTGCGCCGGAGAGCAGTGACTACGGTTTATGTCGGTTAGAGGAGGCTAAATGGCCATGGCTGCTGGGTCGATGACCGCTGGTCGGTCCGAAGCACTGTTGATTTAATCTTACTGTTGATTCAATCCAAGCATAGCCCGACACGTAGTGTTTGGGGGTCGGGATCTCGTCTTAGCGGGCCGGGCCGACAGTTAAGCATAGTACCGTGTCAATCACGTCCCCATCCAACACGCGGCAAAGAGGATGGGGCGGAGGCTATTATTATAGACAGGCTACTCGAGCTAACTCCGACCTGTTAAGCTAATCATGTTCGAACCGTTATAATACTGTCTGTTTAGCTAGCCGGACCATGCTACCTATTTTGCCACCTCTAATGCTAATGTCGGCTCACGTCTGGGCCGCGACAAGGGCCACCGGCTCTGCAGATCAATCCCGGTCGCGCATCTGGCCGCGGCTGGTCCCGTTGCGACTCCCGAAGATTCACCTCGTGAAGTTTACTTGTCGGCATCGGCATGGGCATGGCAATGTTGCGCTCGACACGTTGCACGATAAACCCAGCGAAAAAATCTCCTTGCAAAACAAGAGTCCAGAACAAACCAACTCTGATCCACGTCATCAGCCGCTGTAGCAGCCGTAGACAATGCCATCCATCCATCCATGTGCGCCCCAAAGCTCCCACCGTGTGAAGCAACCGACGACGCAGCATCGCAGTGTAGAGCATGTGACGATGCGAAGCGTCCAAGAAAACATGAGACCCACTAGTAAGCATCGATCAAAGCCCTCACCAGAATAATACTGAAAAGTGGCCACCAACACTAGCATATAGCATAATAGACATAGCAACAAAACAAAGAGACAGTACCGAAACCACAACACGTATGTCCCCAACACCACCGCTACAAAAGAATCCCTAGATCTCTCTACCTGCATTGCATTGCACCAGTACAAACACCACATGGTAGCCACCACTAGCACGAGGAAGAAGATGTCAGTTTAATGATACAGACTAGTGCCGACCGATCAAAACCCAGTAGGGCACAGGCCGGAAAGGCGAACGAGACAAAGACCAAAGCAGCAGAACATGCCCACCAAATCCGGCGGCGTCCCCACCGCCGAGACGGAATCCACTGCCCTTTCCGCCCGCGCATTCTATCAGATTAGATGGAAAAGGAACGGTGCTGCGGCCAGGAGGCAGGCGGCCACATGGCGCCCAACGGTGGCGGCCTCGCTGAGGTCGGGGTTCATGCTGTTCGCCGACGGGCCGTACGCGCTGCCGAACGGTGGGCTCAGGGTGCTTCCCGGGGTGCCAGTGGTTGTGGACCCCGGTGGAGTGATCCCCGTGCCGGTGCCAGGGCCCATGCCTGCTCCGGTGCTGGTTCCCGTGCCTGCTCCAGTGCCAGTGCCGGTGCCGGTGCCGGTGCCGGTGCCGGTGCCCACGCCTGTCCCGGCGCCGGTGCTCGTTCCGGTGCCTGTCCCAGTGCCGGTGCCGCTGCCTACGCCGCTGCATAAAGAAACGGAAAGCAACTTCAGATATCGCGCGTGCAAGGAACTCACTAGGCAAACCTTTGATACTGTGCAACGAAATATTTGACATGATCAGATTGGGGGAAGTTGTTTTGAACCGAGTGTACAATGCAGATACGGTGAACCGAGTGCACTTGCGTTGCGTAGGTTCAGTGTACTTTGATCTGATGGCGCGGCGGGCGGCCGGCCGGGAGGGACCCCGGCCAGCTGCTTTCATTCGGGAAAAGACGTTGCTTTAAGCTCGGACCAGAAGATCCGTTCCAAACACCTTTTATTTCACATGGACATGAAGTGTACTACGCTGTAATGTACAGCTATCGGCAGTGGACTACTAGTACTACTTTTTGTATGTAAAGATGCAGATTTTATTAAGCCGCAGCCTGTAATATCAGTATTCTTCCATGAATATACTTTGCTAGCTTTTCGCTAAGATTTTTCAGATTAACTCGGCGTTGCAAACTGCAGCATGATACACGAGTTCGTGCACTTCGGTATAACTTTGATATGCGCGTATACACAAAATTAATAAGGCCTCGTTGAATTATCACCTGTTGCCTACGTACGGCCGTGCGTGCCCATGTGCAGAATCTAGATTGATGCATAATAATCCAATAAAGTATGCCAAATGACAGGACACCGGCTGAGGACAGTAAGCACCCATGCTGCATCTTGCTTAAGATACTCTACTTTGCAGATTCCAAGTACTCTAATCACAAATAATGAAGTCCCAAATCTGAACGCAAAAATAAAGATGGATGGGGTTGCTTACCTCGCACTCGCAGGGTACTTGCAGGTGCCGGCGCTGGGATCAGTGGTGGTGAGGGTGGCGACGCCGGAGAAGTCGCAGGTGGCGCCAATCGGGCTGTTCTTCTGGTAGTAGCTGTTGGTGGCATAGGAGCAGTGCGTCACGACGGAGTTGGGGTTGTAGCACGGTCCGTTCTGCATGATCTGGGTGCAGTCGGCGCCGCGCGAGCACGCGTAGTCGATCGCACTCTGCATCGCCGTGGGGCTCTGGCCGGGCTTGCACACGCAGAACGCCCCATCTGTTGTTGTTTCCAAAGGGGAAAGATTGGTTAGCCCAAAGCAACCATGACACTATGGCAGTGTGGGCGCCCAAGCGCAGAAATTTAAGGCTCTCTTTGTTTATCTACTACGACTAACAGGCCATCAGAGCTTCTGTACATGTTCACTTTGTTGGAGTAAATCTCTGTTCTTGGGCATATTTACTGTGCAAAAAATTTGGGGGAAACGCAAAATGCAAGGTCTATCCAATAATCCTCCGTGGTAGCAAAGTTTGATGAGCCACAAATCACAAGAACATTTAACCATTGTTCTAGAGCAAAAGATTTCAAGAAGCAGCCGCCTGGGGGTAAGGACAGAAAACTCAACCCAAACAATGTGTTTTGTGCAGAGATGCAGGTTTGGGCCTCACCTGAACCTGTAAACATGGCCAGCAAGAGCAGCAGGAGCAGCGGAATCGCCATGGCAGCAGGAGCTTCGAGCTCTCCGGAGTCTGAACTCTGAGCACAAGTAGCTAGCAAAATGGGGACTGCTCGGTGCTTGTGGGGAGTCGGGAGTGGTGTGCAGTGTTCTTCCCCCAGGCGTTGTCCTTTTTATTGGCGAACACCGACCATACATTGAGGCGTTCTCTTACTTTTTTTTTCGTTTCTTTTTCTCTGAACACTTCAGAGTGACTGTGTGTGACCGTGCAGAGCGACCCTTTGGACGAGGATCCGCCGTGTCCGCATGCCAACGGCTTTATTTTCGCTACGGGCAAATAGCCAGGCGGTGACTCATCATCGTCCTCTCTCTCTCTCCTGCAAAGCGAGAGGGAGGGGGGGCGCGTGCACAGCTCTCCGGGCTGCGCTGTCCTCCTTTGTCATGGCATGGCATGCGAGCCGATGCGGCACTGTGTTTTCGGGCTGGCTTTATGGTGCTTACACCGAACAGTTGGATGGTGATTGCCACTGTCAGAGAGTAGGAATTAACGTTCGAAAGGAATTAACGTTCGGATTGCATTACGCGTTACTGCAGGATAAGTTTTATATCTTACCGTAAAGTATTTTCTGCCTTTTTTCAGTATGATTAGGCTGATGCTAACAGGGAATCTAGATATAGGTCTTTGATTGTTATTTTTATATAATAAAAAAACGGTGGTGCCATTTCGTGGAGCTAATGGCATTGTCAGGTTGTCAAACTTTGACACAAAGTGCTTTAAACGAGTTTGATAAGTTATGCTAGTATTTTCGAACAGTTGGGTGGTGATGACCACTGTCAAAGAATAGGAATTAACGTTCGGATTGCATTACGTATTACTCCAGGATAAGTTTCATATCCTATCGTGAAGTACTTTCTGCCTTTTTTTTCCCAGTATGATTAGGCTGATGCTAACAGGGAATCTCGATATAGGTCTTTGATTATTATTTTTATATATAATAAAAAAACGGTGGTGCCATTTCGTGGAGTTAATGACATTGTCAGGTTGCCACACTTTGACACAAAGTGCTTTAAGCAAGTTTGATAAGTTACGCTAGTATTTCCGAACAGTTGGGTGGTGATCGCCACTGCCAGAGAGTAGGAATTAACGTTCGGATTGCATTACGCATTACTCCAGGATAAGTTTCATATCCTACCGTGAAGTACTTTCTGCCTTTTTTCCCAGTATGATTAGGCTGATGCTAACAAGGAATCTCGATATAGGTCTTTGATTATTATTTTTATATAATAAAAAAAATGATGGTGCCATTTCGTGGAGTTAATGGCATTGTCAGGTAGCCACACTTTTGACACAAAGTGCTTTAAGCAAGTTTGATAAGTTACGCTAGTATTTCCGAACAGTTGGGTGGTGATGGCCACTGCCAGAGAGTAGGAATTAACGTTCGGATGGCATTACGCATTACTCCAGGATAAGTTTCCTATCCTACCGTGAAGTACTTTTTGCCTCTTTTTTTTGCCAAGTATGATTAGGCGGATGCTAACAGGGAATCTCGATATAGGTCTTTGATTATTTTTTATATATAATAAAAAAATGGTGGTGCCATTTCGTGGAGTTAATGGCATTGTCGAGTTGCCACACTTTGACACAAAATGTTTTAAGCAAGTTTGATAAGTTACGCTAGTATTTCCAAATAGTTGGGTGGTGATGGCCCTTTGAGAGTAGGAATTAACGTTCGGATTGCATTACGCATTACTCGAGGATAAGTTTCATATCCTCTGGTGAAGTATTTTCATCTTTTTTTTCCCGGTATGATTAGGTGATGCTAACGGGGAATCTCGATATAGGTCTTTGATTATTATTTTTATATAATAAAAACGGTGGTGCCATTTCGTGGAGTTAATGGCATTGTCGATTACCACACTTTGACACAAAGTGTTTTAAGCAAGTTTGATAAGTTACGCTAGTATTTCGAACAGTTGGGTGGTGATGTCCTTTGCCAGGTAGTAGGAATTAACATTCGGATTGCATTACGCATTACTCCAGGATAAGTTTCATATCCTACCGTGAAGTACTTTCTGCCTTTTTTTTTCCCAGTATGATTAGGATGATGCTAACAGGAATCTCGATATAGGTCTTTGATTACACACACACACAGAGTGGTGCCATTTCATGGAGTTAATGGCATTGTCAGGTTGGAATTTTTTTTAAAAAATAATCTATTTTTTATTTTGAATTAATAATACCACTTTTTTTATTTTACAGGAATAATCATATGTCGCTTACCCGTTGGGCGACTAGCATACTCTGTTAGCTTAGTTTGTTAGCTTAGTGAGCTCAACTTGTCGCCCAGCGGGCACAATGTATACTCTGTTAGCTTAGTAAGCTACACACTAGGATCAACCGTTGAGCGGTAAGTGTCCAAGTCGCTCAACGGTTGAGCTACTTGGACACTTGTCGCTCAACGGTTGAGCGACTTAGTCTAGTCGTTCAATGGTTGAGCGACATATAATTATTCCTGTAAAATAAAAAAAGATGGTATTATTAACGCACGTTAGGCAAAAAAATATTTGACAAACTTAGACATCTCTAGACTATAAACTAAACAATCCTTGATCCCGCATCCTCCCTATCCTCTCCTCCCTCCTTGCCACTTCTTCCCGTCATCATTGTCGTGTCCTGAATTGTCACTCCCTTCAGCGGCGCTGTGACAAAGGCAAGAAAACATTGTATAGAAAGGGAGCACTCAATAGCAAAGCTGAGCCGACTTCTCTAAAGCACAGTGCAAGGTGACGGTGCACACAAAGCTCGAAGGTGATGGAGCACAAGTCTTTGAGTACATTCAAAGGTTAGAAATTCCAACGGAGTCGAAAAAAATATATTACATATGTATACCATTCTTGTTTTTTTTCCTGTATATTCAAATGTTATAACATGGTATAATTAAAATATATAATAGCTTTGAATTACTTGTCACCTCCTAATGCCCAATTGGAAACACGATATTTTTTTTTCTGAAACACTATAGAAAATTAACATTTTCCGTGAAATTTCTGAAATAGCCATACTGGTTCAAAAAAGGCAAATGTCTATAAATGAATATTAAAAAAAGATACTAAGCTAGCTACTGGATAACAATTTCAAGTTTTTTAGATGGACAACAATTTCAAGTTAGAGCAAACAAACCTTCGGGAAAAAAAAGTTAGACCAAAGCCACCAAACAAATCTACTTTATGACACGAGTGAAGAAAAAAAAAATGACGTCTGGTTGGAAAAGGTATCCTTGGGCCCTTTGGACCTCCTGACTCAATCTGGGCCTGCACACGTAGCCTTGGGCCCTTTGGACCTCCTGCCTCAATCTACGCTTGCACACGCAGCCTTTTTCCACCAATTTGAACAATGATGGGCCGTCATGGGCCACCATCCTCCAATTCTTCTTCCATGCCGGCCGGCCGAAGATCGGCCGTACTGGGTACATAGCGCAGGTTTCATCGCTCCTCTGCACGTTCTGGATTGTGTAGCTCTTACAAGAGTATCACAAAGTTGCAAAGGCAAGTGCTGCGCATTAGACTACAGAGTCCACGATAGCTCTTGCTCCTCCGGTCAAGAGTGCCGCCATAGAATACATACAGTTAAAACAAAATAATTTTGATCAAATATATTGTCTCAAACGTATGATTTAGATATATAAAATTGGTATAGGTGAATTTGTTATGAAAAATACTTTCATAATGTTTCACTTTTTACTACTTTTATGAATATATCGTAATAAAATGGAGTGATCAAAGTGACATCTTAATTGACTTTGAAAAGTAAAATCGCCACTCTTTTGTGACTGGAGGGGTACAAGAGTATCACAAAGTTGCAAAGGCAAGGGCCACCAGAAAGAGCGTGACAGATGTCCTCAACTGGGATCAACAACAGTTGCACATGAATACGCGTTTGATGTCGCATCGGTCAGCATTAAGCAATAATTGAAGACAAGTGGTGTAACACCCTGGCTATGCGGAAGCCAAAATGTAACTAAGACTTACAATCCAAAACTGAAATTTACAATTAACTTAATTAAATCAACGACGCATGATAACTAGACATCAATTAAATATTTCTACTCACAGTGTTAACAAAGAAATTTCAGCAAGAGACTAAACTCATAGTCACAGTTTAAACATCACTAGCAAGGTCATAAGCATCATGAATAAGATTCAATAACTAATAGGCATCATCTAATAATTTTGACTATGAAAAGAACCAACTGAAGTACCAACATACTACTTATTACAAAAATTGAGTCTCATTGAAATAAAGTAATAAAAATATTATTTGGTAATGGATGTGTGCAGCAAAATGATATAAAACTGTGAGCTAAATTCCCCCTGTGAATGCCATCCACGACGGTCACCTAAATAATAAAAATAAGAGTGAGTCCAAGACTTAGCAAATACAATTAAATACCACAAGAAGCATTGAATCAAAGACATTTCATTCTCAATATATTGAATTCATAATAAAATAAATGCTATGCACTTGATACAAATATGAATATGCAATTCACTTCTCTTCTGCATATACCGGTATAGCCAGTGATACACCCATCGGTGTTCACTCAGGCCCGTATTATCCAAAATGCAGAGATCCAAGGCTCGTATGAAGAATCTTTCTTACAGGGATCTAGTTTCCCATTCTGAAATGATAGGGATCTCAAAACCCATTCCCGTGGGTGAAGCATGAACGCTTCAAATGAAGGAAATGAATGTGTTCTTTCATAATAACAATTTGATATCACTGATGAATGAAATCATGTAAAGAGCGGAAATACTCATAAGTCATAAGAATTAACCATGCCATAATCATAATAATCAAATTGAACAACAACATACAAGATAATCCAATTTGTACTTGCCTTTCGCGATGCAACACGTTGGATGATAAAGAAGGTGCAACTAATCCCAAGTTCACTCACTAATCGCAACGCTCTAATCCGCACTCCCAAACCCATACTTCAAATAATTAGTCTACTCATGCGAAACGACAAACTAACAGTAACTCAAAACTGGACAGCGATCTTCTAAAATACGTATCTCACAATCTACTTATCATAAAATTTCATTTTCAGTCTCTCTAGAAATATTACGACTTGGTATACAAAAGTCTAGTTGGCAAGATCTCTTAATTCTGCCTTTAACTAAACAAGCAGATGAATAACAGTGACAGAAACTGTTCGACAATTTGGACAGTATTCTTAAACTAGCTATAACTTTCACTAGGATGATCCAAAAATTGTATTCTTTAACAATCTGGAAAGCTAAGAGATTTTCCCACAAAAGTTGTGTTGGTCTACATCCCTAATTCGGCCATTAACAATTTCTAATTTGCTAGATACTACGACTACTATAAACTTGACAGAGTTTCTAGACAGTATTCATTGCGAAAGTCATAACTCACAAACTACACATCCAAATAATGCGAACTCAGATCCTGTAGAAACCTAATGAAATTTCCCACAATTCTTCAGGAGATGACCTACCCTAATTAGACAGTATTCATTGCGAAAGTCATAACTCACAAACTACACATCCAAATAATGTGAACTCAGATCCTGTAGAAACCTAATGAAATTTCCCACAATTCTTCAGGAGATGACACCTACCCTAATTTCGCAGTTTTAGTCTTCAAAATTATGGTACAACTAGCAATAGAGAACAACCTGATCTGCTACTCGAATTCAGTCACATAGAAAAGAATTAATCTAGATCATGAGAAGAAGAAATCATCCATGTACCTCGCCGAAATCCGCTGAACTTCCCATGAGAATTCCCTCTCCCCTTCCTTCTCCCTCTCCCTCTACCTTTCTCCTTGGCCGGCAGTACTCGCCTCTTCTTCCTTTGGCCGGCAACAATAGAGAAACACCCCCCAAGGGATGGAGGGCAGCAGTGGAGGCACAAGGAGAGGAGGGTGGTGGCTCTAGCGAGAAAGGAGGAGGGTGCTACATGGCGGATCTTGTAGCATAGGCATCTTCTGATACCATCTAGGATTTTGGCTGCCCCTAATGGGCCAAGGCTATGGACCTTTGGCTTAAGATTTAATCCCCCTTTAAAAGAAAAATCTAAAATCCCTTTTTAAATCCCGATAAAAAGGTTTGAAATTCAATTATGGTTCTAAATATTGAACGGGGTATTACAAGTGGAGGATAACTATGCGGTAGAATATTTCATTGGAATTATCAAGAATAGGCTTGATGTTGGAGATTGAAGCAGAAAAGTTGTGGCGGCAAGAAGTGATAGAAGATACATAGTTCGGTGGGGCAGCTCATATGTGTGCATATATTTCGGAAAAGAGTAACTAACAGAGGAATAATAGGAGCATACAGTTAAATGATCCATGCACGATGGAGAGTGATTACATTTCTAAGAATCCTAACAACTTATTATGCTCACCATCAAAGCTCATACTTCAATTATGTTCCTTAAGTTGTATTTTCCATTAAAGCACATACTTCAATTATATTCCTCAAATTGTATTTTCCTTCGAGCTTCTATTGTTATTCACAATGTTTATAATGTCTTAAAAAATCTAAATAGCCTACAAGATACGTAAATATATTCTCAAGCTGTCAAACATCTAAATTATTTCATTTAGTACTTCAAACTTTGAAACAAATATAGTCAAATGCGCAGACCACCCTGCTAGTTAATCTTAAAATAAAAGTTAATGACTGTTGACCCACTTTGTCTTTGTTAGCAGAAGAATATTATATATTGTGTCATGCCAAATTATCGAGCTTTATATCTACTTATTGATAGAGCTTAGTTTATTTATGACGTACGTAGAAGTAGAAGGTTTATGTAGCATGTAGTTTCCGTCACACTTTACAGAACATTGCTATGTTCTTCTGCAATTTTTATCGCCAAATATAAATATTGATCAATTTTTCATTTGGTTCATAGCAAAAATGTGCTGACGCTCTATTTCATTTGTCTTACTAATATATCGCTTGTGTATTCTCATGAGTTGATCTAGTATTCATGAGCCGGACCATCTATTTGTCTACGTGTTTACTATGTTGGAACTTATTCTCCTGATCGTTTGGATGTATGGAGTGTTAAACTGCTTAAAAATAGCTGAATTTCTATTTTGGGTGCATGTACGGAGTGTTAAACTGCTTTAATATTGTTAAAGTTGTATTTTGGACGCACGTATCAAACCATTACACATGTATGTGTGGACCCTTCGCTCGGCTCGCAAACACTCACGAGTCGGCTCGAGCCTTTAAATCGGGCAAACTGAGCTCCGAGCTCCTTTTTCGGCTCGTTAACCTTAACGAGCTGGCTCGATAACTAAGAGAGCTCAGGCCGAGCGAAGATCCCGCGGGATACTGTCGCTGGCGCTGCGACCCTAGTGACGACCACTAGCTCTCGGCCGCCAGCGAAGACCACTTCGATCGCCTCCTGGACCCGCTTCTCTTCGTCATCTTCAACCGCATCCAGGACGTCTAGGCGCTCGGTCGCTGCTCCCTGGACTCACGCCGCTTCCACGCAATCGCCCCCCTCATCGACTCTGTCCTCGTCTGCGTCGACTGCAAAAATAAGCAGCGCGTCTTCTCTTCAAGCACCGTAATCACGCTGACTAGAAAAAAAATCCGGTTTTTTCCTTAAACATCTCTCTAAACATTTTCATTGTACATGCCTTTAAACTGAATGTACCGTCAAAGAGCTCCTCAATAATTGTTCTTGTACCTGTCCTGGCTGATAATTTTGTCTATTGGATTGAGCAAGCTGATTGCCTCGAGTCGTTCAAGCTTTCCACGTGCTAAAGTAGTACTCCCTTTGCTTTACAAAAAAACAAGTTGTTTTAGATATCGATGCAGTCCTCAAAATACAACTTCGATCACTAATTCTTATTATAATATATTTATAAAACCCAATAAAGTTATAATATTATAAAAGTATTTTTGAAACGAATATATACATATGATTTCTATGCATCTAATCTAAATAAGTAAAAAGGTATCAATAGCTAAAGTTTTCAAAGTTTGCATTCTAAAACTATTTGTTTAATGTTTTGTGAATGGGAGGAGTACTAATCTACGTAAGTTGTTAGAATCTCATGCAAAACGTTTGTGTTAACGAATGAAATCAATCGTCGTACTCGTATCGTCTCCAAAATAGACATAATTATAGGCTATCAAAGTACCTCGGGGACACAACCTATTGCTTTCCGGACTGATCTGGTGACTTAACCGAGATGATTTGCACGTCTCCCATAGTCCCATGCTAAAGGTGCGAATAGGGAATTTCTAAATTCAATGATTATCTTGACGGTAGGCTTTAATCATCGTAGTTGGAACATGAAAATAAATTAAAAACATTAATCACACGTACAAATAAAATCGATCATTGTAAACCCACACAGGATGACAGGAGCAGGGACCCGGACCCGGACCCGGCCTAAACCATCATGGCGGAGGGGGAACCTCATTTACCCAAGAGGAAAGACGGTGTAAGAACGAATTACGTGGTACGAAGCTCGCCACGCCCGGGGACCCGACGTGCGGCATGTTGGTTTTTGAAGCCATTTATGTAATTTCTCAATTAGAGAAAAAGAAGAAAATGGTAAAGAAAAAGGAAAGCTGATAAGGTCCACCTGTAGGTGGAAGATGAAGTTGATAAGGCTGGAAATGAGTCTCCAGCCCCTTCACAGCTAGCACACGATGGGTTGTGCTCCTCCCTTTTCGCTGGAGTTTGCACGGTTGAAGCAGGAGCGTGAGATCTAGGCGGAATCGGCAAGGGAGGCACGAGCGGCCTGCGCGCCTTGTGCGGCGGCCGTTCGCAGCAGCCGGCCGTATCCCCCTGGTCTTCCTCCCCTTCAAAGGACTGAGCAACGACCTCCTTTTCTGGATCGGAAAAAAAAAATCAACAGTGAGTCTCCTAATTTTGGGATTGTTGTTCTCCTCCATTTTTGGCTTCGAATTGAGGGGATTTTTAGAGTTCGTGGACCACCGTGGCTATCTTTACTCCGTCGGTGGAGAACTCTTGATTCCCCTTTGTGTGCATCATGTTGTCTTCTTCTTGCACCACATTCTTGTGTGTGTGCTTGGAGAGTACTACTGTGGTGTGCACCTGAAGCTCTTGTGTTCAGCTTTGGCTTGATCTGGAGGGAGAAGGAACTTTATTTTCTGGTGCTCTGTATTGCTTCCGGCCAAAGCATTATATTGGAGAACTTGTGCGGCAACCTTCCTGTCCCTTGGCTTCATCTTTGGTGTGTCCCGAAGAGTGAAGTAAGACTATGTATCTCTGTCGACCTCGCCTCTCATCGCGGCACAGCGAGATGCTAGGTTTTCTGGGACAGCGTCCGTGTGACGTGCCTAGTCTGCTGATCTACTTGGTGGTTTTGATTACCATCGGATTGTGAGTGTTTCTGCATTCCAGATTGCTGAGTATATCTTTGCAAATATATGTGTTGTGCTAGTTTCTTTAATCTGTGATAGATTTGATCGCAGAGGCTAGCTCTGGAAGATATTGCAAAGAATTAAGTGGGTTCAGTTTGCTCTATGATGTCGCTAGTCTAATACTGAAATTGAAGTGATAAAAGTGATTAGACTTGAGCTCTAAGTGGATTACTTACTTCTGTCATTTGATTATCTATCAATTGTTACTTTCTGGTGATAGGTTGAACTGAACATTCTGGTTCTGTTGATCTCAAGTAATTCAGTTTGACTACTCTCTTGTCAGTCAATTGGCACTTTGTTGATCTTGTGATCTTGTGTTCATTTGAATAAGAGAATTATCAAGTTCTATCAATAAGCTTGAATACTGTTTGTGATCACTTGTGATCCTCCTCTGTTTGGCCGAAAGTATTGCCTGTGGTCTATTGTTTTAGATCTTTTGACAGATTTGTAAAGTAATGTTTAGAGCTCAAAGTTGTAACATCTCAAAGTTCTGTTACCAAAATAAAAATAAATAAAGATATTATTTTATTGAATTTTCAGTTTGTCGAAGTTCTTTCATGATTTTTTATATATTTTTTAAAAATTATTTGTTAAAAGAAAAAAATTATTTAATTTCTTGGTTTTAAAATCAAAAAGAAAATTTATGGAGTTTTCTAGGATTTTATTGGATTTAAAATGAAAAGTAAAATTTTAATTAATTTTGAAAGTTTAAAAGCTTTTCTCTAATTATTTTAAAGCCAAAATAAATTATGTGCAAACACTATTACCAATTATAAGTTGGAAATATTTTTATTAAGCTCAAAATAATTCTAGGAATTTTTGTGAATTTTTGGACTCAATTTTCTATTTTCTAAAATCTATTTGATTTGTTGTTTAATCTGAATTAATTTCGAAATTATATATATATATATATATATATATATATATATATATATATATATATATATATATATATATATATATATATATATTTTCCGCAGAGGTCACCCATCCAATGCTTCTCTCGGCCATGCCTCACTTAACTCTACACATCGTTGCATGTGCTGCCATCAATTGTGTTACTTTCAATTGATTAGTAACTTCTCTTTTATTATTTTATTTACTCCATTCTCTCTCCTATTCATCTTCTTCCCGAGAGTTTTCCTTTCTGTTTTTTTCTCCGTGTGCACTAATGGCTGCTTTGCCCATCGGCCTCCCTCCATGGCCGACCTCACCTTCGGCCACCGCCGTCGACCACGTGCCCTCACCACCGGCGCCACCTCCCCTCCCTTTTCTTCTTGCTGTCCAGTGAGCACATGTGCAAGCCGACGCCATTGTTGCACCAATGGAGCTCATCAAAACCAGCGTTTCCTTTCTATTTTCTCCACAAAATTGCAATCATTCAATTCCTCTCATCACACCACCTCCACTCCAGCCAAAAACTCCCGTTTTAATGCACTTAATCGCTGCACTTAATCGCCGGACTTGTGTAACGGCTACCCCTTGATCTTCCACTCCCGGCCTCCCCTTGCCCTATAAATAGGAGCACAAGGTGCCCCTCTCCTCCCTAAACTCATACCCAAGAGATCACCACCCCTCTCCCTCTCCACCAGCCACCATTTCTTATTTTCACCGTGGCGCCAAGTTTCTTTGTTGGCCAAAGCATGAAGACAATGAACAGTGAGAATTTTTCTAGTCATCCATTTCATTCCTTTGTACATACAAATTTTATTCATTCCAAAATTAGTTATTCCACATGCAAACTCCAAATCCATTGATTCCTTCTCCTAAATTCATCCTTTAATTTTCAATATTTATTTTATAATTTTTAGATTTTATTTAATTTCATCATTTATTAGGTCCATGTTGTGCGTAAATGCATTTGCCAACCATCGCATTCCACCACCACCGCCGGCAAATGTCATGGCCATCTCCACCATCGCACAAGATCTCCTCCCTTCCTTGATCTGTAGGGCCGTGAAGCTCAGCGGCCATTAATGGTGAACTCCTCCTCTCCCTCTTTTCTCCTCATTCAAAGCATCAAAATTGATTTCGTTTGAAGCACTAAGACCGCATTAACCTCAACCACATTATCAAACCATCAATTCTTGCCTCCTCCACTCCTTGCATTCATTATTACCGTTTCTTCTTTCACTCCATGAACTAAAGCTTTAATCTCCTGGTATTTGAAGCATCACCCTCACACTATAAAAGGGGTTCTCTTCACCAAGGTAGACCCCGTGCTCACCTCCCCCTCTCTACCAAAAACAGCAAGCTTGTGCAGACGGTTCCTCCTTGCCTAGCCAAAGCGGTCGAAGCTCCCGATCTTGCTCTCTCTCTCCTTCCTTCCTCTCTTCTACCTCCAACACCCGAGCACCATCCGCCATTTTTGCCGTCGCAAGCTCTTCAAGGCTGCCATTTTCTCCACCAACACGTGTGTAATAAAGTGCGTTAACATCCCATTTATCCACCGCTCTCAATGGCCGACCATCACCTCCTTTCTCATTTCTTTGCACACAAAGCATCAAAATTGATTCCGTCTCACCCACATTACCATCCCATCAATTGCACGTTTTCTCCACTGCATGCAATCAATTTTACCGTTTCCTTCGTTCTTTACTTCAACCTGAAACCGCTCATTTAATTCTTATGAGTTTCCTGTTGATTCGAGCACCTCCTCCCCTATATAAAGAGAGCCCTGGGAGCCCCTCATCTCACTCAACCCATTCCCTAAGATCTCCCATCTCCTTTCTTCCTCTCCTTGTGGGAATTTATATTTCTTCACCACTGGCCAT
Organism: Phyllostachys edulis; assembly: GCA_036346405.1. NCBI lineage: Eukaryota > Viridiplantae > Streptophyta > Magnoliopsida > Poales > Poaceae > Phyllostachys > Phyllostachys edulis. The sequence goes on along the minus strand of JAYEVD010000873.1, from coordinate 160,862 downwards.
AACCACCTTCACCGCTGAGCCACCGTCCGTCAATCTCCGGTGACGTTGTCTACACAGGGAGCTTCGCCGTGTCGTGTCCTACCTCATGCACACCTCTTCTTCGTCGGAGCACCATCGCCACATTCACCTGAACGTCGCTGTCGCCTTCTTCTTTGTCGCCAACGTTGACGCTCTGTCGCCGTCGTCTACTCCATCGTGATCGACATCTCGTGGTCTACCTCGTGAGCGCATCATCTCCGCCGGAGCGACCCCAGAACGCCATCGCCGCCTTGAACCGTACCTCATCGCCGCACTTCTTCCTCGTCATCGACCTTTTTCGCTTGCCCTCTCGCCGCAAAGGTGCGCACCAAGTTCACCGTGTCACCCTCTTCATTTTGGTATCACCCGCTCGCCTCGCCGTGGCGCGTAGCACCGGTGAGCTGGTAGCCGAGCATCGTCGCTGTCGACCTATGTAGTCGAAACCTTTTTTTTTCGACCGGTGGTCGTAGCTCTTTTCGATCGGTGTGGTCATAGCTCTTTCGACCAGTAGTCGAAGACCCTACGACCAGTAGTCGTAATCCTCTTTCAACTAGTACTCGATGTACAGTGCTCGTTGAATAGTACTCGAAACTCCTTTTTGAGTATTTTCTTTAGTTTTGATCTTCCAAAAGCCATATCTTCTTCATCCAAACTTCGATTCCGTCGATTCAACTTCCTAAATTCATATAAATTCGATATCTACCTTGCAGTATTTATTTTATAATTATTGGATTTTACTTGAATGTTATTTGAATTTAGATCGTTTACGGCGTATAGATTTCGACGACTTCGAACAACCGGATTTTGACACCGTTTGAGAATGACGATTAATCAAGCAAGGCAAGTTACATCTTTGATTATATTTGATCCCATTAATTCAAATTATTTAAATTCTATTTTTAATTATTATTGCATGCGTATTTCTATTCAAATATAATTTAAATACATGTTTTTAAATTATAGTTATGCCTAAATCCTTTGTACTTGAATCTTGACATTGAAATAAACACCTTGACACCTTAGATGAAAATCTAGTTTATGCAATAGTATGAACTAGAACATTTGAGAAAAATTACGCTTAGCCATGCTTAGACCTGAAATATTTGATTTGGGAATTTACAGCAAAAAATCAAATGTTGTTTAAATTGTATCCATGGCATTGGTGTGTCATGAAAGTTTACAAATGCTTTGAAAAATGAAATAAAATCAAAAGTTGGTTTGCACTTGGGCGAAATGGATGATGGTGGGTGCAGATTTATGCACGGGCTCAATACGTGTAGGATTGAGGCCCAAGGGTTATTTTGGAAGTCGCCCAAGTCAATTAAGGACCGGTCTTCGAGCCGCATCTTGCTAAGCCACATCATACTACTACATGTCTTGAGTGGGCAGGACTTGGCTAACTAATTTATAACGTTTCACCGTGGTCGTGCCATCCGGTAGCGTGGGTGTCTTTTATGACCTACTTTTATGTATTCCCACCTAGCGTAAGAGGGGGCCTGAACCCGGCGGATGGTCAGTCTAAAGGGGATGAATCCTTAGCGAGGCGGGACTACGGTGGGATGAAGCTTTGTAAAGGCCTTGACACGTGCTCTAGATTTCTTACCTAAGGTAGTGAGCGGTGGTATCGACAGATGCCAAACAAACTAGAGAATTCATGTCATGTGGGAAAAGTTGTACAACCTCTGCAGAGTGTTAAGAACTATTCCAATAGCCGTGTCCACGGTCATGGACATGCTTAGAAAAGCCACTCAAAGTTAGACTTTGGTTTTGATTTCAAAATGATTTGACACAAATGATTTTGGATTTCTATCCAAATGTGAATTGGGCAGGAAGCCATGTGATAGGAGGGTATCCTTCACCATTCTTGTGTGAATGTGTAGGACCGAAAAGGTGACTAGAGGGGGGTGAATAGGAGCACACCTAATTTTTCACCTCGATCACATTCAACACGTTTTTCACTCCAATAGCTATTAAAGCTATAAAGATCAAAGTACAAGCACAGCGGAAGACTTGTATTGAAACCGATCAACACCCCAAAGCAAAACAATCAAAAGCTCACAGCACAAGCAGTTGAGCGGTTTGACCGGTGGAACACTAGCGGTCTGACCGGTGGCTCGACAGGTCTGACCGGCTGACTGGGCGGTCTGACCGCTGGAGTCCAGAACAGTAAAAACAGCCCGCCGCCCAAAACACAATTTGGTCTAACTTTTGATCTACGATTCTAAATTTGACCGAACTTGAGACGCACCTTTCTAAGGATATCAGGAACCTATTCCAAGCAATGATCGTCAAGATCTTTACCAAAGTTCTGACATTTTTCCGTTTGAGTGAAGGTTGCTCCAAAACCGGGCAAAAAGGAAAACGTGATCTAAACACTTGCTCGTGGGTGAATGATGATCAAGATGATCCTATATGTATTCCCACACGTAACGACAAAAGCTAGATAGGGCAAGAAACCAACGAAAAATCAAAGGATCAAAGAAAGCCCCAAAATCACAAGTAGAGAGCAAGAACACAAAGAGACTCATCTTTGAGGAATCATGCATAGATTGATTTGTGATTGTAGATGATTTACAGCCACTCCATCCAGGAGGACAAAGATCAACACATGAGCACACAATCAATCAAAACTCTCTAGAACCCTAAACCTCTACTTTCCTCTCTAAGCCCTAAAACCAAAACCGGGGTTTTGAAAAACAAAAGGGTTGAGGGGTGCAACCACCTCCTCCTCTATTTATATTGGGGCTAATCCTTCTAGAAGAGTTTCTCTATTGGGCACCCGTTAAGCCCACACACAAATGGGTTTAACTTACGCATTCATTTTAAAGCACCGTCTTCATCTCCTCTTTACCTAAACCGTTTTTCCTTGCGCCGTCTTATGCCGCGAATTAGCAAAAGGTCACCAAGGCGGTATTTAGACGAAGTTACCAAAATACCCCTTCTCGATCCTTCTCCGAAGACCGAGTCCAGATTTGGTGAAGAAGTCGCATGCTTCGCCACGTGTAAGTTGATCAACGGCTCTCATCATGTCGGCAAGTCTCTCCCATCCGGCTCCTACCGAAACTACCATAGCACTTGCACCGACCCCCGCGCTGCTTGATCCAACCTGTCACACCGAACTACCCGTTCGGTCATCCTTGTCCATTCTGTACCATGCTTGAGTCTCCTGACCTCACCCGGCATTCTCGATCATTCTGAACCTCAGTTGTCCAAGCCTAGTTCCGATCATCCTCGCCGTTGACCGTCGTTGGCCTCCAAGCAACCTGTACAACAATAGATAAGCTATTCGATTCCAGGAACAAGTTCTTCGCAACTTGACCCACGTTAGTCAAAACATGCATCATGCAACACATATGCACTGAACCCCATGAACTTGATCTAACAAAACAAGCATTGCCGCCACGATGGCCGACGAACAAGTCAAAACCAGTCAGACCGCCACTCTGGCCGGTCTGACCACCCCCTGGCCGGTCTGACCGCCCAGCAGGGACTTAGCCAAAATTTCTACTTTGAAAATCCGAAACTCTCTAGAAATTTCAAACGAATAGATCTTTTGTCTGGAAGCTCCAAAAATTATGAGACCAAGTGCAGTAGAATCTCCTCTGTTGCCTACACCCTCTATTTTTGGCCCAGCTCCAAACTCAAAGAAATATTATGGCCGGTCAAACCGCCAGCTACTTAGCCTGAGCCTCACTTGAGACCAGGCCGGTCTGACCGCCAATGTGGCCAGTCTGACCGCCACATAGGCTGGTCTGAACGCCACATATTGGCCGGTCTGACCGCCTAAGACCTGACAGCACAAGAACTTTGACAAAACGCGTGTTTGACAAACCTTCAATGCCATTACCAATTGTATCATCATCCTAATATCGTGAGCATATCCCCATGATATTCACAATCTCCCCTTGATGAACACATTGGCAATTTCCCAAAATGTAAGTTTTGAGATTTGAAAAGTAAAATACTCTCGTTTTCGCGCAAAGGCACAACTGGTCCAAATGCAAGAGAAAGCAATAGAAATGACCAAGCTAGCTTCAGAATAGCATAGGCAAGTGAGATAAGGCAAAAGAAAGCAAGAAAACTTCAATTTCCAGAAAGGAGTCAAAATTCTCACTTAAGGTCCATATGAAAGAACAATTGTTCAAATTGACCTTCGATCATTATGAGATTCCAAGAATTGCAGTTCAAGTTCAAAAATGGCAATAAGATCACAAGAATGCAAATGAAATGCTCCCCCTCACTATGATCATCATTTTTTTGAAGAAAATTTTATTTTCCCCCTTTTCCTCCAAATAGCTCCCCTTTTAACATTTTTGTTATATCTTCTCCTCCTTTGACAACGGTGTAGGACCGAAAAGGCGACTAGAGGAGGGTGAATAGGAGCACACCTAATTTTTCACCACAATCAGATTCAACACGTTTTTTCACTCCTATAGCTATTAAAGCTATGAAGATCAAAGTACAAGCACAACAGAAGACTTGTATTGAATCCAATCAACACCCCAAAGCAAAACAATCAAAAGCTCACAGACAAGCACTGAAAGGTCTGACGGTGGTGGCTCGACCGGTCTGGACTGACCGATCAAGCGATCGACCGCTAGAGTCTAGAACAGTAAAAACAGCCCGTCGCCCAAAACACAATTTGGTCTAACTTTTGATCTACGATTCTAAATTTGATCAAACTTGAGACATACCTTCCTAAGGATATCAGGAACCTATTCCAAGCAACGATCGTCAAGATCTTTGCCAAAGTTCTGACATTTTTTCGTTTGAGTGAAGGTTGCTCCAAAACCGGGCAAAAATGAAAACGAGATCCAAACACTTACCCGTGGGTGAATGATGATCAAGATGATCCTAAATGTATTCTCACACATCACAGCAAGCTAGATAGGAGCAAGAAACCAACAGAAAATCAAAGGATCAAAGAAAGCCTCAAAATCACAAATAGGGAGCAAGAACACAAAGAGACTCATCTTTGAGGAATCATGCATAGATTGATTTGTGATTGTAGATGGTTTACAACCACTCCATCCAGGAGGACAAAGCTCAACACATGAGCACACAATCAATCAAAACTCTCTAGAACCCTAAACCTCCACTTTCCTCTCTAAGCCCCTAAAACCAAAACTAGGGTTTTGAAAAACAACAAGGGTTGAGGGGGTGCAGCCACCTCCCTCCTCGCCCACACACAAATTGGTTTAACTCACGCACGCATCTTAAAGCGTCGTCTTCATCCCCTCTTGACCTAAACCACTTCTCCTCGCGCCGTCTTGTGCCGTAGGTTAGCAAAAGGTCACCAAGGCGGTATTTAGGCGAAGTTACCAAAATACCCCTTCTCGATCCTTCTCTGAAGACCGAGTCCAGATTTAGTGAAGCAGTCGCATGCTTCGCCATGTGTAGGTTGATCAACATCTCTCATCATGTCGGCAAGTCTCTCCCATCCGGCTCCCACCGAAACCACCATAGCACTTGCACCGACCCCCGCACTGCTTGATCCAACCCGTCGCACCGAACTGCCCGTTCGGTCATCCTTGTCCATTCTGCACCATGCTTGAGTCTCCTGACCTCACCCGACATCCTCGATCGTTCTGAACCTCAGCTTTCCAAGCCTAGTTCCGATCATCCTAGCCGTTGACCGTCGTTGACCTCCAAGCAACCTGTACAACAATAGACAAACAAATCGATTTCGGGAATAAGTTCTTCGCAACTTGACCCACGTTAGTCAAAACATGCATCATGCAACACATATGTACTGAACCCTATGAACTTGACCTAACAAAAAAGCATCGCCGCCACGATGGCCAACGAACAAATCAAAACTGGTCAGACCACCACTCGCCGGTCGTAGACCGCCTAGCTGATCTAACCGCCACCTGGCTGCCGGTCGACCGCCACTGGGACTTCACCAAATTTCCAACCTGAGATCCGAAATCTCTCTGGAAATTTCAAACGAATAGATATTTTGCTTGAAAGCTCCAAAAATTATGAAACCAAGTGCAGTAGAATCTCCTCTCTTACCTACACCCTTTATTTTTAGCCTAGCTCCAAACTCCAATAAATATTATGTCCGGTCAGACCGCCACCCATTGGTCGGTCTGACCGCCAGCTACTTAGCCTGAGCCTCACTTGAGACCTAGCTGGTCTGACCACCAATGTGGCTAGGTCGACCACCACATAGGCCGGTCTGATTGCCACACATTGACCGGTCTAACCGCCTAAGACCTGACAACACAAGAACTTTGACGAAAACACGTGTTTCGACAAACCTTCAACGCCATTGCCAATTGTATCATTATCCTAAGATTGTGAGTATATCCCCATGATATCTACAATCTACCCCTTGATGAACATATTGGCAATTTTCTAAAAATGTAAGTTTTGAGGTTTGAAAATAGAAATACTCAATGTTTTCACACAAAGGCACAACTTCGTCCAAAAGCAAGATAAAGCAATGGAAATGACCAAGCTAACTTCAGAATAGTATAAGCAAGTGAGAACAAGCAAAAGAAAGTAAGAAAGTTTCAATTTCCAGAAAGGAGTCAAAATTCTCACTTAAGGTCCATATGAAAGAACAATTGTTCAAATTGACCTTCGATCATTATGAGGTTCCAAGAATTGCAGTTCAAGTTCAGAAATGGCAATAAGATCACAAGAATGCAAATGAAATGCTCCCCCTCACTATGATCATCATTTTTTTAAAAAAAAATATTTTCTCCATTTTCCTCCAAATAGCTCCCCTTTTAACATTTTTGTTATATCTTCTCCCCCTTTGACAATGGAATCATCAAGGAATCACGTCTTCCTTTCATCCAGAGATGACAAATGCAGAAATGAGGAATAAGCAAAAGAAAGAGCATGCATCAAATGTAATGGAGTGGCTTCATTTTTTGTATTTTTTCAAATTTTTGAGTACAAGAAGTTTTGGAGATTATCTAAAAGAACAAGCTAGAATTTCTAATATTACTCAATACATATCAAGCCTGAAGGTGCTAGCAAGATCATGTTAAGACATATATATCAAAGCTAAGCTAGAAGGCTCAATATAAAGAAATAAATTTTTAACAATTTAAGCAAAGCTTCAAATATAGCAAGTTCATCAACAGTATCCTAAAATGATAATGGCCATGTCAAAATATCAATGTGAGATCAAGAAGCTAACAATGACCACTTAAGAGACAAACAAGTCCTGAATTGAATCATTTTGCTCAAATTATCTCAACCGCCCATTTTTCAACAGTTTTCATTTGCAATGAATATTGAAGTTGATAAAAGGCCTATCTTAGTGAAGAAGATCCTAGACTAGGAGCCATCCACAAACTCTTCCTAAGCTTCAGCCAGAACTTGATTAAAGGTCTATCTTAGTGAAGAAGATTCTGGACTAGGAGCCATCCACAAACTCTTCCTAAGCTTCAACTAGGGCAACAAATCTTGAGGTTCATATCAATTTTGACAAGTAGTCCTCATGAAATCGTCTGGATCATCAAACTATCTCCAAGTTCATGTCTTTGACATGCAGTCTTGTGAGAGTAGTTTGGCACATTTTAACCACAAGACAATCTTGAAATTTCATTTTTCATTTTGCACAAGAGCGCTTTTAGATTCTTAGAAGGACAAGAAGCTCAAGTAATGATCAATTCTAGATTCAAGAGCTAATAAAGCAATTTTGACAGGGCCAATGTCACAAAAGGAGCACTAATTGCGCAACTAGCTAAAAGATCCACAAATTACAAATTTCTTAGTTCAAGTTGTTTTAAAGTTCTAGCTCATTTAGCAAAGACTTGGCTACACATGTGAAAGCATGATAATTCTAGCAAGTCAAAGAACTAGACATGACATGGAGCAAGGATTGAAATACTAAAGCTCAAAAGGGTAATAAGCAAAGCTTCATCAAAATTTTGAAAGACAAACAGTAAAGCTTATATTACAATGCATCTTTTTGGATTTTCATATGAATGCAATATGATACAATGGATAAAAAGATCAAACTACCCCTCAAAACAGGCTAAGAGGACTAATAACCCCCAACTCTCCCCGCAAAGAAGCAAAACAAGAAGAATTAAGAGCTTTAGTGAAAATATCTGCAACCTGCTGCTCAGACTCTACAAAGTGAAGCACAACATTACCCTTTTCTACATGGTCTCTAAGGAAATGATATCTAATGTCAATCTGCTTGGTCCTAGAGTGTTGAACTGTGTTTTTGGCAATGTTTATGGCACTAGCATTGTCACAGAAAAGAGGAATACTATCTAAGAATAACCCATAATCCCGCAGAGTAGACAAGATCCAGAGAACCTGAGAGCAACTACTGGCTGCAGCTACATACTCTACCTCGGCAATGGATTGTGTAACAAAGGACTGCTTCCTAGAAGACCAAGAGATAAGAGAGGTGCCTAAGAAATGACAATTGCCAGAAGTACTCTTCCTATCCACTCTACACCCTGCAAAATCAGCATCAGAAAAAGCTCGAATGGAGAGAGCAGAATCAAAAGAATACCAAAGTCCAAAATCAAGAGTGTCCTGAAGATACCTAAAGATGTGACGTACTGCTTGACGATGTGAGGCACGAGGGGAAGCGTGAAATCGAGCGCACAGACACACAGCAAACTGTATGTCCGGCCTCGACGCCGTGAGGTAGAGAAGGGAGTCGACCATGCTGCGGTACTCCTTCTGGTCCACGGGCTCTCCATCCTCATCAGGATCCAGCACAGTAGAAGTGGCAATGGGAGTAGACATTGGCTTGCTGCTTCCCATGTCAAAGCACCGAAGAAGGTCCTTTGTGTACTTGCTTTGATGAATGAAGATACCTTCTTTCAGTTGCTTGCCTTGAAGACCAAGGAAAAAAGTCAGCTCGCACATCATACTCATTTCGAATTCCCTGCTGATAGAGTCTGAAAATCTGGATACCAAAGCATGAGAAGAACCACCGAATATGATGTCATCCACATAAATCTGAACCAGTAAAAAATCACTACCATGCTTGAGAGTGAACAAAGTTTTATCTACCATTCCCATTTTGAACTCATTCTCAAGCAAGAAACTCTTAAACCTATCATACCAAGCTCTAGAGGTTTGCTTCAATCCATACAAGGCTTTAGAGAGCTTAAACACATGGTTTGGAAACTTATGATTTTCAAAACCAGGAGGTTGCTTGACATAGACCTCTTCTTCTATGAAACCATTAAGGAAAGTACTCTTGACATCCATTTGAAAAAGCTTAAATCCTCTAGACGTCGTGAAAGCTAGCAATATGCGAATGGCTTCTAATCTAGCTACAGGAGCAAAGATCTCTTCAAAGTCTAAGCCTTCTACCTGGGAATAATCTTAAGCTACAAGCCTAGCCTTGTTGCGAACTACCAACCCATTCTCACTTTGTTTATTTTTGAAAATCCATTTTGTTCCAATTACACGGTGATTAGATGGAGGTTCAACTAAGGTCCAGACTTTGTTTCTTTCAAAATTTTCAAGCTCTTCATGCATGGCATTTACCCAAGAGGAATCAGATAAAGCATGGGTGACATCTTGGGGTTCAAAAGACGCAACAAAAATAGAATGTGAATGAGAATCTGGAGAGATAAACCTAGAGCGATGTAACATCCCAATTTTTTTGGAGTTCTTAAAAGTTTTCAAAATAAAAGAACCATTTGGTTTTGATGAGAGTTCAAAGCTTAACTTGATATTTTTAAAAATTCGAGTGTTTAAAATGACTAAATCAAACTTCAACTAATCCAAAGTTTGGTTTATTTAGAGTTGTTCGAGTTCTGGTCTTGCTCTTCTCTCTCTTTGTTCGATCTGTCCTCTCTGGACCTCCCGTAACCTCTTTTGACCTTTTTCCCGTTTGGACCTCCTCTTGGTCTAGACCTTCTCGTGGTTTAGACCTTCTTTTTCGTTGAACCTTCCTCCGGTTTGGGTCACGATCCCCCCCCCCCCGAGGTGCTCCAAGCTCGGGTGTGTGTTTCAAATGTCCTTGATTTCGTAATCCAAATACTCGGGTTGAATTCCTCCTTTCGGGATCTCCTTTGGCCCCATCTTGACCATTGAGACCTCCCTGTGTTGGTCTTGACTGTATAGATCTCCTTTGGTTCCATCTTGACCGTTGAGACCTCCCTTGTGTTGGTCTTGACCGTAGAGATCTCCTTTGGTTCCATCTTGACCGTTGAGACCACCCCTGTGTTGGTCTTGACCGTCGAGATCTCCTTTAGTTCCATCTTGACCGTTGAGCTTCGTTTGGATCTGAGGGTCTAGACCTCCCTTCGTTTGGATCTGAGGGTCCAGACCTCCCTTCGTTTGGATCTGAGGGTCCAGACCTCCCTTTTCGTCTGGATCTCCCCGCTTGTCGATCCTTTTTTTCTTTCTCGGCGTGCAAGACTCGGGCTTTGAACCATCCGATCAAAATCGAAGGCTCCGCCTCTCTGCAGATTCTTTTCGCCTTGAGGTCTTTTTCAAGAAGACCGCCTCTTTGGTCTTTTGTAAAGACCACCATTCCCGGTCTCTTTGTAAATACCTCCTCCTCGGTCTTTTTGCAAAGACCACCCTCTTGAGGTCAGGACCTCCTCCGGTCACGATCTCCCCTCAGAAGCGATTCTCCTCTTTGGTCTTTTTGCAAAGACCACCCTCTTGGTCGCAACCACCTCTTCTGTGGGACTGCCCTCTCAGGTCTCAGTACCGTTGGGGGAGAAAAGTCTTTGTGCATTTAATGCTGTTGTGTCACATTAAATGCTATCATTTCCACCATACCTTGTCTTTTCCTCTTTTTGTCACCTCTTTACCCGCTCCTTCCATTCCTTTACCTGCTCCTGTCAGGTGTATTAAATGCACCGTCCTCCTCTCCCAACCTCCTCGTGCCTATATAAAGCACCAGAGAGACCTCCTGCTCACCTTTTGTTTTCCCAGAGCCTTGAATCTCTTTATGGAAAGCCCTTTCTCCCTCTTTAGGAGCTCCAATTCAGGGATTCAAGTTCCAATCTTCTTCCCGATTATGTGTTTTTCTTTTGGCTTTGGTTTGGTTCTTTCATTGGAGTTTTGTGGATTCGTTTTATTTACTTGGTTCTTGTTCGCACGCAGTAGGATCCGGATGTTCAAGATCCTCTCGACCCGACATTCTTGGCAGAAGACCCTCAGATCTTCAGTGAAGGCAAGTCATAGACCTTTAATCATGTTGAACCCATTTTTTTCAAAAGTATATTGTTTTGATATAAACATGCATAGCTAGTTTTATAAAAATAGTTTTGGGAATAGTTAATCACCCACTTACCTTATGACTCCTTGGTTTAGTTGAATGCAACATGTTGACATGTACCCTTGGATATCCATAGGATGTGTTATCTTAGTTGGATATGTCTTTGAATGCCAACATGGGTGCGCTTTGTTGCTTAGCCATGCTCTAGTAGATGTTTGGTCTCGAAATTTCATGACTCAAAGAATGTTGAACTTGACTAATGAGCTATGGAATTGTGGCAATGCCACTATTGTTGATATTTGTGTGCCAGGACCAGGGTGGTCATTTGGCCGGGTGAACCAAAAATGTTTTATGCTCAAGAGAGTAGTCAGGGAGTGAGTAGTGAGTGCCTTGAGCACACTGGGTTTGTGGTCAGACTCGCCTGAGCAGCCAACTAAGAACTTAACCTTGTACGCCATCGATCTGGGTCATTACCGTGCAACCACAAGTCCAAAATGGGGTGGTCCTGGCCAACTAATTAGTGAGGTCTTGATGCGGTTCTGTCGTGGTGGTCGAAATGGCACAAGAGGGGGCCTAAGCATGGCGAATCCTTAGCGTGGCAGAACCAAGTCTGGACTAACCTTTGTAAATGCCTTGTCACGAGCTCTAGACTACTTACCAAAGGAAGTAAGCAGGGGCATCGACGGGTGCCCAACCAACTAGAGAACTTCGTGTCTTGTGGGTAAAGTGCACAACCTCTGCAGAGTGTAAAATCTATACGAATAGCCGCATCCTCGGTTATGGACATGCCCATTTCTTTCACGCAAGGGGTAGATCTTTCTAAAAGTTGTGGTTGGTTTCGAGTGGTTTGGCTCACGACTAGGGTGGTCGTGAGTGGTCGGTGCTCTCGACTGTGGTGGTCGTGTCTTTGTTTTCAAAGAACTCATTTACTTATGTATTATCTTTTCAACTTGTGCTTTGCAATCTATTTATTATATTTCTGTTAAATGCTGCTTTATGCAAACTAACCATACAGCTTTCTTTGTCAAGCCTTACATAAATGTTACTGCATTCATTTCCCTATGGCTTGCTGAGTACGTTCAAAGTACTCATGGCTTGTGCCATCTCGGTTAATCGCCACCAAGACCTTCCCGGTGCTCCGAGCACTATGAGGAGGAGTTCGTTGAAGACCTCGTGGACTAGGGGACGTCCTCCTCTCGATAGCCTGTGGCTCACCGAGTGGCTCCGCATTGTATTTTGTTTCCGCTGCAAGTGTTCATTTTGTTGTTTGCCCTGCGTGGCGCCCTTGTAAACAACCTTGACCATAAGGTCTTGTGCCTATAAATATTATTTTGTCTGCTTCATCTTAAGTTTGTTGCATGGTTGTGATGACACCGATGTTGAGTCTGTGTGAGCTAGTGATCTGATCTTGGGACTAGCTCATTGTGCACAGAGTCTGGGATCTCTTGGGAGGTCTTGGAGGACCTTTCCAGACCTCCGGGTGATTCGGTTGGACCTCTTGGGTGGTCCTGGGAGACTCCTCCGGGTCCTCTCGGGTCAGGTCCCGACAAGCGAGTAACTCGCTCATGAAGATCCCCAATCATCTGCTCAGATGGGTGTTGTCGCTGAATATGAAGAGGAGGTCCTGGTACAGATGTGGCCTCTACCTCATGGGTCAGGAGGTAGAAGCAGCCACTCGCGCCGGTGAAGGTGGGAAGAGGTCTTTCAAGCCGGAGAAGTAGAAGCAGTTCTCCAACCATCTCGAAGTGATCAGACGATGGATTGGCCTACTTCTCTATGTCGAGTCGTCGTCGTCGAAGATACTCTCTCGATCACCAAGGACTTGTGTACTTGCACCATCGGGTCTAGTACCAGGACTAGCCTCATCAAAAGTGATTTCACAAGTCTTAACAATTTTGTTAGTATCCAAATTAAATACACGATAGCCACGAGAATGAGCAGGATATCCAAGGAAAATACCATCATAACATCTCGATTCAAATTTATCCAAGTTGCCATGTTTAAGAATGAAGCACTTGCAACCAAAAATCTTGAAATGAGAGACTCTAGGCCTATGACCAAATCTAAGCTCAAAGGAAGTCAGCCTATGACAGATCTCAAGACCACCCTATTGGACACATAGCAAGCAGTAGAGATCGCCTTAGCCCAAAACCTCCTAGGTGTGCTATGCTCATCTAGCATAGCCCTAGTCATCTCTACAAGAGTTCTGTTCTTCCTTTCTACAACCCCATTCTGCTGGAGAACTCTAGGTGAGGAAAACTAGTGCTTAAGTCCTCTCTCAATGCAGAATGTCGCAAAAGAAGAGTTCTTGAATTCTGTGCCATTGTCACTCCTAATGGTTCTCAAGGCTCTAGGAAGGTCAGCTGCTAGTCTAAGGACCAACTCTTTAAAACAACCAAATGTTTCATCCTTAGAAACCAGAAAATATACCTATGAATACCTGGAGAAATCATCCACAATGACAAGCACATACCACTTTCCTCCTGCAGACTGAACTCTAGAAGGGCCAACCGTGTCTAAGTGCAAGAGCTAACCAGGTCCATCAGTCATCACTAGAGTAAGAGGTGGATGAGAAACAGAAACCATCTTACCATGTCTACAGGGTGTGCACACTAGGTCTCTAATATTCTTAAGCCTAGGCAAACCTCTAATCAAGTTCTTGCTACTGACTCTAGTCAAATGGTCGGCCTATATGTACAAGCCTACGATGCCACAACACTAAGTCATAAGATTCAGAAGCCACAAAACACCTAGGACTAGAGGTAGAAGAGATACTAAAATCAGCACTAAAAATCCTCTCAAACTTAGAGATCCCAAAGACATGCTCACCCGAGGAGTCTAGAACTCTACACTCACCACTCTTGGATCTCACTTCTAGACCCTCATCAAGAAGCCGAGAGATGATAGCGATGATACCTCGACATTTACCAAAGCGACGCCCTAAGCATGAAGTTGTTGTTGACGCCAAGACCGTGTGCCCTTAGTCATCATGGTCCCAAGAGAAGCATCCCCAAACGTGATCAACTCGCTGTCGGATGCACGCGTGAGGAGGAGAATCATCTAGAATCTCCAAATATGTGTTGAGAACACCCGAGTCAACAAGCCATATGTCCTCCTTCCTCGCACGACGGACCTCGCCGGATCGCAAAAGGGATCGCCGCTGCGTAGAAGAATCGATGTCGTGGGCTGTCCTGGCCATGAAGTACATGCCGTGAAGTCCTCGAGCCTTCTTGCCGTGGGAATCATCCTTGTCGCCCTTCGCCCCGAGTCCACATCGCCATATCAACATTCTCAAGAGTGGCAAGGACCCTGCTGATTTAACTTCCAAAGAGTTGGGCTTGGCTTTGCATCTCGAGCTTGAGGACGCCTCCGAAGTCCTTCTCCTCCTTGCCCTTTAGCTTGAGACACTTAGCCCGAATGTTGTTTGGCTCACCACACTCAAAGTAGGTAACAGGGCCACTTCTTCTTTTGCTCCTCACTTTGTTGTAGTCTCTCGTGAATTTTGTAGATAGGAGGGTTAAGTCATCCTCAGGTAGCTTCTCTAGCTGCTCATCGCTCATGGAGTGCAAGGCGGACAATGAAAAACCAAATGAGCCAAAATCCAAAGAATCAAAAGAGCTACCCTTAGAAGGATCAACCACTGGAGCCATCGACTCTATCTTGGGAAGACGTGAGATGAAGTCAATCTCATGCGTCTTCAACCTCGAGTAGAGCTTATCCATGGTAAGCTCACTTATAACAGTGTTGTCATTGATGGAAGTGATCTTCATCCTCCAAATTCTCACGTCAAGTGCACCCAAAAACTGGCGTGCATTCTCAGATTCAGTAAACACAAGATCCACAACACGCAAGTCATGAATGATCTTGGAAAACGTTCCCAACAACTCATCCAAAGATTCACCAGGTCTTTGTTCAATCTTTGAATATTCTTTCTTAAGTTGGTTCTGTCTCACTTCCTTGATCGCGGTAGAGCCCTCATGGTAGTCAGCGAGGGTCTTCCAGATCTCGTGAGTAGACCTCAAGTGAGCGACACGCTCAAACTCAGATTAACTAAGCCCTTGAATAAAGAAGTTCTGAGCCTTACTATTTGCCTCCACATCGAGTGAGATTACATTGTCATTGACTGGCACTACATAAGGATTTTTGACCTTAAGCCAAATTGAGTGCCCTTGAGCCTCGATGTAGGCATGCATGCGAGCCTTCTAGTATGAAAAATCAACTCCATCAAACACAGGTGGTTTGGTGGAATACTTGTCAAACGCCATGGCTCCTAAGATCGGTTAAGATCTATGAGAAGGGCTAATCGGGCTCTGATACCACTTGTAGGACCGAAAAGGCGACTAGAGGGGGTGAATAGGAGCACGGCTAATTTTTCATCTCGATCAGATTCAACACGTTTTTCACTCCAATAGCTATTAAAGCTATGAATATCAAAGTACAAGCACAGCGGAAGACTTGTATTGAATTCGATCAACACCCCAAAGCAAAACAATCAAAAGCTCACAAAGACAAGCAAATGAAGCGGTCCGACCAATGGAACATCAAGTGCCTAACCTACCGATCAAGGGCCCCGACCAATCGAATCTAGAATAGTTAAAATAGCCCGTCGCTCAAAACACAATTTGTTCTAACTTTTGATCTACGATTCTAAATTTGACCAAACTTGAGACACACCTTCCTAAGGATATCAGAAACCTATTCCAAGCAACGATCGTCAAGATCTTTGCCAAAGTTCTGACCTTTTTTCGTTTGAGTGAAGGTTGCTCCAAAACCGGGCAAAAACGAAAACGTGATCCAAACACTTGCTCGTGGGTGAATGATGATCAAAATGATCCTATATGTATTCCCACATGTCACAGCAAGCTAGATAGGGGCAAGAAACCAACAGAAAATCAAAGGATCAAAGAAAGCCCCAAAATCACAAGTAGAGAGCAAGAACACAAAGAGACTCATCTTTGAGGAATCATGCATAGATTGATTTGTGATTGTAGATGGTTTACAGCTACTCCATCCAGGAGGACAAAGATCAACACATGAGCACACAATCAATCAAAACTCTCTAGAACCCTAAATGTCCACTTTCCTCTCTAAGCCCCTAAAACCAAAACGAGGGTATTGAAAAACAAAAGGGTTGAGGGGGTGCAGCCACCTCCCTCCTCTATTTATAGTGGGGGCTAATCCTTCTAGAAGAGTTTCTCTATTGGTCACCCGTTAAGCCCATACACAAACGGGTTTAACTTACGCACACATTTTAAAGCGTCGTCTTCATCTCCTCTTGACCTAAACCACTTCTCCTTACGTCGTCTTGTGCCGCGGGTTAGCAAAAGGTCACCAAGGCGGTATTTAGACGAAGTTACCAAAATACCCCTTCTCGATCCTTCTCCGAAGACCGAGTCCAGATTTTGTGAAGCAGTCGCATGCTTCGCCACGTGTAGGTTGATGAACGGTCTCATCATGTCGGTAAGTCTTTCCCATCCGGCTCCCACCAAAACCACCATAGCACTTGCACTGACCCCCGCACTGCTTGATCCAACCTGTCGCACCGAATTGCCCGTTCGGTCATCATTGTCTATTCTGCACTATGCTTGAGTCTCCTGACCTCACCCGACATCCTCGATCGTTCTGAACCTTAGCTCTCCAAGCCTAGTCTCGATCATCCTCGCCGTTGACCATCGTTGACCTCCAAGCAACTTGTACAACAATAGACAAGCTATTCGATTCCGGGAACAAGTTCTTCGCAACTTGACCCACGTTAGTCAAAACATGCATCATGCAACACATATACACTGAAACCCATGAACTTGACCTAACGAAACAAGCATCACCGCCACGATGGTCGATTTAACAAGTCAAAACCGTCGATCGCCACTTTGGCTTGGCCGATCACCAAAGCGGACTTAGCCAAAATTTCCACTTTGAAAATCCGAAACTCTCTGGAAATTTCAAATGAATAGATCTTTTGCCCGAAGTCTCAAAATTATGAGACCAAGTGCGGTAGAATCTCCTCTCTTGCCTACACCCTTTATTTTTGGCCCAGCTCCAAACTCCAAGAAATATTATGGCCGGTCAGACCGCCACCCATTGGTCGGTCTAACCGCCAGCTACTTAGCCTAAGCCTCACTTGAGACCTGGCCGGTCTGACCACCAATGTGGCCGGTCTGATCGCCACATAGGCTGGTCTGACTGCCACACATTGGCTAGTCTGACCGCCTAAGACTCGACAAAGACAAGAACTTTGACGAAAACGCGTGTTTCGACAAACCTTCAACGCCAATGCCAATTGTATCATCATCCTAAGATCGTGAGCATATCCCCATGACTTTAAGCATTGGCAAGCTAAAACTAAATTATGGCTGACCGACCTCAGACTTTTCTGGGTCATTTCAAATCCTCCGATGTTCCCTTTGGAAACCGCTAAGATGATGCAGTGGGAGGATGCGAACAATTCAACCCTAGCTAGGTTGTTAGCAGTCTTATCCAATCGGTTGTTCGACGTTTATCTCACTTTCATTAATGCCAAACAACTCTGAGATGAATTAGATGAGAAGTATTCCGAAGGGAATAATGGTAACAAGTCCTTTATTACTGCTGCGTACTTGAACTACAAGATGGTAAAGGGACGGTCGGTGATGGAGCAGCTCCATGAGCTCCAGCTCCATGTACGTGATCTTAATCAGTACGACTGTCTCCTACCTGAAAGTTTTCAAGTTAATGTCATTTTGGCTAAGTTACCACCCTCGTGGCGTGACTTTGTGACTGCCCGACGACAAATAAAGGAGCGCTTGATACTCAATGAGCTGTCAGCAGCTATCAATGTTGAGGAGCGGGCAAGAGCCAGTGACAACAAAGGTAAGGCTCAAGTCCAAGCTCATCTAGTGGAGGTCAAGAGTGCTAGTGGCTCTGGGAATCAGAAATTCAAGAATCAGCCCAAAATCAAGCTTCAAGGAAAGAATATGAAGAAGAAGGAGGAGGAGGACATTGTCTGCTTTGTGTGCAGAGTGGCTGGCCATAAAGCCAACCATTGCCGCAATCGTTAAGGCAAGGGTCATTCTCCAGCTTAGCATAAGGGCCGAAAGGCCGAGGTGAATGTCGTTTTGGATAATACCAGTTCTGAAGGGTATGTACCTAAGGCCTTTATAGCAAGTCCATCTATAGATTGGTGGATTGATACAGGTGCTACTAGATATATTTGTGCTGATAGATCATGTTTCTCTTCATTTTAGGGTGAAGGTGGTGGATCTGTCCTGATGGACAACGGAGCCACTGCTACAGTACGTGGGATTGGACAGGTTTGCTTGAAGCTTACTTCAGGCAAAACACTCATTAGCAGTTCGATGATCTGTAGGCAAGGAATAAAGCTTGTTTTTTAGTCTAATAAGGTCGTATTGACCAAATTTAGTACCTTAGTGGGCAAAGGCTATGATAGCAGAGGCATGTTCCGCTTATCTATTTTTGATTCAAATAATGTAAATATTTTTAATGTTTTCCATTGCAATAAATTACATGAGTTTGGCATTCTCGTTTGTGTCATGTTAACTTTGTAGCTATTGTGCAGTTAAGCAAAATGGATTTAATTCACAGCTATAATTATGAGAAGGGTTCAAAGTGCGAAGTGTGTGTGCAAGCTAAGCAACCCCGAAAACCTTTTCATAGCATTGAAGGGCAAAGCACCTCTCCACTTGAGCTAATCCATTCTGATCTTTGTGAGATGAATGGAATATTAACTAAAGGTGGCAAAAGATATTTCTTAACTCTCATAAATGATGCGACTAAGTATTGTTATATCCACCTACTTAAGTCGAAAGATGAAGCACTAGAATACTTTAAAATCTTTAAAGCCGAAGTTAAAAATCAACTAGAAAAGAAAATCAAACGGTTAAGGTCGGACCAAGGCGGTGAGTACATCTCTTATTATTTCTCTAAATTTTGTGAAGAAAGTGGAATAATTCATGAAGTTACTCCACCATACTCACCCCAATCGGAATAGCCAAAGGAAGAACCGAACTCTATGTGACCCGTTAATGCTATGTTACAAAGTTCGTGTATGTCTAACTATTAGTGGGGTGAAGCAATTCTCACAGCCTAATTATGTCCTCAATAGGGTGCAACCTTGCAATCAGGAGGAAACACCTTATGAAGGATGGAAGGGGAGAAAACCCAACTTATCTTTTCTTCTCGACTGGGATGCCTTGCAAAAGTGCACGTGGTCATTACCGAAGAAAAGGAAGCTTGGACCTAAGACCGTTGATTGTGTTTTTCTAGGGTATGCTAAAAATAGCACTGCTTATAGATTTTTAGTGGTCAAATCCGAGGTAAGTGACATCGCCACTTAATATAGTGATGGAATCTCATGATGTGACATACTTTGAGCATGTGTTTCCTATGAGACCAAATGAAGTCATTGATCTTATTGGTTCAAGTGAACACTCTATTCTTCCTAGGTTGGATAACACCGCCCGCATTAGAGTTGAGGAGGAGTAAGAGATGAGGATCGAAAGTCTTTAAGCCGATGACTTTGTCACCTATGTCGTGGATGATGAACCACTTAACCCTTTCAGAGGCATATGCATCCCCGTATGTGGATTATCGAAGGAAGCAATGCAAGCGAGATGGATTCCATTGCAACTAACTAACGTGGGTGGTTACGGACCTCCCATGTGGATTCAAGCCAGTTGGTTGTAAATGGATCTTTAAAAGGAAGCGTAGATATGATGGTACTATAGAAAAGTATAAGGTCCGTTTAGTGGCTAAGGGTTTCACACAAAAAGAGGGCAAAGACTATTTCGATACATACTCTCATGTGGCTCGTTTACCCACAATTCGAGCGCTTATAGCACTAGGTGCCGCGTATAAACTCCAAGTACATCAAATGGATGTAAAGACCACTTTCCTAAATGGAGAGTTGGATGAGGAGATTTATATGCAACAACCTGATGGTTTTGTGGTTGAAGGGCAAGAGAGAAAAGAATGTCGTTTGATTAAATCCTTGTATGGTCTAAAGCAAGCTCCCAAGCAATGGCACGAGAAATTCGATAGTACTATGACTTCGGTCGGCTTTTGTGTAAACGAAGCGGATAAATGTGTCTACTATCGGTTTAGTGGGGGTGAAGGTGTCATTCTATGTCTTTACGTAGATGGCATATTGCTTTTTGGAACCAACATAGATGCAATCAATAGAATGAAGCCTTTTCTCTCCCAAAACTTTGATATGGAAGATCTAGGTGAAGCTGATGTTATCTTAAACATCAAGCCTATTAAGGGTGATAATGGGATTACTCTTTCACAATCCTATTATGTGGACAAGGTCCTATCCAGATTTGGATTCATGGACTACAAATCAGCTGCCACACCATATGATCCAAATGCTAAGCTTCATAAAACTCGGACATGGAAAAGACCAGCTTAAATATTCTCAAATTATGGGATCCTTAATGTATTTGACTAGTGCAACGAGGCTTGACATCTCATATGCTGTAAGCAGATTAAGTCGTTATACGTCCAATCCAGGAGATGATCATTGGATAGCACTAGAGAGGGTACTTAGGTACCTAAAGGGGACCTCTAACTTGGGAATACATTATTATGGCCATCCGGCAGTCATGGAAGGATTCAGTGATTCTAACTGGATCAATAACTCGGATGATATGAAGGCTACGAGTGGCTATATCTTCACTCTAGCAGGTGGGGCTGTTTCGTGAAAGTCTTCTAAACAGACTATCCTTACATGGTCCACCATGGAGGCTGAGCTAGTAGCTCTAGACTCAGCGGCTGTAGAGGCGGAATGGATTAGAGAATTCCTTTCTGACCTACCTGTGCTGGAAAAACCAATTCCAACCATTTTGACCTATTGCGATAACCAAACCGTACTGGTTAAGGCGAAGAGTAGGAATGATAATATGAAGTCCTCAAAACATATTAAAAGATGACTTAAGTCGGTAAGGCATGCCAGAGAGACGGGTGTTATTACTGTAGAATACATCTAGTCTAAAAGGAACTTGGCAGATCCTTTCACCAAAGGATTGGCACAAAAAGCCATCTTTGCAAAGCATCAAAGGGAATAGGGCTTACACCGTAAAGGCTCGCATTGGTGGTAACCTATCCTAGTAGATTGGAGATCCCGTGAACTAGGCTCTAGGACAATAAACTGTGTAGAATTATAGAGCACATCTAAAGGGTCCCATTAGCTACAGTGCTCTTACTGTATGGGAGGTTGAGCAATAGCTCTTAATGAATTCGAGACTTATATGGTATCGGGAATCGTCCTATAGGATTCCCTGAAGAATTCACCTACTTGAGTATGATCGTGAGGTCGCGATCAAAAGGAAGATAAGGATATACTTTCTTAAGTACTCATGAGCTAGATACGGGGACATGACTGTAACGTCCCAACCCGAGAGGGAAAAGGGCAAGCCGCCCAGTACAGAATGTAACTTGGACGAAAATTCTCACACCAAGGCATTGGATTAAGGCGTAGTCCTCTTTTGTCTGTGCAGAGTCGTAGTCCTTGTTGCTAGGCTTTCGGTTTAAACCCGCAAGGTACCCATCGTCGAACAGTTGTATATTAAACAAGTTTTTGATCATTTTTTTATCAAATTGATACATTGGTGGGGACTGTTGGTTTTTTAGGCCATTTCTGTAATTTCTTAATTAGAGAAAAGGAGAAAATGGTAAAGAAAAAGGTGTTGATGACAAGATTTAACATCTTTAAAAAGCGGTTTAAAGACCTCTCGGGAGGTTCCGATTTTCAACGCGGTACGACTGATGTGTTCCTGGCGGTAGTACCGCATGCTGTTTGGGTCGATTTGGTTTTTGTTGAAGTCATAGTTTTGACAAGTAGTAGCCAAATCAGTAGTACCAAAGAAGATAAGCGCTGAACTACCTCTCGGCGGTACTACCGCACTAATGCAATGCAGACTACCTCTAAGCGGTATTATCGCAATAATTCAATGAGATTACCGCAAGACGCTTGATCTGAGTAGATTCTTGATGATGTCCGATTAAAAATGGACGGTCCAGATCATTGTGAACGCTCGACCGTCCGAGCGAAGGGACTTATGAAGCGTCCGATTGAGATCCAACGGCTCAAAGCAGTGAACGTTCGGACCGTCCCGGACGAAAGAGACTTGTGAAGCGCTCGATTGGCCATTTCAATCTGGACCGTCCCACGGGCAAAGCACGAAGTTTTGAGGTCTTTTGAAGCATTTCAGTAACGCGGTAGTTCCGCAATATGAAGCGGTACTACCGCTCAAAGGTAATACCGCATGTTTAATGGCGGTAATACCGCTTTTCTTGATCTATCACGAGCGGCACTACCGCACATATGCAAAGGTACTACCGCAGGTCACTTGATTTGAGATGGATTTTTGGTGACGTCCGATTGAGATCGAATGGTCCAAATCATTGTGAACGTTCGGACCATCCGAACGTAAAGGGATTTGTAAAGCGTCCGATTGAAATTTAACGGCTTAAAAGCAGGTGAACGTTCGGACCGTTCTAAAGTAAAGGGGGTTGTGAAGCGTTCGATTGGCCATTTCAATCTGGGCCATCCACGTGGTAAGACGTGTATCTCTGAAGCTTTGGAAACTTTTCCGTGGAGCGGTAGTTCCGCGATGTGAAGTGGTATTATCAAGACAAAGGTAGTACCGAAAGTTTTGCGGATCTCCAGCGAGGATTTCTTCAAGACCTTCTGTAAAGAATTGTTATATGGAAAACTTGCGTATTTAAATTAGGGAAAGTATGTCAAGAATAGAAGGTTTGGAAGTTGTAACCAAATCATATCTTGATCGGATTAAGAGTTCTAGGCTCTTACGGCTGAGACCTGCTGCCCTTTAAAAGGGTTGAGCCCAATTGTAAAAGATATCAACCAATCGATCAACTACCAATCGCATCTACTTTTATTCATAGTTCCTCATAGTCCCGTGCCTTTCCAATCCCTTTTGCTTCCCGTCCGCAAGATCGCAAGATCAACCTGCAAACACCGCCACGCCAAAGTCCACGACTAGCTCGCTTAGGCGCTGGCGCTGCAGGTGACGTGATCCGAGCACTCATTGCTGCCGCGATCGTCGTGTTGTGTGCGATATCGTTTTTACGTGCAACACAATTGGCGACTCCTCTGGGGAAGATCAATTCGACTATAAGTTTGACCGAACTCGCTCACAGGCAAAATCAAGAAGAAGTTGCCTCGCTTGAACCAAGCCAGGGAGTAATCTCTGCTAGCATGGCCAAGGATGGATCCACTATTGATGCCAAAAACATCATCACTCCCATGCTTGAGGATCTGCCCGAAGAGTATCGCCAGGAGTACGAACAACGTAAACTGGAATTTGACAAATTGATGTTATCATGTTTCCAGAAAACAAGGCAAGGTATTGTCAAAAGGAGAGTGAATTGCCATCTGCTTACATTAAACCCGGCAACCCCATCAGAAGTAATGCATCTCTTCAAGAGCAAATTGCTTTAATGATTAATCAGCAAATAGGTGCTACTATGGATAGGTTGCTATCTAGTCATCTTAAGGCTATAGGTCTTGAAGCGTAAAGTGAGAAAAATCTGAAGCAACCTGTTTTGCCCCATGCTTATAGTGGTAACAATGATGGCAATGCTCAATATAATTCCTTGCTTGTCAGCACATTGGCAGCAAATACATCATCTAGAATTATCCCGCAGAGTGTGCCGATGCAGCACATACATAGCTGAACTAATGGGTTAGTTCCGGTTGATCATAATACTTCATCCCATACTACTGCTATACCCGGATCTATGGCTCTTGTGCCTTTCTCATATGCAGATCCTAGCATGATAAATTCGGGTGCACATAATGTTGACAACTACAATGGTGTGAGAGACAATTCAACAAACTTACAAATGCCTTTGTACCACACTGTAGCATATAGTACACCTCCTATACCTCCTCAAGGTTTGGGTGTTGCATATTGGCCGTTGTCGGACGATCATTTTTTACACACACAGCCGAACCAAGCTCCACAGTATGCTTATGACACTCTACAACCTAATGTTCTTAGGCCACCACAACCAGTCAATGAAACACCTAATCGGCCTACGGCCGAGACGTATGTTGGGCCTGGGAACATTAGAGAACAAGTAGCCAATATGTTTAGAGAGACATTTGGGGTAGAGCCTAAAGGAAGGTCACATTCATATCAAAAGCCATACCCTGATATTTATGATATTGTACAATATCCTAGGGGGTTTAGGGTTCCTGAATTTGTTAAGTTTATTGAGAAGACAATAGATCCACATTGGAACATATAGGCCAATTTATTGTGCAATGTGGTGAAGCTAGTGCTATTGATGCTCTAAAGCTAAGGTTATTTCCTTTGTCTCTATCTGGCACTGCATTTAATTGGTATGCCTCACTTGCACCTAATTCGGTTCACACATGGTCCCAGTTGGAGCAAAAGTTTCATGAATATTTTTATACTGGTGACACCGAGTTAAGATTTTCACATTTAACATCAGTTAAACAAAAGCACAATGAACTCATTCTTGATTGCATTAGGAGGTTTAGAGAGGTAAGAAACCGATGTTTTAAGTTAATGATTTCGATAAAGACCTAGCCGATTTAGCCTACTCGTGTTTACTTTCTCACTTGAAAGAGAAATTAGAAAATCATGATTTCTTAGATGTTAGCCAAGTGTTACGTAAAGCTCGCACAAGAAAGCGAGTTAAAGAAACTAGGAACTTTCAGAGATCAAGTGACAAAGTAAAAGTAGATCGTCCCAATGTTCACATGCTTGAATATGAATCTGAAAATTCGAACGATGATGACATTGATGTCTGTGTGGCCGAATGGACATGGTCTTCAAAATCTAAACCATTTTTCTGTTTAGCTTTAAAGCCGTTTTCACAAAAGAATCGGCAAGAGGAAATTAAGTATACTTTTGATATTGCTAAATGCGATAGAATCTTTGATTATCTACTGCAGGAGAAGCAAATTAAGTTGCCCGACAATCATGTTATACCAACACCCGAAGAATTAAGAAGGTGTGCATATTGTAAATGGCATAATTCTTATTCTCATGCCACTAATGATTGCAATGTTTTTCGTCGACAGGTTCAATCGGCCATTAATGAGGGACGATTGAAGTTTGCTGAAAATCCAAAAATGTAGCTAGATCATAATCCCTTCCCTGTCAATATGATTGATTTCGAGAACAAGAAAATGCTTATTCGGCCGTCTCAAGCCGAATCTACAAAAGAAAAAAAAAAGTGGTGGTAGACATGGGGGGCATAAAGGCATCAAATTCTGGGGTTGTGCAGGTTGTTAAATCAAAGATGATCAAACCAAAAGGCCCAGAACTTGATCATTGGAAGATTAACCAAGGTAAAGGCAAGGCCATCAAGAGAATTGAAAGGTCGAAACCTACATTCAAAGAGCTTCTCGCCAAATATGAAGATGGTAAGGTCAGCCACAAAGCAACTAATCATCCAGATAAGTTCAAGCGGCCTAGATCACCTATAAAGCATGAGTTTGATGGTCGGAATCATCATCGAGAAGACTTCCATGCAGTAGCACCTTATCCTCCTTTTGGGCCACCAATGCCCGTCCCATGGGGTCCTCCTCCTATTGGTTTTCCTCCTTGCCCGCCATGGGGTTGGTATGGTCCATGGATGCCACCTCCAATGCCTTTAGGGCCATTTCATCTGGGGTGGACAGCACCTAGAAGACCTATGTTTGATAGATTGTCACGTCCTAATAACGACCGTTTTGATCAAAGAAATCGGTCTTACAATGGGAGGACTAACAAAGTAGTGAAGAAAGTGTATCGTGTCAAGGGCAGTGATCGTTTGGGGGAAGAGCTAGATGTGAATTCAAAGGCAAAAGAACCAAGTATCAAACAAGAAGAGAAGCAAAAGCAACTGGCTACTGTTGCTTCAAAAATCAGCAATGGGAAACAACTAGTAGCAGCAGCACCACGTAGTTCGGATGCGGCAAAAAGACGCTCTACAAGAACAACAAACAAGATTATAGCTACAAGACTATGGCACACGGTTTATACAGATGGCAATGAGCAAACTGCATTGCATGCTAGTTTTAAAGCACCAAAAACAGTGGGCAAGCTTGGGTAAAAGATATCCTTGCTACTCGGGACAAAGCCGCAGCCTCGTTGGTGTCCTCCTGGGCTTTCTCATTCTCAAAAGAGGAGGTTACAGCGGCTGCGAATGCAAGAATTTAGAGAGGCCAAAGCAGAAAAATTGAGAGATGAAATATTTAATGAGCTAAAACCTATGGTGTCTGTCCGAAAAGAATGGAGGGTAAAGTCAACCGAAATAACAAATTTCAGTGCATGATGATGATGAGGATGATCTGCTAGATTATGAAGGGTCTCCAATGATTAAAGATGACACCCCACCTCATCAAGGTATGGATATCAATATGGTATTTACATTACCTACGGAGTTTCAGATTGTTAGTGAGAATGTTGCTCGCTTATGTCTTGGACCTAAAGAAGCTATCTTTGAAAAGCTCCCAAGAATCGAAATAACACTTGAAACCATTGTATGTTAGAGGACATATCAATGGTAGGACGATTTCTAGGATGTTGGTTGATGGTGGGGCTCTTTGAACTTGATGCCATACTCGCCAAGAAACTGGGGCGAGAGGACAATGAGCTCATGAAGACCAATTTGATGCTTAATGGTTTCACGGGTGAGTCTACGGAGGCCAAAGGTGTTATATCCATGGAGCTTACTATTGGAGCAAGACTTTACCTATGGCTTTCTTTGTTGTCGATGTGCAAGGTAATTATAGCATTTTATTGGGTTGCGACTAGATACATGCAAATCGCTGCGTACCTTCTACATTGCATCATATTTTAATACAATGGATCGATGATGACGTAGAAGTGGTTCAAGCAGATACATCGGCTTATGTTGCTTTGGCCGATGCTTCACCGATTAAGACATAGTAATGTTCAATGTTTAACGGGTTTAAACCTTTCTAGTTATGATTATCTCAATGTTACCAAAGATGGTTTTGTACCAGTATGCAGACAAACCGGCTTCAAATTTCGGCTTAGCAATGTGGTGTTATAAATAAATAAAGAAAATAGCTTACAATGGTTGCAAAGAATAAGAGCAATATCGGTCAAGTAAGAACGATATTTGTGAGGCTATTGATGATTTTGACGAAGTAGAAAAATTAGGGCAAGGTTTCTCGTCGGCTGACCCGTTGGAGGAGGTTGACATAGGCAATGGAACTACTCCTAGGCTGACATTTGTAAACAAGAATATGCCTACTGAATATAAGGACAAAGTGGTAGAGTTGCTTAAAGAATATGTTGATTGCTTTGCTTGGGAGTATCATGAGATGCCATGACTTAGCCGAGAGCTAGTTGAGCATCGGTTACCTATTAAGTCTGGTTTTAGGCCTTATAAGCAGCCACCTAGAAGGTTTAATCCTAATATATATGATCGGTTCAAGGAAGAAATAGGTCGATTATTGAAGGCTGGTTTTATTAGGCCATGTAGATATGCCGAATGGGTTTCTAACATTGTCCTCGTTGAGAAGAAGAACACCGGTAAGTTGAGAGTGTGCATTGATTTTAGGATTTAAATAAAGCCACACCTAAAGATGAATATCCTATGCCTATAGCCGACATGTTAATTAATGATGCTTCGGACATAGAATAATTAGTTTCCTAGATGGTAATGTTTGGTTACAATCGATTTTTATGGTCAAGAAGATATGTCTAAAACGGCTTTTCGACGTCCTGGTTTTGTTGGATTGTTTGAGTGGGTGGTCATGACTTTTGGTTTAAATAATGACGGTGCTACTTATCAAAGGGCCATGAATTTAATCTTTCATGACTTACTTGGTGTTGTCCTAGAGGTATACATTGATGATATAGTTATTAAATCGGATGGTATGGATCATCACTTAGCCGATTTATGTTTAGCCTTTGAACGGATGCGTCGGTATGGTTTGAAAATGAACCCACTCAAGTGTGCTTTTGGTGTGTCGGCTGGAAAATTCTTAGGGTTTATAATACATGAAAGAGGCATAGAGGTAGATCCTACCAAAATAGAGGCTATTAAGAAAGTGAAGGCGCCACAGTGCAAAAGAGACATGCAAAAGTTCCTTGGGAAAGTGAATTATTTGAGGAGGTTCATATCCAACCTATCCGGTAAAATTAGTGCATTCACTCCTATACTTCGGTTAAAGAAAGAGACCGAATTTACTTGGGGGGCAGAACAGTAACAAGCATTTGAAGATATTAAAGGGTATTTGTCTACACCTCCCACCTTAAGGGCACCCCAAGCCGGGATGCCATTCCGGTTTTATATTGTTTGCACAAGAAGATGTTATCGGTCTTTGTTTTGACGCAAGTAATAGACGGCAAGGAATATGTTATTACTTATTTGTGTAGACGCCATCGAGCCGAGACAAGGTATGCATTTGTTGAAAAATTATGTTTATCCTTGTATTATGCTTGTTCCAAGTTGAGGCATTATTTACTTGCCTAGCACTTGTGTGGTTGCCTGTCAAACTGATGTCATTAAGTATATGTCGCAACAGCCGATTTTAAGTGGTAGAATCGGAAAGTGGGCTTATGCATTAATAGAGTATGATTTGGCTTATGAATCTTTGAAATCTATGAAAGGCCAGATTGTAGCTGATTTCATTATTGATCATAGGATTGATAATAATATAGAGTTAGTTGATTATCTATCTGTACGTCCATGGAAGTTATATTTTGATGGCTCGGTTTGTAAAGAGGGACAGGGTGTTGGTATTGTGCTGATTTCACCTAGAAATGTCGCTTTTGAAACATCCGTTTGTTTAGAATACTTTTGTACCAACAATCAGGCCGAGTATGAAGCTCTCCTGTTAGGATTGCAAATTTTAGAGTCCATGGGTGTGAAGAATGTAGAGGCATTTGGTGATTCATTGTTGGTGGTGCAAAGAGATTTCTAAGGTGTATCGCTGCTTTGATGGATCACTAAATAGCTATTTGGAAAGATGCTTGGATATCATAGCAACTCAATGATTTCACTATTAGTCATATATCTAGAGAAGAGAATGTTAGAGCAAATGACCTAGCACAACAAGCATCTGGTTATCAAGTTAAAAGGGGTAAATTGTTCATGATAGAAAAACCGATGTTAGAAGTTGCTACAGTCTGTATGGCCGAACAACATGTTGGTGGTTGGGATATTTTGGAAACATCAGGTGTTGCGGAGCCTAATGACTGGAGAAGGCCCCTAATTATTTATTTGACAAACCCTGGTCAATCTGTTGATAGAAAGCTTTGGCGACAAGCATTAAAATATACATTGCTTGATGGAGAGTTGTATCGCCGAACCATAGATGGGTTACTTTTAAAATGCTTAGGTTCAGATCAATCTAAAGCTGCTATAGGTGATGTGCATGAAGGTATATGTGGTACACATCAATCGGCTTATAAAATGAAATGGTTGTTGAGAAGAGTTGGTTTCTACTGGCCGACTATATTAGAAGATTGTTTTAGATATTACAAAGGGTGTGAGTCATGCCAAAAATTTGGTGTTGTGCAATTGGCGCCTGCTGCTATGTTGCATCCTATAATTAAACCATGGTCGTTCCGTGGATGGGGTTTAGATTTCATTGGCCAAATACACCCTGCATCTTCTAAAGGTCATCGTTTTATTTTAGTAGCTACTGATTATTTCACCAAGTGGACAGAGGTTGTTCCTCTTAGAAACATGACTCATAAAGAGGTAATTAGTTTTATTTTGGAGCATATCATCTATAGATTCGGTATACCACAAACTTTGACTACTGATCAAGGTTCATCTTTTATGTCTCACCAAGTACAAGAGTTTGCCAAATCACATGGAATCAAGCTCCTTAATTCCACACCTTATTATGCTCAGGCCAATGGTCAAGCCGAGTCAAGTAATAAAACTTTAATTAGGCTTATCAAGAAAAAGATAGAGGAACATCCTAAGAGGTGGCATGAGGTGCTATCTGAAGTATTATGGGCTCATCGTATATCTAAACATAGTGCTACGAAGGTAACACCATTTGAATTAGTGTATGGGCAGAAAGCTGTTTTGCCTGTTGAGGTATATTTGAATGCTTCTAGGGTGGCCAGAGAAAATGAATTGTCGGCTAAAGTTTATCATAATCTGATGATGGACAGAGTAGATGAAGTTGCAGATGAGAGATTAAAAGCTTTGAGAGAAATTGAGAAAGATAAAATAAGGGTAGCCAAGGCCTACAATAAGAAAGTGAAGGAAAAATCGTTTCAGATAGGAGACTTAGTTTGGAAGACGATTTTGCCTGTTGGACACAAGGATAATAAGTTTGGGAAGTGGTCTTCAAATTGGGAAGGTCCATATAAAGTTGTAGAGATTGTCCCTGGAAATTCATATATAGTGCAAAATTTGCAGGGAGATAGGTTGCATAAAGCTCTTAATGGCAAATATTTGAAAAAGTACTATCCAAGTGTTTGGCAAAATGCTTGAGAAGCGCATGGCCGATGAGCTGTTGATCATCATCCTAAGAAATATACATATGGCCGGTGTTTGATTATCGTCCTAAGGAACAATTGAAAATATTTTTGTGGTAAACGTATTTGTTTACCAAAAAACATGAGGGCGTGTGTTGATGACAAGATTTAGCATCTTTAAAAAGGGGTTTAAAGACCTCTCGGGAGGTTCCGATTTTCAACGCGGTACGACCGATGTGTTCCTAGCGGTAGTACCGCATGCTGTTTGGGTCGCATTTGGTTTTTGTTGAAGTCATAGTTTTCAACAAGTAGTAGCCAAATCAGTAGTACCAGCAAGATAAGTGCGGAACTACCACTCGGTATTACTCAAGACTAATGCAATGCAGTATTACCTCTAAGCGGTATTACAAGAATAATTCAAGCAGACTACCGCAAGACGCTTGATCTGAGTAGATTCTTGATAACGTCCGATTAAAATGGACGGTCCAGATCATTGTGAGCGTTCGGACCGTCCGAGCGTAAAGGGACTTATGAAGCGTCCGATTGAGATCCAACGGCTCAAAAGCAGGTGAACGTTCGGACCGTTCGGACGTAAAGAGACTTGTGAAGCGTTCGATTGGTCATTTCAATCTGGACCGCCCACGTGGCAAAACACGAGTTTTTGAGGTCTTTTGAAGCATTTCAGTAACGCGGTAGTTACGCAATATGAAGCGGTACTACGCTCAAAGGTAATACCGCATGTTTAATGGCGGTAATACCGCTTTCTTGATCTATTCTTTGCGGTACTACCGCACATATGCAAAGGTACTACCGCAGTCACTTGATCTCGAGATGGATTCTTGGTGACGTCCGATTGAGATCGAATGGTCCAAATCATTGTGAGCGTTAGGACCATCCGAACGTAAAGGGATTTGTAAAGCGTCAATTGAAATCTAACTGCTTAAAAGCAGGTGAACGTTCGGAACGTTCTAAAGTAAAGGGGGTTGTGACGCGTTCGATTGGCCATTTCAATCTGGGCCATCCACGTGGCAAGGCGTGTATCTCTGAAGCTTTGGAAACTTTTTCGTGGGCGGTAGTTCCGCGATGTGAAGTGGTATTACCGCACAAAGGTAGTACCGAAGTTTTATGCGGTAATACCGTGATTCATTCAAGAATTTCGCAAAGACTTCAAGACAACCACCGCTATTGGAGCAAGACGACCGGCTTGTTTAGTGCGGTATTATCAAGATTACTGGCCGTTCCTACCAAGCATTTGGCGGAACTACGCGTTCGCTTGAGTTGTTCTCGGGATCTCCGTAGCGGATCTCCAAATGAGGATTTCTTCAAGACCTTCAGTAAGAATTGTTATATGGAAAACTTGCGATTTAAATTAGGAAAGTATGTCAAGAATAGAAGGTTTGGAAGTTGTAACCGAATCATATCTTGATCGGATTAGGAGTTCTAGGCTCTTACGGCTGAGACCTGCCGCCCTTTAAAAGGGTTGAGGCCGATTGTAAAAGATATCAACCAATCGATCAAATACCAATCGCATCTACTTTTATTCATAGTTCCTCATAGTCCCGTGCCTTTCCAATCCCTTTTGCCTCCCGTCCGGCAAGATCGCAAGATCAACCCGTGCAAACACCGCCGCGCTGCGCCACGACTAGCTCCGCCTGGGCGCTGTGCGTTGGTGACGTGATCCCGAGCACCTCATTGCTGCCGCGATCGTCGTGTTGTGCACGATATCGTTTTTGCACGCAACAAAAGGAAAGCTGGTAGGGTCCACCTGTAGGTGGAAGATGAAGTTGATAAGGCTAGAGATGAGTCTCCGGCCCCTTCACAGCTAGCACACGATGGGTTTTGCTCCTTCCTTTTCGTTGGAGCTTGCACGGTTGAAGCAGGAGCGTGAGACCCGGGCGGAATCGGTGAGGGAGGCACGAGCAACTACAAGCGCCATGTCTTGTGGCCGTTCGCAGCAGCCTAGTCGTATCCCCTAGTCTTCCTCCCTTCAAAGGATGACGTGGCCTCCTTTTCTGGATCGAAAAAAATCAACAGTGAGTCTACTGATTTTGGGATTGTTCTTCTCCTCCATTTTTGGCTTCAGATTGAGGGGATTTTGGAGTTCGTGGACCGCCGTGGCTGTCTTCACTCCGTCGGTGGAGAACTCTTGATTCCCCTTTGTGTGCATCCTGTTGTCTTCTTCGTGTGCCACATTCTTGTGTGTGTGCTTGGGGAGTACTACTGTGGTGTGCACTTGAAGCTCTTGTGTTCAGCTTTGGCTTGATCTGGAGGGAGAAGGAACTTTATTTTCTGGTGCTCTGTATTGCTTCCGGCTAAAGCATTATATTGGAGAATTTGTGCGGCAACCATCCTGTCCCTCGGCTTTATCTTTGGCGTGTCCCGAAGAGTGAAGTAAGACTATGTATCTCCGTCGACCTCGCCTCTCATCGTGGCACAGCGGGGCGCTAGGTTTTCTGGGACAGCGTCCGTGTGACGTGCCTAGTCTGCTGATCTACTTGGTGGTTTTGATTACCATCGGATTGTGAATATTTCTGCATTCCAAATTGCTGAGTATATCTTTGCAAATATATGTGTTGTGCTAGTTTCTTTAATCTGTGATAGATTTGATCGCAGAGGCTAGCTCTGGAAGATATTGCAAAGAATTAAGTGGGTTCGGTTTGCTCTATGATGTCGCTAGTCTAATACTGAAATTGAAGTGATAAAAGTGATTAGACTTGAGCTCTAAGTGGATTACTTACTTCTGTCATTTGATTATCTATCAATTGTTACTTTCTGGTGATAGGTTGAATTGAACATTCTGGTTCTGTTGAGCTCAAGTAATTCAGTTTGACTACTCTCCTGTCAGTCAATTGGCACTTTGTTGATCTTGTGTTCATTTGAATCAGAGAATTATCAAGTTCTGTCAATAAGCTTGAATACTGTTTGTGATCACTTGTGATTCTCCTCTGTTTGGCCGAAAGTATTGCGTGTGGTTTATTGTTTTAGATCTTTTGACAAATTTGTAAAGTAATGTTTAGAGCTCAAAGTTTAAATCAATATTGTCATATTCAATTAATGAAGAGTATAGACTAAAGGATTGAGATGGCAAAGATTATTTCTTTTGCAACTTGTCTTCTGAGAGCACTCAATAACATCATATTTCTGAGCTCTATGCTGATTTCTTTCATATACAAGTGGTATATGTTTAGCTTTTCATTCAGTTTAAATGACTTGGAAGATTTACATTTTTATATGTTGATTTAGTCATTTAAATGCTGGTGGATGAATGCTTTATTGCCTTAAGATTATGCTGGAATTAATTTTGATTGCATTCCATCTTCGTGGGGGGCTGATCTAGGGTGCAATACCAACTGCGTGTTCGTCCGTATGAGCAGTAGCAGCGGCGCCGGTGCCCAGGATAGCGGCGGCTTGCTCCTGCACGACGCTCCACGCCTCCCAGACGTGCCGCTCCTCGGTGAGCGAGTTCCCGATGGCGCACCGCAGAATGTACATACCGCCCACCACGGCGCAGCTCATGTACGCGCGCCCCGCCACGTTCACCGCCTCCAGGAGCTTCCTGTTGAGCTCGTTGCACTTCTCGTCGCTGTCGCAGTCGCCGCCGCGCTTGTCTCCGAGTCCGAGCACTGCAGGGCGTAGCCGGAAGCACACCAGCGCGAACTGCCTCGGGACCGGCACCTCGAACCGAGCGTCGGCGCGCACCATGCCCTCGAACGTGGCGGCCATGCGCACGTGGGAGCGCACGAGGTCACGCAGGCCCTCGACGCCGTGGCAGCGGAGCACGAGCCACAGCTTCAGCGCGCGGAACCGGCGGCTCAGCGCGACCTGCCAGTCCTTGTAGTCGACGGCCACGTCGTGGCCCCGCGTCGACTCGTCCTTGAGGATCACGTCGTGGTCGGTGCCGAGCGCGGCCACGAGCGCCGCGGGCCGCCTCACCCACAGCGCGCAGCAGTCCATGTTTGCGAGGAGCCACTTGTGCGGGTTCGTGCTGAACGAGTCGACGGCGTCGGCGCCGGCGATGGCGTGGCGGAACTCCGGGCACACGCACGCGGCGCCGGCGTAGGCAGCGTCCACGTGTACCCACACGTCGTGTGTCGCCACGGCGACGCACAACTCGAGCAGAGGGTCTACTGCCGCCGTCGGCGTGGTCCCCACAGTCGCACACAGGAATAGCGGGACCCTCCCCGCTGCCTCGTCGGCGCGCACGGCGGCCTGCAGCGCCTTCGCCAAGAGAGTGAAGCCGGTTTCCCGGCATGTCGGTATCTCCCGGTAGTTTCCACGGCGAATTCCGGCAATGCGCGCGGCCTTCTGGAATGAGAAGTGGGTCTGGTCTGAGCAGTAGACGACGAGGTCACCTATCCTCTCCTCGCCTATCTCGGCGAGCTTCCGGTCCCTTGCGGCGACGATAGTGCACAGCATGGCCTCACAGGACGTCCCCAATAGCGTGCCGCCGCCACCTCCGGAAAAAAGCAACTGCTCCGGGAGGTGCAGCGCCTTACCGAGCCAGTCTGTGACAACGACCTCGAGCTCGGTGGCCGCCGGCGAGGCGGCCCACGTGAAAGGATTGATGTTAAGGCCCGCCGCGAGCGCCTCGCCGAGGGCTCCCACATTGCTACCGGTGGCTGCGAAGTGTGCGAAGTGGTGGGGGCTCTGCCAGTGGGTGACGCCCGGCAGTATGAGCTTGCGGACGTCGCACAGGGCCGAGGCGAGCGCGTCGGGCTCCGGCCGCGACGGCGCCGTATCGGGCAGCTGCCGGGCAAGGAACCCGGGAGCGACGGTCGGACGCACGGGGTAATCGTCAATGCGGGCGTAGTAGTCTGCGATGAAGTCCACGACTAGTCGGCCCTGCCGCCGGAACTCCTCGGCATCCAGCGGCGGGTGTCCGAGCGGAGGCGTAGCAGCGGCAGCCGGGGAGGTGCCGTTCTCCGGGGCGACGTCGGCGTGATTCAAGATGACCATGGCAGGAGTGGTTAGTTTTGGCTGTGAACAGACGTGGGCGAGGCGCGCATATTTAAAGCGGATTTGCTATTTTTAAGGTGACTGAAAATTTGTAGTCTTTCAGTCGAATTTTTCAACCGTCTGATCTGTTTTCAGATTCGTATCTTTGCGTCCTGAGATTAACGGGCCCATTTCTCTTTGTTGGATGCGGTTATAAGAGACCAATCAATGCAACACAATTGTGGGATTGTGATCAGACGGCTAAAAAAGTGACCGAAAAATAAGAAATTTTCAGTTAACTGAGGCGCGGTTTTGCTGGTCCACGGTCGCCGAAGAATCAATGAAGTTTCTGTCTGATTTACTCTTTCGATGGCCGCGGAGATTCATGCTCGAGGTCGTCTTCTTCTTCTCTGTCTTCTTCTCTCGTTCTTTGGCGGGCGGCGACGAAGTTATGGTTAGATTCATCCGTGCCCCGTGGCTTGAGGGAGGCTGGGGTGGAGGGAGACAAGTGGTGGTCGGCGGCGGCGGCGCAAGGCCGAGGCGGTGGTGGCACCGCCGGATGTGGACAACGAGGAGGGCAGTGGACGGTGGAGGTCGACGGGGGCGATAAAGTACCGTCGTCGGAGACAAGAGGGTGACGGTGTGAGCATTGTTGGAAATTCTACCCGTGGACACACTTTCACAGGTGAGGAATACAAAACTCACGGAGAGGGAGAACACACAGAAGATTTTTTGTATGAAGATCAAGAATCGCCTAGTGCTACTTTTCTCTCATATTGTTGGAAATTCTACCCGTGGACGCACACTTTCACGGGTGAGGGAGACGAACTCACAGAGAGAAAGAACACACATAAGATTTTGTGTAGCACTGCAACTACCTAGTGCTACTTTCCTTTTTCTATTCTTCTCTCTTTTCTATTTGGCTCAACTAATACAAACCGATTATATATAAGACCTTAAATAAACACACCAGGACGTGGCTGCTACAAACTAACTCACACACTAGTAAATCACCTGCATGTAACTCACGCCACTATCTCCTAATAACATGTCCACTAAGAAAACTTCCAACGTTACACACTAGTAAATCACATGCATGTAACTCACGAACTAACTCACGCCACTATCTCCTAATAACCTGTCCACTAAGAAACTCATGCATGCAAAACGGCTGAACTTGATTATTCCTAACAATCTCTCCCTAATCAAGATGGTTTCACATCAGCGTCGGTTCATCGTCGGCATCCGCCTCCATGAGATGCACCTGTTCCTTCTTCTTACAGCATTCAGAAGAAAAATGCCTATAGTCGTTGCTGTTGTAGCATCTTACTTTAGCCTTGTTGAATTTGAGATTCTTGCCGGAGCCGGAGTCGCCCTCTTTGTTCTTGGCCCTAGACTCCCACTTGGCGCGGGTGAGTAGCAGATGCTCACCTTCCTCCTCACTAACCATGTGGCGCTCCTCGAACGCCTTTAGCCGCCCGAACATTTCTTCGACCGACATCACATCCAAGTCCTTGAGGTTCTCGAGAGTGCAAACGATCGGTAGAAACTTCGGTGTCAAGACCCGAAGCACCTTATCCATCACACAAGAGTCTTCAACCCTCTCTCCCAAATGTTAGCATCTTCGAGAGCGAGGGTGACCCTCATGGTAAATGCATCAATTGACTCACCTTCGCGCATATGAAGGTTGTCAAATTCTTTCTTGGCGGTTTGGAGCTTGGCCCTCGTCACACGCTCAACACCAACATACATGGACTTGAGAGTCGCCCATGCCTTCTTCGTTGTCCTCTTGTCGTTGAGAGCAAGAAGGGTCTCCTCGCTCGCACCATGGTAGATGGCCACAAGTGCCTTCTTATCTTGGCGCCTCTTGACATCGTCTTCTTCAACGGCATCCCATACTCCTTGCGCCTCTATGTATACTTGCATCTTCATTGACCATGCAGCATAGTTGCTACTAGTCAATAACGGGTATTGGAGGCAGCATGACACTCTCCTCCTTCACGACTCGTGCCAACGGCCTACCGCGAGCCATCTGCTCGCTGCCGCTAGCCACATGCATGCCGCCGCTGGCCATCTCCTCTAGGCCACCGGCGACACGCCTCGACGTCAACGGAGACAACGACCTCGCCATCCTCGCCATCACAACACCGGCTCTGATACCAATTGTTGGAAATTCTACCCATGGACGCACACTTTCACGGGTGAGGAGACAAACTCACGGAGAGGAAGAACACACAGAAGATTTTTGCGTAGCACTGCAACTACCTAGTGCTACTTTTCTCTCATATTGTTGGAAATTCTACTCGTGGACGCACACTTTCACGGGTGAGGGAGACGAACTCACAAAGAGAAAGAACATACATAAGATTTTGCGTAGCACTGTAAGTGACTAGTGCTACTTTTCTTTTTCTATTCTTCTCTCTTTTCTATTTAGCTCAACTAATACAAACCGATTACAAGACCTTAAATAAACACACCAGGACGTGGCTACCACAAACTAACTGCTACAAACTAACTCACACACTAGTAAATCACCGGCACGTAACTCACGCCACTATCTCCTAATAACATGTCCACTAAGAAATTTTCCAACGTTACACACTAGTAAATTACCTGCATGTAACTCACACCACTATCTCCTAATAATATGTCCACTAAAGAACTCATGCATGCAAAACGGCTGAACTTGATTATTCCTAACAAGCATCTCACCGCAGAAGATGAGGAAAGCGGCAATAGGTGCTAAAGAGGCGGGGCGGCGGAGGAGGAGAAGTAAGGCAGAGGAGGTGCTCGTTGGCGGGGCTTACCGATGTCGGAGGCGGTATAAAAGTGGAGGTGAGAGCGTGGAGTCTTGGGAGGCGGAGGCGAGGGACTCTGGGGTTCGGGTGAGGATTATGTTAGTTTGACATGAATTTTAGAAGGAAAAAGTCCGATTTACTCCCCTGAACTATCAGAAAAATCTGATTTACCCCCTGAACTACAAAACCGGTTTTTTAACCCCCTGAATTTGTCAAAACCGGTCAAATAACCCCCCATAGCGGTTTGGAGCGGTGGTTTCTTGACGTGGCGGTTTTGTCCAAATCAAAGATATACGTGGCATCTAAATTACCTTCTCTCTCTTCCTTACCTTCTCTCCGCTTCTTCTTCATTGCTTTTCTTCTCCCATTCTCCTTTGGTCTCCGTGACCTGCCATGCCGCGGGTCAGAGTACTCTTCCCTCGAACTCCCTCACCTCCATCGGCTTCCCCATCGCCTCGGCCTCCACAGTAGTCCGCCAGTGGTCGCGGAGGATGTCGCGGCCACGACCACCACGAAGTCGCGAACTCCACCGCCCACTGGCTACCCTTCCCGAACGGGTTGGACATCGGGTGGTCCGCCGTCGCGCCGGCATTGATGAAATGCCAAGACGGCTGCTCACGGCCGGTTCAGAACGATCGTCGGCACTCGCCAGATCTGGTGCGCTCACGCCGCCAAGAAGCGGCATCACCGGTTGGGCGTAGCCCCGACGCCATTGTCTAGACCGGCCGCCGCAACGCCCGACCATAGAGCGCCAGCGAGCCGTCCTTGATGGCACGCCGGGAGGTGCTCCGGCGTATGGCGGTAGTGGGCGACGACGACGGCGGCCGAGCTTCAGCGGCGGAGGCGAGGCGTTCTAGATTGGACCAGGTCGCGAGCCGTCTGAAGCCGCCCGTGGTAGTAGAAGAACACCGGCACCTCTCGCGCTTCGCCTGTCTGGCCGGGCCGCTGAAGCTCTCTCGTGTCGAACACCGCGTCCTTCCACTCCACGCCGTCGTTGCCTGGACCGGCGTCCTGGCTTCGGCGACGCGCCCGGCAAGACCATCGGCTATACCACAGACATCGATCAAAGACGCTGCAAGACTCGTCGGCGACGTCTTGGCGGAGCGGCCGGTCGAAGCCATGGCGGCGCCAAAGCTACTAATCGGCTAGCGGTGGAGGCGATGGGAAGCCGGTGGAGTGAGGAGTTCGAGGGCAAGAAGACGGGTTCTTCACCATCGACCCGACACGGGAGGAAAAAGCAAAAGTGGGGCCCACGAGTCGAGAGAGAGGAGAGAAGAAAACGCGGGCAGCGCCACGTCAGATCTTTGAGTTGGTGAATTTGGCCACGCCACCAAAACCACCACTCCAAACCGCTACGGTGTTATTTGACCGGTTTGACAAATCGAGGTTAAAAACCGGTTTTATAGTTCGAAGAAACCAGACTTTTCGATAGTTGAGAACCTGACTTATTCCATTTTAGAATGATATCAACCGTTGAAAAGTGACAGCGATTAAAAAATCAGTCGACTCTCTACCGTTGCCCCTTAAAAGGCGTGCATTCATGGGGGCACGGCGCCGAGGCCCCATGGGCTCCCGCCGTCAGTGCCACGCGCTTCCGCGTTGGTCGTTCGGGTTGA
Organism: Phyllostachys edulis; assembly: GCA_036346405.1. Lineage (NCBI taxonomy): Eukaryota > Viridiplantae > Streptophyta > Magnoliopsida > Poales > Poaceae > Phyllostachys > Phyllostachys edulis. The sequence goes on along the minus strand of JAYEVD010000873.1, from coordinate 120,865 downwards.
GCGGCGGATCGCTACGCGCGTGTAATTTATGGTCCGCCCGTGAGAGCAACGCTTGCCCAACTAAGATGAACATTTTTGGAATTGTGAAAAGGGCCCTGTGATTTCCTGTTTTGCTCCTCGCTTGTATTGAAATCATTTCACTTTTCAAAATGAGTTGGGACGCTTTTCAAGATAAAATAAGTTGAATCCTGGATGCTCGCAACAAAGTTATGCGGGAATTGAGAAGATAGTCTAAAACTAACTTCACGGTGACATTTGCATTTCACTCAGGAGAAGGCTAAATTTACAATTTCGATACAAAACAGTGCCAAAATAACCAAAGACTCCATTTACGCCGTATCTATCGTGTCATTTGACTCTGTAATGCGATCGATCGAACGGTCGTTTTAATCTGCCGCTCGCCGCTGCGCGCGTGGTCATCAACCAGCAGTCACAGGCCACAGCCATGTCCGTCGCACTGCTGTGCTTCTGTGCATCCGTCACATTCGGAAGGTCGACCACAATACGAGATACACATACGTTCTTCAGGGGATTTACCCCTCTGTTTTTTCTACCACCGGCTCTGTTAAGCAACCTGCACGTCCGTAACGAGAGCCAAATACACCCCCAGTGAGCTTCAAAATTCGTGATGTTCAGTTTTTTTTAAATGCACAGAAACACTATTCAAAACGAAATTTTCTGCTAAGTTATACAAAGAATTGGCCGACTGGCCATGCCAACAGGTAGATGGCGAAAATTGATAAAGAAAATACGGCCATGTGCGCTAGCTAGGAGTTTGCCAATATACTCCATACTGCTAAGAAATTGCTTCATCGTACATGCCAGGCGGCCCGGAAGTGATTCATACTTCATAGTTGACCGTAACACGTGAGGAGTCTACTCATCAATTGTACCGCTCAAAAAAAAATCTGGCCTTTTCCAAATAGAGTTTATTCACAAGCAGCTGCTTGTTTCCGTGCAGCACGTGCTTCTTCTAGAATCTTAATCGACATATTCTCCACGCACGTGTAAAATACACTGTTACACGCAGATAGTTCGATCGATCCCGACCACAACGATTTCGTGGGCATTACGAACCACGCACTCCTGATTGGCTTTCCGAGTCAATGAGCCCTGCTCCACTGGACCACTGCGTCAGTCTGTGGCCAAATCAACAAGAGAGAGTCCTTGAGAGAGAGAGCAGTTAGTTGGCCCAATCAGGGCGAATCCAGCAGCCGGCTGGTTAAGACTTAAGAGACAACAACCCTCCTCCCGCCGCCTTGAACGCGGGCTCGTCGGTCTCCATCCTGATGCTAGAGCCAGGGGCGAATCCAGCATGGGCTTCATCAAGCTGAAGCATACCCTCCACCGGCTGGTTCAGAGACAACAACCCACCTCCCGCCGTCTTGGACGCGGGCTCGTCGGTCTCCATCCTGTTGCTAGAGCCAGGGGCGAATCCAGCAGGGGCTTCATCAAGCTGAAGCATACCCTCCACCGGCTGGTTTAGAGACAACAACCCACCTCCCGCCGCCTTGGACGCGGGCTCGTTGGTCCCGATCCTGATGCTAGAGCTCATCTGCTCCTGGTTCTGGTCGTTGGGCTTGGCTGCACGTAGGCGGCGGCGGCGGTCAACATTAGCTAGCTAGCTCCTACTAACTAAATGCACGGATCAAGAAGAAGAGAAGAGATAGTGGTTAAGAGCAAGGCGAAGGCGAAGGCGAAGGCGAAGGCAAGAAGAGGATGCTCTACCGAAGGGGGTTGCGCAGTATTTGGCCTTGACGAAGCTGAGGACGCGGAGGGAGAGGAGCATGGCCGCGACGATGACGCCGTTGCTGACCCGCCGCGGCTCCTGCCGGTTCCACAGCGACGGCTTCGTCTCCTCCGTGCCCCCAATTCGAGCTTCCCCTCCCCCTGTGCCTAGATCTGGAGCAATTGCTTCCTTGCTTGCGGCTTGCCTCCCCTCCCCTTTCCTTTCTTGACTTGCTCTCACTCTGTCCCCCTCCCTCCTTGCAAGGAAGCTGGCTCTGAACCTCTCTACTTGTGAATTAAACAAGGCCTTAATAAAGAAAGAATCGCTTATGTTATGTCATTATGTGGGAGATTAAAAGAGATCAATACTACTCTATTCGGGAGCATCCACTTCCACCCGTCAGCAGGGCAAAGCGAGCGGCGAACTGGTGGGCACGACGTGGCTGACCGGCTCGGGGACAGCAACTGCAAGGTGACCAACCACTGTCGATCTGGCCTCTGGGAATTGGGATCTAGCTGGGCAGCGTATGACATCTGCTGAGATTTAATGGCATGAAGACTGAAGACCGAAGAGTGAAGTGAGAGCTTTTGCCGGTATTGTCACTTTTAAGTCCGTATTTGTATAATTGGCCGTTTCTGGAAAAAAAAAGGGTAGAAATGACCCTTTACCGTACGGCGGCCGCCGAGGAGTTGTTACGTCCGTGCACTACCGCACGGCGGCAGTGCACTGTAGTATTTTTTTTTTTTTAAAAAATCATTTAAATATATTTTTTGGTATGAATTTTTAAATATAGCAAATGAGCTCCAAAAATTATGAAATTTTTGTGAAGTATTCTAACATAGTGTACTTGCTTGTGTAATTTAAAAAAATTATCCATTATGAATTTTTCTCGAAAATTCATTTAAATATACTTGTTTGTAGGAATTTTTTAATATAGAAAATAAGGTCCAAACATTATAAGTTTTTTAAAGACTCCTTACACAGTGGACTTGATTGTGTAATATTTTTCAGAATTTCATATGTTCTGAAAATGTCTCGAAAATTAAGGCTTTAGGTCTCGAAAATTAGGGTTTTAGGTTTCAGAAATTAGGGCTTCATGATTTTATGTGACTTAGAATGTGTAAAGTTTAGTACCATATGGACCACTCTAGGTAAAAGACACTCATTAATGGTTTAAGCCAACGCTCGGCCTCCCTCCTTCGCACGTCTGTCGCCTCGTCTTTGATGTCCTCCTGCCTGTAGTAATCTGCGCTTTCAGACCTATTCACGAGGCGGCCCCAGGCCGAGCCCGACCATGTTCAGGCAGGCTTGGGGCTGGAAGTCCTACTGAAAAAAGCCCTAACAGCCCGAAATCCCCAAAAAAACAATTTAAAAAATGGAAATATATTATTTTAATCCTGGAAATGAATTAAATAATATATTTTTATTCCAAAAAAGATTAAAATAATGCATTTTAATAGGAAATTCAATTTTTCAGACCCAAGCCAGGCGGACTCGAACTCTTGGATTTTAGATCTGGGCTTTTCAAGCCCTAAAAACTTCATTTCGGCATTTGAGCAGTCTAGGCTGCGCCTCGACAACACCTTCTAATTCCGTACGGTGTCGCTCTAAGAATTTCTAGATGGGATGCGAAGGGCCTAATGAACCATTTTATTTAGTTGCTGTGCAGATTGATGGGTAGCGTAAAAGGGGGCAACTTTGATCGTGTGTTTGAGCTAATGAGTAAGATGATGCATGAAAGCTTCTTGGGATAGCGGCATGACAGAGTGTTTTTGCCATGCTGTGAACCCTTAGTGAACCATTTGTTTCCCTTCCTAACAAATGACGGTATGATTTCATGTGACTTGGAATGTGAAAAGTTTAGTACCACATGAAATGACGACATGATTTCATGTTCACCCTAGATAGTAATAGTAGTAGTATTACTCCAATCGAGCCCGTAAGGCCAACTTAACTCCTAGATAGTGGCATCTACGTTCCCACCTCTAGTGCGTGTCCTGTTGTATCTTACAGTGTTACTGTAGTACAGATTCGAAATAGGCAAGAATATTTTCTAAAGACATTAGGAATTCAAATTCTACCACTACTGTTATAGCAATCTTACTGGGTGAAAAACTAAAGATAGGGGCCACGTTATTCACTACCAAAATCTAAATAATAGTAGTATGATTAGTACTACTCAGAGCAAAAGAAAATAGTATGGTACCCAAAATCTAAATAATAGTAGTATGATTAGTCCGACTATGGAAGTTCAAATTCTGCCACTACTCAACGACAGGCGACAAGATCATGGGCAGGGGACATCAACGACGAGGCGACAGATGTGCGGAGGAGGGAGGCTAGGTGTTGGCTTAAACCCTTAATGAGTGTCTCTTACCTAGAGTGGTCCATGTGGTACTAAACTTCACACATTCCAAGTCACATGAAATCATGAAGCCCAAATTTTTGAAACCTAAAACCCTAATTTTCGAGACCTAAACCCATAATTTTAGAGACATTTTCAGAACATATGATATTCTGAAAAACATTACACAATCAAGTCCACTGTGTAAGGAGCCTTTAAAAAAATTCATAATGTTTGGATCTCATTTTCTATATTAAAAAATTCCTACAAATAGTATAATTAAATGAATTTTTAGAAAAAAAAAAGAACGGATAAAATTTTGAAAAAATTATACAAGCAAGTACACTATGTTAGAAGACTCCACAAAAAATTCATAATTTTTGGAGCTCATTTGCTATATTTAAAAATTCATATAAAAATATATTTAAATGATTTTTTAAAAAAGGAAAAAAAGTTGTTATAGTGCATTGTCAAGACTAGCAGCCCACGCAGCGCTTTTTTTAAAAAAATCACCGCACGAGCTTTTTTTCTTAAAAAAAACTCACCACATGCCCGTCGTCATGGCGTGAATGACGTAACGTGGCTCCTCGGCATTGCCTTGCACTACGTCAGTCGGTATGAGAGCCATTCGCCCTTTTTTTCAGAGACGCCCAAATTGTGCAAATACGGACTCAAAAAGTGACAATATCGGCAAAATTTCGTGAAGTGAAGCCTGTGTCCTCTGACTACATCTGACTACAGTGGTATACCGTATATCGTATACTCATAACTCATTCATTAATTAGTTGATTAGCAATTTGGTACAATATAGTGTGGTATTGTGGTATATACTCAATTAGCAATTTATTCGTAGGTTTGTAATAATGGATAAACAAACTTTGCATAATTATTTCACAAGCAATTCAAGAAGTACCCCTCAACCGATGAGAGTGCAACTCAACCAAAGAAATCTCAACTAGAATTTAATCCGGATGAAATTATTGCTGATCCGGCACATCGCATACCAATAGAAGATTTTGCTAATGAAATTGGAGAGTGGCTGAATGATTAACAAGGTAGCGGATGATTGGCTGAATGATATGATGGTGTGCTACACCGAGCGAGACATATTTAGATCCATTGATGATGATATAATCATAAGATCCTTCCCAGGCATGAAATCTCGTAGAATGAATTTGCCTCGTGAAAGTCGTGATTCAAGCTAGCGCGGTAGTGCCTTAGTGACATGATTATTTTATTTTGAATGTTCATGATTATTTAATTACAATTTGCTATTGTATCACTATTTTTTCTAATTTTGATGTACATGTTATTACCCACTTGAACCATATTTATATGTTTGGGGATGCACTTTCCATTAGCAAGGTACCTTCATTGTATTTCTCTTTTTTTGCTTTGCTTTTATTCATGTATGAATTTGATTGCACAAGAATACAAGACTATGTTTGTTTCAAATTAGTTTAGTCATTCGAGGCTTTGAGCCCACACTCCATTTTCATCCTGGCTTCGCCACTGGCCGCACAATGTCAAAGTATCTTGCGGCGGTGGCGGTGGCAGTGACACGCATGAAAGTTGAAACGGCTTCTAGCGGTTGGCACCGGTCAATGCGTTCTCACTTCGACCATATGATTCGTATCATTGGTTCGTTTGTCGGGTATTCTTTGAATAAGCAATAGTGTAAGATTACAATGACGACAAATTATCAACGCATGACAAAATATCTCTAAGAGTTAGAGATAGAGAGGAAGTTAAGATCCTAAGCTATTAGAGATAGAGAGGAAGTTAAGATCCTAACTATACATATAGCTTAGCAGGGGAATATGTCCCGTGTAATTTTTGAATTTCACCAACGCTAATTTGGTCGATTTTGTCTTCTTTTATGTGTTTTATATGAATGTATTTTGTAAAAACAAAGTCAGGAGCTCCACATTATTTTATTCATATAAAAATTATAATACAAAACAGGGACAGAATGGTGCGAGCCTTGGAATTGAGGGATCCAGACCCTCCTGTGTATTTCTGTACCAGTCTCATGATCAACAGCTAATACACACGTTACTCAGAGAATAGCATCAACATACATACACAAATTTAAATAAAAAGAACACTTAGATAATATTATGTAGTCCTACATAGACTGTAATGGTCAAGTCTTACAAACTGGGCCATATAGGCCAAAATACCGTAAAACAAAGTTTGCACCGAAAGATAGTTCACACGTTGTTTACCATAACCCCTCAAGCAACAAACTGGGGTTTGCGCCCTAGTATTCAACCTTATTGTCATCTCCGAATCTGGCAACATAGAAGTAACCCAATGTCGGATCGTCTTCTTCAACTGGTAATCGTTCAACAAGCAAGGTGAGCACTTTTGTACTCCGCAAGACTTTCACAAATGCTAATAACTATATGCAAAGTTATTCAAGGGATGCTATAATGTCTTGTCGCGTAAAGCCATTTTCCAGTTAAAATATGGATAACAGTAATTTCCAAATAATATTTGTAACAGCATGAATTCAACGAAATGTAAATATAACAAGTAATGGTATTCAACAATAATATGAAAGGTATTATCCACGTACCTACACCACTAGTGTGGTGGCACAAACCCGCTAGTACACCATATACATTCACCACATTGTGCCCAAAACCAGATTTCTAGACAAATCATATTTTTTTCTTCTAAAACCAAAGTCTAACCAAGTGTGACATTTCCTTGCAATGACCATGACAGGGGGCACACTTATTCTAATAGATTTTACTTATCACTCTGTATAGAACTTACAGCTTTACCCACAAGATGTAATCAACTCATACTATCCGCTTACATGCAATATTATAGTGTGCGACTAAGATGACTACTATACGAACTTTACAATACCAAGCCCTAACATCAACTTGCACAATGAATCCTCAAGGCATGGACGCCCTTTACCATCGCAATGAGGTTTCATCATTGTGTCGATCAGCCTTGCAAACTGCAAGTGTACCCTTGGACATGGACGCCTGTTACTATCGTCCACACACCATAATAACCTACAACTACAACATACAGGTATGATACCAGAACTTAGTAAATTACTTAACCAAGTCCTTCCTAGAGGACATGTGGTCGTACAATATGCTTGGATCAATAACACTTGAGTTCGGTCCTTAATTGACCCGAACGAAACTATCATCAACCCCAATTCCACACTACTTTCCATTCGGGCAAGTCAAAATTATTCTATTATCATTTTTCCAACATAAAATTTCCAAAATTATATCTAAGTCCAAAATCTCTCATAATAATTTCCAAACTTTTCCATCCTTGTTCTAGTATTTTTTTAAAAAATTTCTAAGCATGGCTAAGCTTTTGCTTGTTATACTATGCTAAGTCCCATCAAATTATTTATAGAGAGTGGATAATTAATCCTAGGGTGACAAGGGGGTACACCTACGAACATTTGGCATTATCTAGATTCTATACACAAATATATAAATTTTGTTTAAATTAAGCATGCACAAATAATGTATAATGAAAACAACATAGTATTTGAAAAATAGGATCAACATGACCATGGGGGGTTCTTGCCTTGCTCATTGAACACTTGTCCCTGTTCTGGATCAACCACAGTCGTGTCCGGTAAGTTGGTTTCTAAACGGAGAAAAGTGAGATAAAACGAATAAATGCCAAACAATTCCAAATAAAACCCAAAAATCACAAAAGTCGTACTTTAAGAAATATCTTGAATATGTAAAAAATGAGATAAAAAAATAAGGTCAATCGAGTTTGTATGAGGGATTGAGGAGAACGGACCATCGAAAGTTTTGCTTGGGGGAAATTAAAATAAAAAGAGAGGGAAAACATTGTGCTGGAATTTTCATTTGATTTTTCTAATTGTGCTGGAAATTCATGAGAACATGTATGTGTGATTGACAGGTGGGTCCAGTAGTAATAATAATATTATTATTTGTTGGACTGACATGTGGGTCCAAATGTCACGATTTTATTAATTTGTAGAAATGCAGACATGTGGGTCCCAGTTGCCAGGAGAAGTACTACACAGTGTAGCACAGTAACAACCGAGGCAGATGAGGCGGTTGCCAAGCTTTACGGCGACGGGGGAAGGGCGGAGGTGCATAGGAGATTGGAAAATAGGAACATGGAGGGAGTGGCGAAGCTATTGGTAGTGGTGACAGCCGAAATGGTGCACTGGATTGATGGTGCGGTGGTGCTAAACGGCGAGGTGACTATGACTGTGTGTCGACTCAAAGACGAGAGCAAGAAGAAGATGGAAACAAGTACAGGAGCAACATCTGGGGGTTATTGCGATGCTACAAGGAGTCACCGGAGCAAAGCCAACGACTGTGTTTTGCAGCGGAACTAACATTGTGATGGCGGCGATGACATGAACCAAGACGAGGCCCAAAAATAGACTATCACAAAAGGATCATAGGGCCACGTTGAGCTTACCCGTGAGGTTAATGACGACGGGAAACACTATGGCGACGGGACGGTGGGCGACGGCAGTGGCGGCAGAGAGGAAACAAATTGAAACAGCTAGGCTTTGGCAAGAAGCAACTGCAAAGGAGATGCACATTAGAATCTTGGGGGTGTTAGTTATAATCTTGTATTCAAACTAGATTTTCTATTTTTAGTTTGCACTGATTTGCCAGTGTAATCGGTTTAGCCGAAGCAAATTCTGTTTGTAGTTCCAAAGTATTCTGAAGTTAGATTCATTTACTGTAGTGTTTCATTGTCAATGTCGGAAAATCTTCAGAGTTCGACTCGGCTTCGGAAACCGATTTGAAGTTGAATTGTAACCTGTTGAAAAATCTATAAAAAGGAGAAAACAGAAAAGTCATATCATCAGATACGGCAAAAATTGAAATCACGAGTGTTTTTGGTTCGTCTCTGGTGCTTGGTGTTCTTGTTGCTCAGTTTTATGAAAATTCAGAACAGCTTCGACAAATCGTTTTTCTTCTCGTCTAGATTGTGATTGTCGGCTTTTGTTCCAACATTTGGTATCAGAGCTGAGGTTATTCCGAGGGTGATGGCAGGGGATCAATCACCCAAGGAGTCTCAATCACAAGAGAAGAAGATCGGTGTCAAATCATCAGGAAGAACACTACAGAGAGGTATTTCTATACCAATTCAATATCGATGCTAACCGATACCAACTATGGCTTGTGAGCTGTAAAGATGAGGATCATCTTGCGCTCCCTTGGAGTATGGACTGCGATTGAGAGCGAAGCATTGGTCGAAGATGAAATTGATCAGGGCGCTCTGGCCGCAATATCTCGGGCATTGCCGGACTCTGTAATGATGGCAATTTCAGAGAAACAAATGACAAAGGAAGCATGGGATGCTATCAAGGAGATGTGTGTTGGAGAGGATCGGGTGAAAAAGGCAAGAGTTCAGATATTGAAAAGACAACATGATCGAATGATTATGGAAGATACCGAAAGTATTAATGATTTCTCACAGAAGCTCATCAGCTTGGTGAGTGAGATTCATTCGCTCGGTACTGAAGTAAAGGAAAGTAGCGTCATTGAAAAGCTTTTCAACACTATCCCTGATAAGTTTCTCCATATCGTTAGCACTATTGAGCAATGGGGTGATATGTCAACTATGTCTCTATATGAAGCTATTGAAAGGCTCAGAGTTTATGAGGAGAACATGAAGGGGAGACGTGCTGAGAAGGGAGAAAAAGAGCAATTGTTGCTCACTAGGGCTCAGTGGGAGTCTCTAGCTGCTAAAGACAAGGAGAACGTCGATGGGATCGCTAGGAACGCAAAGAAAGGTGGCTAGCGAGGTAGTGGCCGAGGATGCGGTCACGGTCAAAGTAGTAGCCGTGGTGAAGATACTGACAAAAGACCTTACAAGAAGTTTGACAAAACAAAAATCAAGTGTTTCAATTGTGAGGAGTTCGGACACTTCGCCTCTGAATGTAAGCAGCCGAAAAGAGAAAGAGTGGATTTTGTTCAAGAGCAATGCGATGATGAGCCAACATTACTTATGGTCAAGACCTGTGAAATTGCACAGTTGTCTGAATTGCAGACTAAAAGAGTAATGTTACATGAGGAAAAAGTAAAGCCTGATCTTGAATCCAACAGAGAAGGAAGGGGGTGCAAGTGGTACCTTGATTCAGGGGCTAGTAATCACATGATAGGTGACAAAAGTGTGTTTATTGAGTTGGACAAAAATATTGTGGGCACAATAAAGTTTGGGGATGATTCTCTTGTTGATATTTGTGGTCATGGAACGGTCTTATTTCAGTGCAAGACTCAAGAACACAAGTTGCTCATTCAAGTGTATTATATACCTTGGCTCAGAAGTAACATTGTAAGTCTTGGACAACTTGAGGAAACTGGCTGCAAGATCATCATTGAGTATGGAATTATGTCAACTCTTGATCATGATCGAGTGCTGTTAGCGAAAGTGCAACAGTCTCAGAATAGGCTCTACCAACTGAGTTTACAATTGACAATACCAGTTTGTCTGTTGACAAATAATTCAAGTGAAGCATGGCTCTGGCATACAAGGTATGGACACATGAACTTTCGCTCACTGAAAAACTTGTCTCAATTAAATATGGTCGATGGTTTACCAAGCATTGAGAATGTTGAGCAAATCTGTGAGGGGTGTTTAGTTGGAAAACAATACATGAAGTATTTTCCAAAGACATCTATGTACAGAGTAGAAGAACTGCTTGAACTTACACACATTGATCTCTGTGGTCCCATAGCATCGGCATGAAATCGATACTTTCTACTAGTAGTAGATGATTGTTCGAGATATATGTGGATTCGATTGATCAAATCAAAAGATCAAGCCTTTACTGCTTTCAAAAAGTTCAAAGTGGGTGCTGAGGTGGAAACAAATATGAAATTAAAGGGAGTTCGGTCAGATCGAGGGGGAGAGTTTAAATCAAAAGATTTTGAGGACTACTGTGAGAAGCTGGGCATGAGAAGAATTTTTATAGCTCCATACTCTCCGCAATAGAACAGAGTGGTGGAGAGACGAAATCAAACAATTGTATCTATGGCGCGAAGTCTACTCAAAACCATGAAAGTACCAGCATGCTTCTAGGGTGAAGCAGTCACGATGGCTGTATATTTGCTAAATCGTTCTCCAACAAAGAGTTTGATCGGTAGAACACCATATGAAGCTTGGCACAAAAAGAAGTCAAATGTGCATCATTTGCGCATGTTCGGGTGTCTAGCTCATGTCAAAGCAATACATCCTCATTTGATGAAACTTGATGATCGTAGCACTAAAATGGTTATGATTGGCTATGAGCCAGGGACCAAGGGATATAGATGCTATAATCCAATTATAAGTAAACTGCACATCAGCCGGGATGTGGTCTTTAAGGAAAATAAATGCTGGGGTTGGTCAACAGGGGGTGATCAAGACAATTCTGTGATAAACAGCGGAGACACTTTCAATGTGTTTTATGAAATTGGAACTGACAAGCATCTAGATACAACCTCGGGTATATACAGATCAAGCGAGGATAATTCAGACTTGTCTCAAACTGACAATCTGAACTCTCCGTTGTCAGATAGTCAAATGGACAACCTGAATACTCCATTGTCGGATGGACAAATAATACTACGAGTCCACTACGCCGCATACCACGAGAGGATATTGATTCATTGATTGAAGGTCCAGTACGTCTAAGAGATCTAAAGGACATCTATGACAACACTGAACCAGTGGAAGTCCAATACTCAGGAATATGTTTAATTGCACTTGAATAGCCTTTAAACTATGCAGAAGCAGCAAAAGAAAGATGCTGGAGGAATGCAATGCAAGAAGAGATTAAGTCAATCTAGGAAAATGAAACTCAGAAACTTGTACATCTGGAATGCAATGCAAGAAGAGATTAAGTCAATCTAGGAAAATGAAACTCAGAAACTTGTACATCTTCCTGTAGGTTGAAAGCCAATTGGTTTGAAATGGATTTTCAAAGTAAAGAAGGATAGCAAAGGGAACATCATCAAACTTAAAGCCAGGTTGGTTGCAAAAGGGTATGCTCAACGTCAAGGAATTGACTTTAAGGAAGTATTTGCACCAGTGGCTAGACTTGAGACTATAAGATTACCTACTGCAATTGCAGCTCATAGTGGATGGGAGGTTCATCACATGGATGTTAAATCTACCTTTTGAATGGATAGATTACTGAGGAAATACATGTTGAACAACCTCTTGGATATATTAACAAAGGAAAAGAACAGATGGTGATGAAACTTGACAAAGCATTGTATGGACTTCGTCATGCACCACGAGCTTGGAATTTTAAATTAGACTGATCACTTGTGTCACTCAGTTTTGAGAAGAGTCAAATTGAACATGCTGTCTACAAAAGGGCAATAGGTGACACATTCCTTGTGGTTGGTGTATACGTTGATGATTTAATCATCACAGGTTCAAACATCGAAGTCATATTTGAATTCAAAAGTCAAATGGGAAGTATGTTCAGTATGACAGATCTGGGACTTTTGAGTTACTATTTGGGAATTGAGGTGGATCAATCACATTGTGTCAAGCCGGTTATGCTACCAAATTGCTAGCATTATCTGGTTTATCAGATTGTAATTCATGTCAAACTCCAATGGAAAATCATTTGAAGTTGAGTAAGCAGAGCGGCGGTTCTACTGTAAATGCAACTGAATATTGAAGTATTGTTGGGAGCTTGCGGTATTTAGTAAATACACGACCGTATATTGTTTTTTCGGTCGGTATTGTGAGTCGATATATGGAGAATCCAACGATTGAACACATGGGAGCCGTGAAACATATCTTGAGATATGTAAAAGGAATGAAAAGTTATGGCTGCTGTTATGACAGATGCATTGGAGAGAAGGTGAAGCTTGTGGGTTACTGGGATAGTGATCTAGCTAGCGATGTGGATGATAGGAAAAGTACCACTGGCATAGCATATTTTCTTGGGAGGAGTCTGATTACTTGGGCATCACAAAAATAGAAGATAGTTGCTTTATCTTCATGTGAAGCTGAGTACGTTGTAGCTGCTTCAGCTGCCTGTCAAGGTGTGTGGTTGAGTAGGTTGATTGGAGATCTCAAGAAACAGAAACTAGAGAAGGTTCGTTTGAAAGTCGACAACAAATCAGCTATCTCACTTAGTAAGAATCCAGTTTATCATGATCGGGGTAAACATATCGACACGAGGCGTCACTTTCTTCGTGAATGTGTCGAAAGCGGCAAGTTTGATGTGGAACATATCTGCTCTAAAGATCAACTTGCGGACGTTTTAACAAAAGCGCTCGATCGGATAAAATTTGTTGAAATGAGGCAGAAGTTGGGTATCAAAGATGTGAAGTCAGAAAAATACAAGATTAGGGGGTGATTTGTTAGTTCTAATCTTGTATTCAAACTAGATTTTCTATTTTTAGTTTGCACTGATTTGCCATTGTAATCGGTTTAGCCGAAGCAAATTCAGTTTGCAGTTTCAAAATATTCTGAAGTTAGATTCAATTACTGTAGTGTTTCATTGTCAATGTCAGAAAATCTTCAGAGTTCGACTTGGCTTTGGAAACCGATTTGAAGTTGAATTGTAACTTGTTGGAAAATCTATAAAAAGGAGAAAATAGAAAAATCGTATCATCAGATATGGCGAAAATTGGAATCACGAGTGTTTTTCGTTCGTCTCTGGTGCTTGTTATTCTTGTTGCTTAGTTTTCTGAAAGTTCAGAACAGCTTTGACAAATTGTTCTTCTTCTTGTCTAGATTGTGATTTGTCGGCTTTTGTTCCAATAGGGGGGCACGAAAATGCTTAGGTTGCTCCTAGTGCTCCACCCTGGCCAGTATCTTAAGGGTACCATGTAGGCAAAGTGTTGAGATGGCAGTAGATTAAATGAGGTGAGAGATTATTGCAGTATCTAAATAAGAGACTGCTCTGGCTCGAAGTCATAGGCAAGAAAACTAACTCATTTCCATCTTGTACACACCATCTCCTTGAGATTCTACACCTAATTAATTAAAAGGATCTAAGATACTACACCATGTTAAATCATGACGTTGATAAGATAGTATCACTCCTCACGACCAAGAACTCAGACCTTAAGATATCGCCTATCGGAAGCAGCCTTAAGGTGGAGGCTCACCGAGAAGGAAGGAATCGGTGCGCTAGTGCTGCAGCTGGAGAGGAAGGAGACGAATGGGCTACGGCGATGCACTACACGAGGTGCCACATCAAGTTAGGGGATTGGATTAGGGGACCAATTGGCGCAACATAACGTGGATGTCGAGGCATGGACTCATCGAAAGCGTCGGAACCGAGAACGTCGACTGTGTTTCGGCCAAACGAGGGCATTTCAGAGGGACTCCCTATGGGAGGAATGGAGCGGATGGAGGGACAAGGAAGTGAGCATGGTGTGGGTTATTTATAGCTGAAGCGGAGGGGTCGTGTCACTGTTTGAAGCGGGTGGGAGCTTCCACTTGCCTGGAAAAGGAGGAAGGAAGGAAAGCGTGGCCAGGAAAACGCGAGGAGGAAAATATGATGTAGCGGAGAGGGGTGCCATTTCAGGGGGAAAATATGGACAGACAGTCGCTTCGGGCAAAGGAGCATCAATGGCGGGCATGGTTTGGCTGGGGAAAAGTGAGGAGAAAAGAGAAGGGAAGAGAAAGACTTGCGGGTGAGAGAGAGAGAGAGAGAGTGAACGCGAGGCGCATCACAATGCTGGTGTCGCATTGAGAAAAGGTGGGTGATGGAGAGCTGCTATAGTAGCGCCCATGGCGCTGCTTTGTGCGAGGAAAAGGAAGGACGAGGAGGAGAGAGAGAGAGAGAGAGAGAGAGAGAGAGAGAGAGAGAGAGAGAGAGAGAAGGGGCGTGTGCGAGAGTGGGAAAAAATGAGGCGCATCGCTTGGGCTGTCGAGTCGGGAAAAGGCGAGCGCGAGTGTGCTGCTACAGTGCGTCCATGGCGCGGCTTAGCTCGACGTTTGCGTGAGGAGGAAGGAGGCGGGGAAGACGACGACTTGACGGATAGAGTTGGGTTGTCAACGAGTGGACGAGAGAGAGTGGTTTCGCTGGGAGAGAGAGAGAGTATGACAGGAAGGTCCAGTGGCCCACAGGTAAGGTTAGTGGAAGCGTATTATGTGATAATGCGTTGTCTTAACGCGAACAAGTAACACAGAGGCGGCTTGGATGAGGGCGATGTCGGGCCGAAAATTGTGCCGGAAGTGAAGATGGGCTGGGCCTGTTATACTGTTTAGGCCTATTCGAGTAAGGTATTTTAATTTGATTTTCGATTATAGAAATATCCAGAAAGTGTTTGTCAGTTCTAAAAAACACCAAAAAACTCCAAAATTTCCATAAAAATTCTAAAAAATATTTTATAATATTTGGAGCCTAATAAAAATATTTTCATACTTTTGAAGTGTATATAAATTCCACAAAAAAAACTTTTTTCCTCAAGAAAATAGGGGGAAAATGCATTCATAAATTCTAGGAAATTGTAAAGAAGCTCAAAAATCCAATGGTGATTAAAATAATTGTTTTTACTGGAATTTAAAATTGAGGCCGTTACAAACGGGGTCTTTAATTTTAGTAAGACATGCATGTGTAATTATAGGTGAAGATAGCTCAATATATAATCGATGCAAGAAACATTATCTCGAGCGAATGCTTTAGCAATTATGCACAACTTGTGTTCACTATTTGATCCCCTATTTAGAATACGGGAATTTCATAGGATTCCCATTTCATACTCTTTGTTGTGAAAAAAAAATCTTAGCATCACCAACTAAAAATATCGACCTCTTCCCTTTTTTTTATCCAAATACTGCTAGGACTGATTTGAAAAACTTATTAATAGTCAGAATCTATGTAGATAGATAAAAAAATTTGAATTAAAATCCCGATCTAAACAAGTATTTTGGTTCAGTAGTGACTGGGATGCCCGCGTGACAGAAAAACGCGAGCCCATCATGACAGAGGCGTCGCCTCGGCTCCTTCCCGAAGCCCGAAGCAGACCACCGAACTGAAACTCCCCCGAAACCCCCCTCCTCCCTCCCAAATCTGAAATCCACAAACCCCAGAGGGAGATCGAGAGATCGAAATGGCGGACATGGGGAGCCTCGAGAAGATGGGACGAGAGCTCAGGTGCCCCATCTGGTACGCCACCACTCGCTCACCTGCAATCACATCTTCTGCAAGTGAGTCCATTCCCCCTGTTCCCATCCGTTGCAATGTAGGTGCAAATTTACATGGATGATCTTGTCCGATTTTTTTAGATAACGGAAGAGAGAAGTCTCTTTCGGTCTCTGTATCAACGATGCACACAGTCTAATTTATTTAAACGTTCAAAGTAACAATCGTTTCACCCAAGATAAAATAACGGCTACCAGCCTTACAGCCAAAAAACACTTGAAACGCAATCTCAATTATTGCAGATCCTATGACTAAGCCTCTATCAACGAAAATTGAGGAATTGTTTCGTCACAAAATCCAATCTTTGACTTCCCTCCAACACGATCACCTTTTGGTCTGATTTCTGTAGGACTGCCCATGCATTCAGCCAGGATCCACACAATAAGATAACCTGCAACGGATTAGTTAAAATCTTATTAAAAACAACATCATTTCGACATAACCAAAGAGACCAACATAAGGTACTAACTCTCACCAGAGTTGTGACTTAAGCATTTTGGAATTCCATCTAACCAAGTCCAAAATATGTTAAACATATTTACTTGGAGGATCTAAATTAAACGCACATTTCACAATCCACCATGCCATACGTGCAAAGTGGCACTCAAAGAAAAATGCTGAATTGTTTCCTCTTTAATACAGAAACAACACCTTGTACTTCCCCTCCAATTTCTTTTAAGCAGGTTATCTTTGGTTAATATAATCCCGCTTTTGAGATACTACATGAAATTTTTTACTTTTAATGGAATTTTAATGGTTCAAAACCAATTCTTAATGGGGGCATGAACGGTGCCAAGCAGCGCAACATAAAAAGACTGCACCGAAAAAAGACCAGAATTATTCAAATGCTATCTGAAAACATCCTTATGCAAGCCTAATTGGACATTAGAAATTTTCACCAGAAGCTCATTCCAAGCCTGTAACTTAGCCCCAACAAGAGGTCTTCGAAAAGAAATATTAAAGGGATTTGAACTCAAAACATTAGCTACTAAATCGTCCTTTCTCCTAACCACATTGTAAAGCATTGGGAATTGCCTTTGCAGCGTAGAATTTCTCACCCAAATATCATTCCAAAACCTAGTTTGCATTCCGTTCTTAACCTGGAATGTACCAAAGTGAAAAAACTGATCTTTAATTTTCATAAGCCCTCACCAAAAACAAGACATCCCAGGTTTGTTAACCACCTGCGAAAGACTCTTCTCACCCAAATATTTCTTTGTTAGTAAAGAATGTCACACACCTTCTTCATTCGCAACTTAAACAACCACTTCCCTAACAAGCCTTTATTTTTAGTGTCTAAGTTCTGAACTCATAGACCACCAAGCTCTTTAGGTGAACACACTAAACTCCACTTAGCAAGCATATATTTACGTTTATGACTGTTACTCTACCAAAAAAATCTAGATAAAAAAAAATCTAGCCTTTTGGGAACGGCTCTAGGAATCTCAAAAAAAGAAAACATAAACATAGGTAAACAGCTTAGCACCGAGTTAATAAGCACTAAGCGACCACCAACAGACATATTTTTACCTTTCCAACTGCTAAGCTTTTTTCTCAATCCGCTCTTCAACCCCTTTCCAATCACTATTCCTTAACTTTCTGAAGTGAATGGGAATACCTAAGTACCTAAAAGAAAACACACCCACTTCACAACCAAATAACTGTGTATACTGCGGTTCAGCATCTTTGGTAGTACCAAAACAGAAAATCTCACTCTTGTGAAAATTAATCTTTAAACCGGATAAATGTTCAAAGACACAAAGGATAAGCTTAAGATTTTTAGCCTGTTCCATATCATTATTCAAGAAAAGGATCGTGTCATCAGCATATTGTAAAATTGACAACCCATCATCAATCAAGTGAGGAACTACTCTAGTTAAAAGACCAGCTGCTTTAGCTCTCGATATAAAGATGGCAAGCATATCCGCCACAAGATTAAAAAGAACAGGAGACAAATGATCATCTTGTCTAAGACCCTTATGAGTTTGAAAAAAAGCCCTAAGATCATCATTGATCTTTATACCAACACTCCCTCCCTTGATCACACTTTCCACCGAGGCACACCACTTAGGGGAAAAGCCTTTCATCCTCAGAGTTTGCATTAAAAACGATAATTTTACTTTGTCATAAGCTTTCTCAAAATCCACCTTAAAAACAATTCCATCCAAATTCTGCTTATGAAGCTCATTGATGGTTTCATGTAAAATAACTACACCATCCAGAATAAATCTCCCCTACATGAACGCTGACTAGGAGGGCCGAACAACCTTTTGAGCTACTCTCATAAGCCTATTAGTAATTACTTTTGTAAAAATCTTAAAATAAACATTAAGCATACAAATAGGCCTATATTGATGTATTTGCTTAGCATCATTTTTTTGGGAAGTAATGTAATAATCCCAAAATTCAAGCTAAAAATAGACAATGCGCAACTATGAAAAGCATGAAACATGGCCATCAAGTCATTTTTAATGACTTCCCAAAACACCTGATAGAACTCAGTTGGAAAACCATCTGGCCCTGCTGCTTTGTTATGATCCATTTGAAAAATGGCCTCTCGCACCTCCTTTTCAGCAAAAGGTTCAGTAAGATAAATGTTTTCCTCATCTGAAACTTGAGCCATATCATCTGTAAAAGCCTCAATCATAGATAAATGATTTTCTTCGGCTAGCCCAAACAAATCTTTATAATAATTGGTGATATACTTTTTTTAATTGTACATCACCCCGAATAATTCCGTCCTCTTGCTCGAGCAGAATTTTTTTTTGTTTTCTATGCTTCCCATTCGCAATCAAATGATAATAGCGAGTATTCCTATCACCCTCCAAGAGAAACTTCGCTTTGGCCCTTTGATACCACTTAATTTCTTCTTCTCTTAACAGCTGGGCCAACCTCTCATTAGCAGCTTTTTTAAGATTTACCTCATTATTGGACAACCTCAACACCTCAGCCTTTTTATCAAGCTTATCAATTAACAAGTTAAGCTCTAACTTTTCCTTTTTGTAAGTACCGCTGGTATTTTTTGCCCAACCTGGAAGATAACGCCTAAGAGATCTAGCCTTACTCTACCAAATATGTAAGGCCGACTGACCTCTATTAACCTTCCTCCACACCTCTGCTACCATCTCTCTAAAACCCTCCCTTTGGGTTTATAATGCCACGTTTCCACTTATTGCAGCGATTGCCTGGTGAAGTCGATGAAATCCACCTCGAGCTGCCCGGTGTGCAAGGTCCCGTCCCGCCTAAGAGGTTAGTGTGGTGTAGTTATTATGTTGGATCTGCTTAATTACGAGGATAGCCACAAAATACATGTAACGCCCGTGTCATTACCCTAAGGGTAATCACACTTAGACACACACGGATTACAGAGAACACTGCTCCAACGAATAGTAAGTCATTTACCAGAGTTGACGCAGCAGAACAATAAAATAGAAACGGCTCTTTATTACAACAGTAGCCACACAAGTCTAGAGTTCTGAATACAAATATTTAATTACAAAGGGGAAAACACTTCCCGCTATTTCCTACTAGGTTCCTCCAACAGTCTACTCGTCCCACGAGTCAAATGAGGCGATCACCTTGCCCTGCTCCTCGTACCCAACGCCCTCATCGCCTGCGGCTTTTTTGGTACCTGCAAAATTCCTCATCCCACTTGGAATAACTCCCGGTCGGATTAGGAGCTAATCAAGGGGAGAGATAGCAAGAGTGAGTACTATAGTGTACTCAGCAAGCATTAATAGCTAAAATGCAATTGATGATTCTACCTCTTGTCCTAATCAAAATTCCTACTTCTTCTCTTATTCTGAAAATACTTTTCAAAACTTAGGTTGTAATTTTAATTCTGAAACGACTACTTGATTACTCGGAGAGAAGAAAGACCCCTAGCGGTTCCCATAGACTCCAATCCAGGAGACTGGCATGAATTCATGATTTGATAGCACTGCGCAGGCTTGTACCACTTTACCCATAGCTATCCAGAACCCTCTCTGAGCTAGGTCCACCGCATTTCCTTTGATGCGATTTCGGGTTCAGAATACAGAATGTTTTTTAGGTTACGTGATTAAGTCTCCACCCATTACTTTCCATTAGTGTTGATTTAATCACACTGTTGACCTCATCATACACCGAGTTCTAGTAATGTTGGTTGGGACGCTACCTAACACTCCACCATGCGTTACTATAATGCCCTGGATCCCCCACGTCCGGACTGGTTACTGGTTCTAGGTTCTTCCCTAACTCAACCCATGCAATATGACTTGCCCGTTGTGGAGAACATAATCACGTAAACGGTAACCTTTCTACCCGTCGAAACGGGAAAATAGTTGGTACTGAATTTACGGCCTCTGACTGAGTAAGAGCTTTGTTGGTCCTTATATTATAACCATCCGTAAAAAGGAGCCCACCTCTTACCTCATCATCGCCGTCGCCGTGTTCCCCGCCGGCCCCATTTTATCAACCTATTAGCTTTCATTTCTTTCTTTCTTTCTTTCTTTCTTTCTTTCATTTCATTTCTTATCTTCCCAATTTCATTCAAATCCAATTTAGTTTTGAGAAAATAGTTTTGATGCAATACATGTAAAATAGAGCAAGATACGGTTTACATTTAATATAACTATGTTCAGGATCAAGGGAGTAGCTGGCCTTCGTAGAAGAAGAAACGAGTGGTGGTGATGAACTCAAGATCAACTACTCCTGTTGGTTCGTCTGCTACAATTTATACGACGGTGCGACTAATAAATACATAACTAAATACTTAGCAGTAATTATGTGCGACTATGTGCAGTGCATACTAGTCAGATGATTCTTTTCGTTAGTGGATTTCATTTAATAACACTTTCGAAACCCGCGTGAGGTTAGCACTCCCCACTAAGGTCGTTCTACTAATTACTCGCTCTAGGGTCGAAAATACCTAAGTTCGCGTTTAAACTAACGAGAAAAGAAATACTACTCACACTAACGTTTTATTAAGTCTATTAAATTTTACTCGGCAAAACTCTTAATTAATTATTCTACTTACATCAACATGCTATTATTTAATTTTCTACAAATACTAGGGATCACTTTAATTTAATTAAACTAGCATGATTAAAACATTGCAACTCACCTGACTAATTGCCAAAGATGAACAGGTTTGCTACACACGCATTTTTACTTTCTATTAACAGAATTAATGATATTTGATCTTAATCTAATAACTACTCAATCGACAGATTCAATGCTGGTTAGCCTGATGCGACCTAAGAAGAATCGTTCGATCGCACAAATACGCAGCGCTAACATTTATTCCTTCTATTTGCTGATTTCTATTGCTATAAACATTAATTATCACAATGCATTAGGATTTATACAATTTTCCTAAAACTCTCCTACACTAAACTTCCTAAACCCAAATTCCTATCTCTAATCCCATCTAACTAACCCTTAATCTACTCGCCCTAATCCCCCTCTTACTAAACCCTAATTACCTATCTCCCTTAACCCCTAAATCGGCCGCCACTCACCCACTAAGTCACAGCTTCTTCCCCACTACTCCACTTCCTTTCTCCCCTATGGCTTGCTACCGTCGGCCCTCCTCCTCCATGGCACATCCCCCTAGCGCCGCTGCTCCCCTCGGTCCCCCGCGATGCCACCGTCGGCGCCCCAGACGGCTCCTCTCTGGCAACCCGGCTCTGGCGCCACTCCTCGGCTGTTGTCGCCTCCGGCCTCCGGCTGACTGGGGCCAAGACCACCTCGGCTCTCCTCAGCCCGCCTCCTCCAACCCCTCTTCTCTGCTCGGCCTCACGCCGATTGCGCCACAGGCGTTTGGCCTCCACCGCCACCTAACCCTCTCTAACCTCCCTTTTGCTCTTCATTAAATTGATTTTAGCATTGTGGTTGAATCAAGTCCGATGTTAGCTGATTTTCATGCATGTATGCCATGGTGATTGACTGGAGATGGAGGTGGCTACTGGAGATGGGCTACTGCCTATGTTGCCATGATTTGCACTAGGTATCTTCCCCCCTTCCTCTCTAACCAGATCCTCCCCCTTGCTCTGTGATGGAAATACTGATGGCTTAAGGTTGTAGATGATATGGTGATGATATATCAGTAGGTTGTGCTCTCTGGATTCATGTTGGGTTCATATGGGGGTTGTTTGTTATGGGCAAAAATAACAGGAGTGCAAGGTTGATGGTTCACCTTTGTTGGGCTTTGCTGATTTTGGGGTTGGGGATGGCAGCCAAATGATGTGCCGGTGCTCTCCTCTTGCTCCTCCTTGTCGATCAAAGGGGTTCGTGGCCGTCGATGGTTCAACGCCGTCTTGCCGCCCTTGCTCTCCTGGCCTCCTGCCTCCTCGCTTCCTTCCTCCTCCTGTGGGTTGCTTGTTTGATGGCAAGGTGGGAAGGTGGTGATGGCTTTGCTTGATGGCTTGGTGAGGGTGATGGTGGCAGTGCTGAGGGAGCTCTCCTGGCTTGCTTCTCCTCTCTTGCGGCTGTGAACTAGGAATGAGTTGGGGTGGGGAATGGATATGGCTGGTGGAGGCTTAAGAGAGAAGGCTTGATCTTATCCTATCTTGTGGTAATTTCATTTTTACCAAGACCCTATTCCTATTTCCTTGATCCTATTTACCCTAATCCTATTACCATGCTCTTATCCACTACTGCATTCCATTGAGCTTTATTTGATCATCATGTGCTCCCCGTGATGCATGCTTGGCTTGGGAGAGGGCAGGGTGATGATGGATGTTGGTGGCATATGGCTTGGTGAGTTCTTATAAGGTGATTGTGCTTTTGTTTGGCTTGCTTTTGGGAAAACTTGGTGTGGTCATGTTCCTTGGTGAGAAGAAGCGAAATAAGGTGGCTTGTGTATGAGAGCTTATGTGTCGCTTAGGGACCCTATGATGCTCCTACCGAGTAGGATTTAATGGGATGTGCATTGTGGGATTATATCATGTTGCGACAATTGCAAATAGTGGGTGCCGGCTCTAATGATGTCAGATGATGAAACCCTCGTAGTAATAGATGTCTATTAAACTTAGGTTGGCTTGGCTATCTTGGTTACCACAGGGCCGACTAACTCCGGTTGGTCGTTATCTTGGTGATCGAGGGACCGGTTAACCTAGGTTAATATAGGAATCCTTCGAGACTTCAGGGAACTGACGACAATCTATTCTTCATTCTAACTAGCAATTACGGCCTGCGGTTTTTGGCTAACTATTTTCCAAGCTTTTGGTTGCATGAAAAAGAAAGGTGGAGGATGACAGGATGAGATGGCAAGGAAGGCTTCAAGGATATGAATGCAAGAACATTGATTTGTAATTTAATTATCTTTTGTAATTAATATTGTAATTGGTTGTAAAATTAATACTGTATCCATTGTTGAGTTGTAATATTTTAATTCTGCTTTGTAAACGGACTGTTGTAAAATCTTTGAGGTTGAAACCTTTGTATATTCATTGATGTTTTGAAATGTTGATATCACAATTTATAAAATCAAGTGTGTTAATTACGCGTTGATCACTGTTTGATGGATTTTTAATTAACGCTAATTACATATTACTGTTGTTTAGATTAGTCTAATTACGCGGGTTCTCACAATACACAAGTTAAATTGCCTATGTTTGTTGCCAAATACAAATTTGACATTGGACTTGGATTTTATTTTTAAAAATCTTGTATAGTAATAATATGCCACCCAATAGAATAGCATTCTCAGCTTTGCCACTATGTAGAATGCAATCCTTGTTTTGCCACTCCATACAATTTTTAATCATCCTTTTGCCACTTTGGGCTTTTTAACTCGTTTTCCATTTTTCAAGGTAGTGAAAAGACCGGAATGCCCCTGGCTTTCCCCGTCTGAGCTGGTCCGGTCGAGTCGGTCGCCGAAAGAGCAAAGGGAC
Source organism: Phyllostachys edulis (assembly GCA_036346405.1). Classification (NCBI taxonomy): domain Eukaryota; kingdom Viridiplantae; phylum Streptophyta; class Magnoliopsida; order Poales; family Poaceae; genus Phyllostachys; species Phyllostachys edulis. The sequence goes on along the minus strand of JAYEVD010000873.1, from coordinate 96,758 downwards.
CGGGTCAAATGTCTTGACAGAAGCCACTCCATTGCTATCGCCACTTCTGCGCACTCCCTCCCGAAACCCTAGTATTCGTGCGCGGCGGCGGTGGCCAAGGCGACTTGAGGACTCCAGCGGTGTTGAGCGGCGGAGCAGCTTCCCTAAGGCAGTTAATGGATCTGAAGGCAGAGCAGCTTCCGTAGACAAGTTGACGCACTCCTGCGAGCCAGCGGGCAACCACGACATGGATCCGAAGGACATCCCCGTCGGGTTAGTTGCTCCCTTGTTTCTATGCTTCAATTTTGTTTGCTTTTGTTTGTGATTCGGAGAATTGAAAGTAGGATCGTAGGAACGTAGTAGTTGGATTTTGATTCAATTTTCCCCTTTCAAGTAGGATTGATCCGAAAATGGCGTTTAGTATATCCGTGATAGTTGGCCTGTATGACGCTAGGCATCTGGATAGTAGCAAGATGAGATTTGAGCATCAGAGCTTTGAATGGATTGTGGACTCCCGTGGGTATACACCTGAGAAGTTCTCGCATCAGTTGGGTGAGAGGATCATATGGGGTTCTTATCAAGATGTGTAGCTGTGGTGCATACACAGGGACAGTGGAGAAGAGTTGCTCATTGAGAATGCAATTCAGTTGTGTGATGTTTTTTTGACACGATGGAGAACAGAATTTATGCCATTTTATGTTGAAATTGTCGACAAGAAAGGGAGTGAATCAAGGCCAGTGCTGAATGAAAGCCAGCATGATTCCACTCATTCTGTTCATTCTGTTATAACAATGTCACAACCGAAATCTCGCAATGCAGTAGCCACCTCCAATGCAGTACCCCCAGCAACTGAAGCATATACACCATATGTCCTAACCAATACATCAGAAGGCACCTCCAATGCAGTATCCCCAACAACTGAAGCATATACTCCATATGTCCCAACCAATGCATCAGAAGGCAGGGTGGATTGGTCAACCTTTCACATTAATGAATCAGTTGCTGAGGATGACAGAGATGTGGCAATGGGAGATGATGCGATGTATGAACTGCTGGGACTCACAGATGAGGATGGCATTGCTAACCACAAGATGCATACTGCTGGGACTCACAATGCTGCCAACTGTGGTGTGCAACCACAAATCAATGAGCTGCAAGAGGATCTTGTTGCGGCTGAAATCCCAGTGGATGGCATTAATCCTGAGGAAAGGCATTGTATGTATGATACGTATAGGCCAAGGATGGCAGTGGGATGCACATTCCCTACCATGAAAGACTTCAGGATGGCTATTAGGCAATATGCAATAAATGAAGAATTTGATCTAGTCACAAGCAAATCAAATCCAAGAAGGTTCAGAGGTTCATGCAAAGCTAAAGAATGCCCCTGGAGAATAGTATCTGTTCTGATGCCAGATAAAAGAACTGTCGGGGTACTAACTTTTATCTTGCTAACTTAGTATAATTTATTGCATTCTTTATGTTACTAAATGTTGTACATTTGTCCTGCAGGTCAGCAAGATGGTAGATGATCACAATTGTGTATCAACAAGCAAAGTGAAAACTAGCATGGCATCAAGAAATTGGATTGTCGATAGAGCTATTGGAATCATGAGGAATGAGCCAAATGTTGGTGCAAAAGAATTGCATGGTAGGCTGCAAGATGAATACAATGTGGCTCTCACATATCCAACGGTCTAGGTAGGGAGATAGAGAAATATTGATATGCTATATGGGAATTGGGATGATAGCTTCCATATGCTTTATAGCTTCAAGGCAGAGATAGAGCTGAGGTCTCTTGGTAGTGTTGTGGAGATAGACACAAAAACTGTCAATGGAAAGGTCTACTTCCACAGATTTTTTTCTTGCTTTGAGTCCATGCATTGAAGGGTTTCAGGCTGGATGCAGACCATACCTTAGCATTGATTCTACAGCACTGAATGGCTGGTGGAATGGGCAGCTAGCTGAAGTGACTGCATTGGATGGACATAACTGGATGTTTCCAGTGGCATTTGGCTTCATTGAGTCTAAGACACTGGATAATTGGACTTGGTTCATGAAGCAATTGAAGAGAGCAATTGGTGAGCCTCCTTTGCTGGCAATTTGTAGTGATGCAAGTAAAGGACTTGAGAATGCAGTGAAGGAGGTATTTCCACATTGTGAGCAAAGGGAATGTTTCAGGCACTTAATGCAAAATTTTGTTAAGAAGTTCCATCGTGATATTTTTGCCAACATGTATCCTGCAGCCAGGGCATACAAACAAGAAGTTTTTGAGCACCACATGGACAGAATCATGATAGCCTGCCCAGAAGTTGGTGATTACCTACAGAAGTATCACAACCAACATTGGATGAGGTGCTACTTATGTGAAGACATCAAGTGTAATTATGTGAACAACAACTTGGTAGAATCATTCAACAGTTGGATCAAAGATGTTAAAGACCTACATGTTCATCAACTAGCTGACAAGATAAGGGAGATGGTCATAGAGTTATTTTTCAATAGGAGGAGGACTGGAGAGAGGCTGGAAGGGACAATATTACCTGTTGTCATCAATCAGCTCAAAATGAGGACAAGGAGATTAGCTCATATGAAGGCCAAACCTGGTGCCAATTTCACTGCAGAAGTGACTGAGTTTGATAATCCAATGGACAGGCCTAGGCATGTAGTTAAACTACAAACTTATGAATGCACCTGCCTTGAGTGGCAGCACGCTGGTAAGCCATGCCAACATGCCTTAGTCTTCATTTCTAGTTTAAGAGGTGTCAACATTGAGGACTATGTGCATGACTACTACTCAGTAGATAGATTTAGGGCTGCATATCAAGGTGTCATAGAACTAATGACAGACATTGGGCAGTGGCCAAAGATTGATCTAGGTTTCAAGTTGCTACCACCCATTGCAAAAGAGCTGCTGGCAGACCTAGGAAAACAAGAATCAAAAACTGCCTTGAGAAGAATCCTGCACCAAAGAGGCAATGCAGGTGTAATAGATGTGGAGAGTTGGGCCATAGGACTGCTGGTTGCCCACTTAATGGACCACACAAAAGGTACAAACACTTTCACATTAGTTTCATTCTTTTGCAAGCATTACCTTTCTTTGCCATACGCACTTTCATCATTGTCCATTTCAGGAAATGAAAGTCCACCAAGAAACAACCTGGAGCTCCAAAGAAGAAAGGGAAGAAAATAATGGCTGCCACCATTGCCCAACTGGAAACACCATCAACAACAAGAATCATCCTACCTCCAGGCCTAGAGCATAGCCCAGGGCCTGTAACTAGAATGTATGCATTTTCTTGTTATCAATTGTTTAAGTGCAGAGGGACCATGTGTGTACAACATAGCATAATTCAAATTTTTTACAGGAAACTAGCAATGTGCAGAAGTGCAGAGGGACCAAGTGCAGAAAGCTCTAGTGCAGCAGGACCAAGCAAGAAGTTAACTCCAAAAAAGAAGTGACATGTAATGTGGGTCACTTAACTGTCAGTTATGTAATGTGGGTCACTTAACTGTCAGGGAATGTAATGTACTGTCACTTATGTAATGTGCTGAACAAGTGTTATTTGTTCAAGTCCCATTGTTATGGAAGGAGAACTAGTGTCATCTGGAGAACTAGAATGTAAGGGAATGTAAGGTACTTTCACTTATGTAATGTCAACTTGTTAGGTTTCCTTCATTGAGTCTACTTCCTTGATGGAATTGTGTCACTGTCAACTTTTTAAGCAATGCTTCAGCTAGTGGTTGTCAGTCAAATTCTGATTGTGAGATAACATGTTAACATGTTGTTGCATTGCATCAAATGGATAAATACATCACATCTGTGTCGATTGTGCTACCTGCTAACAATCAAGCATGTGGTTGTCAAATTTTTGTTACAAATTTCTGCACTGACTGATTAGAAATTTCTGTATGGATTGTGCTCCCTGCTAACAATCAAGCATATGCAGCCATTCAGTGCATACATTAAAACCCAAAAGGGATAGGACCAAACTCATGCATGCAGACATTCAATAATGAAAACAACCATTCAACAATGCATTCAGTAATGAAAACAACCATTCAACAATGCATTCATTTAGCAATGCATTCATTCAGACCAAATGTGTGGATTGTGCTCCCTGCTAACAATCAAGCATATGCAGCCATTCAGTGCATACATTAAAACCCAAAAGGGATAGGACCAAACTCATACATGCAGACATTCAATAATGAAAACAACTATTCAGCAATGCATTCATTCAGACCAAAAATCAATGCATTCACTCAACAATGCATTCATTCAGACCCAAAAGTGATGCATTCATTTAGGAGATCCCTTCATTCAGAACATTCAGCAATGCATTCATTCAGACCATTCAGTTTTTATAGCACAACTACGACATCTTCCCTGACCATACAACTACTTGAATAATAGCACCATCACAAGCAGCACAACTAGGACCACATTCACTACACACACAAACTTCACAATTTTGCCCCTCCTAGGTTCTGCCTATCCATCTTCATATCAGCAATGTACTCCTTCAACTCTCTTATCTCCTCTTTCAGGGATTTCACATATTTCCTCACCTTGTCAGACAACTCAAAAAGTTCTGGAATTGCATCCTTGGGGTAGGTATTGCCCATGCTGAGTTGACCGGTCTCAACAAGGTGAGCTTGATATCGTTCGAGCCACATGAAGAATGTGCATTTACCGGGCATCTGCCAAACATCAAGAAGGGGTACAAATCAACGAGGGCTAAAACCGAATCAAGAAGGGATGCCAATCAATAAGATGCCAAACATCAAGAAGGGGTACTTACATTAGGCTCATTCCTCAGACACTTGAAGAACCGCTTGCAAGGATTGGCCTTAGTGTTCGAGACGCGCTCAACGACCTCGTATTCCTCGCATACGGGCATAGAATCAGGGGAAGACCCGTCGGTCCATACTTCGGCTCTGTGCCCTTGCTTGGTCGCACTGAGGAGGACCCTTGAAAATTGTATGGAGTGGCAAAAAAAGATTGCATTCTACATAGTTGCAAAGCTGAGAACGCTGTTCTATTAGGTGGCATATTATTAATTGTCCCATGATAAAACTGCTTTTGCGGCATGCGTGTAGCACTCCTAATTTACTGAAAATATCAAAATTTACATATGAAAGCATTGGTGGCAGCACTGGTTCATTTCACCTTTGATAAAATTGGAAGTGTCTTTCCTTTAAGGACCCGGTTTAAATGAAAATGATGTTTACTGGAAGTTCTGATGTATACCTTGATTTCTAGTTGGTCTGAAACTCAGCCTAGAGCTTGGTTTTGCTTGTAGAGATACGGCCAGCACATCACATGGACAATCTTGTCAGCATTTTCAAATGCATCGAGGCTGCAACAGGAGCGAGTGTTGTCTCAACACAGGTGACTCCTGTGGCGAACGTTGCAGGTAATTTTGCGACGTATCATAAGCTGTCCTTTTCTGTTTGCTAGCCTATGTGCAAGACAGCAGTGCCAACATTAATTTTCAAGATTAATTTTTTTTAGATAATAGAAGTATAACTTCTGGTCTCTACATCAATTAGAGATGCACACAGCTATTACACCATCATCAGCTAAAAGCTTAAAACAAAAAAAATGGCCAAAAGCCAACAATGACAAACAAATTGTCATGCAAAAGCTAGCCTAAAAAAAGACCACCTAGCCCCGCCTCCGGGACCAACTAGGAGATCGTCCACACGCGAACAGCAGCTGTGCAGCAAAGAGATGATGATGGGCCAGTCTTCGTAGCGACGCCTCCAAGAAGAGATACGACTCACATCGTTGTCGCCGGATCCAACCAGCGAAGGTCAGATCAGGAGTTTTCACTCCGAAGCTCACGTACCGGTTCTCCAAAGCAACGCCTTCGAGAAGGTAACACCGCTTAAGTCGACGTCGTTGTCGGATCCAACCAGCAAAGGTCAGATCAAGAGTTTTCACCCCGGATCGAAGGTTCTAGCGCTCCAAGACCACGCCACAGCACGACATCGTCACTGGATCCAACCAATGAAGACCATATCGCCAGGACGACGTCCGCAACATTCTCAACGGTCAACCGCTGCCAACACCAAAGGAAAACGACGTCTACCGTTTCAAGACTGATTTAGCTACAGTTATTATTTTGCATCTCTTTGTCTGTGCCATATTTTTTGAATTCATTTCAGCATGCTGTCTGGTGGATAATTGGCTACTTGGCTCTCTATAAAACCAACTTTTAGAGAATATGAATAATTATTCTTGAATCTTGAGCTTACAGTCTTATTCTTACTTGAAGGTGAATTAACGTGTGGTAACACCAGGAAAACGTCTAAAAGGTTGCAAAAATCAACAGCACAAAAAAAGAAGGCACCATCAAAGAAGGAAAATAATACAACCAAGGCTACTAGAGCTTCTGCATCTTGTCCTACTACAAAGCTTTCTTTCTCTAATAACAAAAGAATACGCGTGACACCATTTCCTGAATCTGAGACACCAATAAGGCCTCAGAAGATTATGAAGCCTGAAGAGCCAAAAAAATAATCTGAATGGTTGTGTTGAAGAGGGTAAAGATAAAGCACTGATTTCTGATAACCCGGGAAGTCCTTCATTGTCGCCCTTTTTTTGGCTAAGGGAAGAAGAAGGTGGTACTGCTGAAACGCTGAGTGAATCGCTATCATTGGATACACCCTTGCGCCACAATGCACCTTCATTTAGTGATATTAAAGATTCTGATGATGAAATCCCCGTTAATATGACTCCTAATGTAAGTTATTATGATCATTTTTGTTAGTTTCTGTTTGAATATTTTGTGCTTATCATTTAGCTACATGAGTTGCAGAGCAAAGCTGAGGTTACAGATGTCTTCGATAGTGAAATCTTTGGATGGACCCAAAGACCTTGCTCTCCTGAGCTGTGTTCCACTCCACTGAAAAAGCAGGTATTTTGGCTAAGTGAAGCCAGAAGCACTATATTTTCCTTGCTTTTCTTCTTCATTATAATCTGACAGTTTACATACATTTTGTATTTAACATGTATTTGATTAAGCTATTTTGTCTGTTCAGGGTAAATTTAAGAATATACTAGATCAAATCGCAGAGAAGGATGATGGTGAAGACATGCATCTTGGTGGTTCGTTTGATAAGTCAGGTCATGCAAATAACTAGAAACCCGCGCGCGCGCGCGGTGTTAGACAAACGTTTTGTTTTTCTTTCTAGTTCGTATAACTCTCTCTATAAATGATGGCTGTTTAATAAAGGTCGGTACATGTAACCATGTTTTTTTTACCATTTTCTGAGCAATATAAAATTCAATGGCGGAATCTTCTCTAATAGAATAGATTGGTCTGAAAGCAATCAGTGGTAACAAATGAACAGATACAGATGTTTCATATTGTATATAACACAGTAGAAAGTGCACTAGCTTAGTAAGAACATCATAAAAGGTGAGAGGTTACAAGAGTTTATAGGCGCAGTTCATAGGTGCAGTTGAATATAGCTTACAGGAGTTTCCAAAAGGCAGGGTGTTTGTAGTGCCGTAGAGAAAGCTGCATCAGACACATACATATAGGCCCAGTTGCATATAGCTTACAGGAGTTTCCAAAAGATAGGGTGTTTGTAGTGCTGTAGAGAAAGTTGCATTAGACACATATATATAGAGAGTATATAGCACTGATAGAAAGGACGACATAGATTCATTGGGCTACAAAAGGTGGTGCGTCGATTATAGGATAAACGTGGTGTGGGGAAGCAAAACACACAATACGCGATAAGTTTGTAGTTGGCAAGCGCAGCTGCAAAAAAAAAAGAACATAAGTAAAGTAGGTGCAAAGTTTTATGAAGAAATAATTTTTTTTTACCAGAATGAGTGATCGGTGCAAATTGTTGGATATATCAATAAGCGCACACCTGAAATTATTTGTTGATTTCACTGCCTGAACTCTTTTGTGCGACATCAGCACAAGTCGATATGTCCTCAGCTTTCTGCTGCTCTGGTCTGTGAAGTGCAAATTGCGTATAAGCAAACATCTCTGATAGGTCCAAACCAACTATAAACATGTAATATATTGTTTCGGAAATAGCGTGGAGCATGCAGACAAATACGCTAGATGTTGGGTACATACTATTTTCGTCTCTGAATTAGCTATTGATACGATTCTGGAATAGGTAACGCTTAATGTGACCGTTAGAAAAGCCAACTTTGTAAATATAATGGGTACTTCATAAAGATAACAGGTCTATACAATAGGCCACAATAGTATTTTTGTGTGAATAAATGCAATGTAATAAGATTGTAAAAGGGGTCTGTTTGTTTGGCTTATTTTATAAAGGATTAAGTACAAGTTTCGTCCCTCAACTATACACGATGATTAATTTTCATCCCTCAACTAAAAAACCAGATATAACGACCCTCGAAGTTTACATACCGGACAAATGAAGTCCTCCGTGCGTTCAGAGCGAGTTTTGACGGTGTTGACCTCCACGCGGCATTTTGAATACACGTGGCCTTCTCTTTCGCCCTTCTCTCTCATAACCTCACCCTCCTCGGCGGGGCCTCCTCTCCGCCTCCGTCTCCCTCCCGCCTCCTCCTCCACGCCTCTTCCCTCTCCCGCCTGTTCCTCCCAACGCCTCCTTCTCCACCTCCTTTGTCTTCACCGCCTCCGCCTCCGCCCCCGCCTCTCCGCCTCTCCTTCGTCCTCCTCCAGGCAGTCAGGCCACCGAGGGCTCCGCCAAGAACTGGTCTCTCCCGCTTGAGATCGCCTTGGCGTGTCCAAGAACCGCAGTGTCACGCCTCCTCCGCCGGTGCGGACGTCGCCGAACTCCACGAAGCGGTGGACTGCAAACGACAACAAGGTCGGTTCTTGGGTCGTCTCACGACCTTGCACGGGCTCGCTTGGAGGTGTTCTGACTCGCGAAGTCTGCGGTCGTCGACATCGCCAACCTCGCCGCCCGCTTCACGGAGTTCATGTTAAATCGGCTTTGAGGTGTCGTCTTCGTCCAACAATGAGAGCGGCGGCGGTGGCCGTAATCCGAGTGGAGCTTCAGACGGCCGTGCCGGCCATCGAGGCGCTTGCCGAGGTCGACCACGCCGCCCGCGTCGGCAACTCTGCGAGGAGGCCATCATGGCCATCGGCTCGTCGAAGCGTCCGTGGCGTGGCTTCGCCTCTTCGCCAAGCACAATGACTTTCCGAGGAGGCTACAGGCGGCCGCAGAGCGACATCCCTTTAGGTTCTCGCAATGGCCAAGCGTGGCATTAGGTGATGGTGGCGCTAACACAGACCGAGCCACACCGGGCCTAACGAAGGCGAGAGGAGGAGCACGGCGCCAAAGGGACGACGAGGGGCGCGCACGGACCCAAGCCAAGGAGGCATCGAGGAGCAGGTGCATGGGCGCCGCCGCGCCACGCCGCAGCACAAAGGCGGCATCAGGGGGGACATCCCATGAGGAAGAGAGGAGGGCGCGCGGAGAGGCGGAGTGGCGGCACGGCAGAGCTGGATGCAGGACGATTTGGGAAGAGAGGGAGCTGGATGCCAGCGTGGATGCCACATGTATTCAAAATGCCAGCATTGAGGTCAACACCAGTCAAAACCGCTCTGGAATGCACGGAGGGACTTTGTTTGTCCGGTATGTAAACTTCAAGGGTCGTTATATCTGGTTTTTTAGTTGAGCGGCGAAAATTAATCATCGTGTATAGTTGAGGACGAAACTTGTACTTAATCCTTTTATAAAAGGTGAGTATGATAGATTTTAAAATGTATATTATTTAAGCTGGCGGTGTTTCCATGGTAGTTACTAAAGTAGAATCTCACGATAGGATGATAAGAACAAAAATGTGCGGTCGAATAATATAACTATAAGCGTGAGATGGGCATATGACTTTAGGTTTGTATCTTGTATTAAATCATCATTCTAAATGTGCCATACGCACATAGTGTAACAGAACTACATAACACCGTTAGTTAGACTGTATTTGGGAGTGAGCAAAGCGGTGATAAGTCATGAGTTGACGACACAGCTGGGAGTCGAGTTTACACGGAGATGTGATTAGGACCAAAGAACAACCGACATCTTTTCGAAAATATGACTTTAGTTTATCTAAACATCTAAATATCCGGCAGGGTGTTTGTAGTGCCGTAGAGAAAGCTGCATTAGACACATACATATAGGCGCAGTTGCATATAGCTTACAGGAGTTTCCAAAAGACAGGGTGTTTGTAGTGCTGTAGAGAAAGTTGCATTAGACACATATATATAGAGAGGATATAGCACTGATAGAAAGGATGACATAAATTCATTGGGCTACAAAAGGTGGTGCGTCGATTATAGGATAAACGTGGTGTGGGGTGTGGGGAAGCAAAACACACGATACGTGATAAGTTTGTAGTTGGCAAGCGCAGTTGCAAAAAAAAAAAAGAACATAAGTAAAGTAGGTGCAAAGCTTTATGAAGAAATAATTTTTTACGTAATGAGTGATCGGTGCGAATTGTTGGATATATCAATAAGCGCACACACAAAATTATTTGTTGATTTCATCGCTGAACTCTTTTGTGCGACATCGGCACAAGTCGATATGTCCTCGACTTTTACTGCTTTCTCTCAGTGCGAAGTGCAAATTGCGTATAAGCAAACATCTCTGATAGGTCCAAACCAACTATAAACATGTAATATATTGTTTCGAAATAGCGTGGAGCATGCAGAACAAATACGCTAGATGTTGGGTACATACTATTTTCATCTCTGAATTAGCTATTGATACGATTACGGAATAGGTAACAGCTTAATGTGACCAAGTAGAAAAGCCAACTTTGTAAATATAATGGGTACTTAATAAAGATAACATGTCTATACAATAGACCACAATAGTATTTTTGTGTGAATAAATGCAATGTAATAAGATTGTAAAAGGGGTCTATTTGTTTGGCTTATTATATAAAAGGTGAGTATGACAGATTTTAAAATGTATATTATTTAACTGGCAGGTTTCCATGGTAGTTACTAAAGTAGAATCTACGATAGGATGATAAGAACAAAAATGTCTGGTCGAATAATATAACTATAAGCAGCAGATGGGCATATGACTTTAGGTTTGTATCTTGTATTAAATCATCATTCTAAACAGGCCATACGCACATAGTGTAACAGGAACTACATAACACTGTTAGTTAGACTGTATTTGGGAGTGAACGAAGCAAAGATAAGTCTGCGGAGTTGACAACGCTAGCTTGGCAAGAAATCGATTTACACGGACTGTGATTAGGACCAAGAACAACCGACATCTTTTGATAAATATGACTTTAGTTTATCTAAACATCTACATATACTGCATAATAAACATATATATATATATATATATATATATATATATATATATATATATATATATATATATATATATATATATATATATATATATATATATATATATAGAGGTCCTCTACATGAATTCAAGTAAGCATAAGCATACAAATATTATTGCACAATTAGGTGCAAGCAGATTCATCCGATCTCTCGCCTCCTCCAGACTCTCATCGACATTGTGCTTGCCCACCTCATGTTCACTCTGCAATATGTGAAACCATAACTGTACATCATGTCGTAGGTAATGCACATTCATCCGATCTCTCCTGCCCCTCCTGCAGTAATAAACATATATATATATATATATATATATATATATATATATATATATATATATATATATATATATATATATATAGAGGTCTCTACATGAATTCAAGTAAGCAGAAGCATACAAATATTATGGCACAATTAGTGCAAGCTCATTCGATCCGATCTCTCTGCCTCCTCCAGACTCTCATCGACATTGTGCTTGCCCACCTCATGTTCACTCTGCAATATGTGAAACCATAAGCGGTACATCATGTCGGTAGGTAATGCACATGTCGGTAGGTATTCCACTCGTAGTCTAGGGTTTACTCTTGTGTGTGTTCTTGTACTATATATATTGCCCATTAGACTATTGCAATACAACTAACAATTCACATTTCCACTCTCCCACTTCATCTAACAAATTCTACCAGTACAGGTTTATCAGGCATCAATTGAGTCCTTAGACTTGCCACCACGATCGCATGCAGAAGTGTATATTATGGATTCATCATGCTATGGACTATGAGGCTATTAATGATAAAGAACAAAAGGAGACAATGATAGAGTACTTCTCAGTAGCTTGGGGTTTTGAATTATAAAGTACATCAACAAGTACCCCAAGATTATGAGGAGGAATATTTGTTGCCATTCCAACTTTGAGACAATAACACATTAGAAAGAATTACTACCAGAGCATCACATTTGTTGGCATAAATAAATGTTCAAATGAGCGACACTTATTCTTAAAAAATTAACAAAACTCATACTGCAATTCTAGAAGATCCATTCAACAATAGAGATGGAACACGGGCTAGCAACAGAGATGGTTCTTTCTGTGAATCATCAAAGTTTGGGACGAAGTCAAACCTGTCCAATGACAAACTGTGGCATGAAATGGATAAGAAAAAGGAACAACCAACTGACAACCACAAACACACACACACAAAGAGAAAGACACAAAAGAACTTAAGCAGAAAGATATGCTGTATTCAGCTCCAGATTAGTCAGGAACATGGCTTCTGTTAATGACTGCAAAATAACAAGATGATCCATCAGTTTTTTGTGGTGCAAACGGGAAACAATATCGATTAACTACCAACACTTAGAAGAAATTAATGTCCACATCTCGCACATACATACAAAAAAGCATTGGATGAAACACGAAACATAAAATTGGTGCCTATTTCGAAGGTTTGCAATCCCCTTCTTTTGTGTTCTTAGTTGACATCAATGAACAATAAAGACATTCTAGAAGGCACTAGAATAAAAAGCTATTGATCTATCAAGGTCCATTTCTTGGGATGTATCTTTGCTTAATAAGAACAAACTTATGGTGCTTAATTCCTTCAAAAAATCCTTAAAAAATCTTATGGTGCTTAGGGTGTGCATTAGTACAAAGAAAGTTGTACATTTTATGTTTTGAATTTCACATTTATCAAAACATTGGTGTACATTATGAAAGGGCAAGTCAAATATAATAGATATATATCGCTCAACCTTTTCATGTAGATTTAACTCAAATATATTAAAAATTAGAAGATAAACCGACAGAGTGCATCTTTTTTGGCTAAACCGACATGCCAAAATGTCAATGTTACTTTACTAAATATCCCACTCAATCTACAATGCACAACCGTATTTTGTTAAGCATACACCCAAAGCACCATAGCATAAGAGTCAGTGCTTAGCAAGCATTTTCTTTTGTCTGTAAAAATTGCATGGTGAAGGATTAATTGGTTCCTTACAAAAATTTGAGGCTTAAATGGACCAAGTCTCAAACTTCAATGAATAAACATATGATTGCCCTTTCTTGGAGAAAAATCTCACACAAAGTGGTATCTAAACATTCTATAAGGATGAAAGGAAAAAAAAACCAAGAAAACCAAATACTCCAGATAATTTCTTAGCAATTAGCTTAAGCTATAGCATGGACTCTCGCCAAAAAAAAAGGTTGCAACATGGACATAAATGAAAAAAGATCAGCGAACAATGGTTTTTAAGGAAACCACACAAGATACAGTTAGTAATAAAGAAGGGTTATAAGATATTTCCATATTGTAAAAAGGTAAAGAAAAAAAAGCTTTTGTTATATCAAGGTACATTTCTTCGAGATGTACACTGCTTAATAAGAACAAACTTATGGTGCTTAATTCCTTCAAAAAAATCCTTAAAAAATCTTATGGTGCTTAGGGTGTGCATTAGTATAGTAAAGTTGTACATTTTATGTTTTGAATTGCACATTTATTAAAACATGGGTGTACATTATGAAAGGGCAAGTCAAATATAATAGATATATATCGTTCAACCTTTCCATGTAGATTTAACTCAAATATATTAAAATTAGAAGATAAAGCTGGACATAGTGCATCTTTTACGGCTAAATTGACATGCCAAAATGCCAATGTCACTTTACTAAATATCCCACTCAATCTACAATGCACAAGTATTTTGTTAAGCATACACGAAGCACCATAGCATAAGAGTTGTGCTTAGCAAGCATTTTCTTTTGTCCTGTAAAAATTGCATGGTGAAGGATTAATTGGTTCCTTACAAAAATTTGAGGCTTAAATGCACCAAGCCTCAAACTTCAATGAATAAACATATGATTGCCCTTTCTTGGAGAAAAATCTTACACAAAGTGGTATCTAAACATTCTATAAGGATGAAAGGGAAAAAAACCAAATACCCCAGATAATTTCTTAGCAATTAGCTTAAGTTATACCATGGACTCCTCGCAAAAAAAAAAGGTTGCAACACGGACATAAATGAAAAAAGATCAACGAACAATGGTTTTTAAGGACACCACACAAGATACAGTTAGTAATAAAGAAGTGTTATAAGATATTTCCATCTTGTAAAAGGTAAAAAAAGGAAAAGAAGTTATATAAACAAAACTTTAGAACAGTTAATTTAAACATGGTCAAGTCGCAATTTCAAAAGGTGGACCTATAATGTTGAACACACAGGCTGATGTCTAACCATGAATGCTTACTGCGTACGAAAGGACGACAAGAAACGGACTCCAAAAGACGAGCCTAAAGAAGAATTTATTTATGGGGATAGTAGCCTATGCACGCTGTTTGGCGCGCGGCCAAAACCAGCACGCATTACGTGGGAAGCAACAAGCAGAAAGGGGTGCAAAAAGGCGACAAAACATACAGCTGATTAGCACACAAATCTTAGCGTTGTCTTGTGTTGCACTGTTGCATGATACAAATTCAACCCGCACCTTGGTTGTGCTACTACTGTGTATTTGGCATTAAAACATTAAAACTTAAGCACAAAATTCAATCTCAGTATGAGCATATGCATTCAAACGTTCCCTCGAATACTACTCCAGTCTAATCTCATACCCACATCAATACAAGCAGAACACATGCATATCACTGGCATTAGCACACACAAAGCTATATCGATTCTATAAAAGATCAATAGCAAAACGATGCTCTTGAGATCACTAGAGAGTAGAATATATAAGAGAGAGATTGTCTTCTCACATGCTTCTTGGGGAGGCGGGTGGTGGGCGGCGGAGGCGGCCAATGGGGCCGTCGCGTAGTCAGACACCGCCTGCACCAGCTCTGTCCCCTTCCGCAGGAACTCCTCCCTCAGCTCCTCCCTGCATGAAAGGTACATGTGTTACTGCTCGTTTGTGTGATGGGGACTTGGGGAGAACCTGAAGGAGGCCATCACATCGACAGGCGGCCCTACGGTTTTCCTCACGGGACAAACAACTAAACAAACACACCATTTATCTCCTTCAATTACAGAAAAGCGTGGGGAGTGGCATACAGATTTGGGCAGCTTAAGAGAATTTCAATCCAAAAGTCAAAGACAAGGCCATCCATGCCTGATGAATGAAAAACAAAGGATATGATTATGCAAATATCAGCTATTTAGAGGGAAAATGCTATACTGCCACAATATTGTATAGTTAGCAACAACACCTTCTATGATCAATGATCATAAATATGAATAGTACATTCCTCTAACTTTGTTAGCAAAGAAGAAACAAATAGACCAGTAAAGCATTTAGAAAATTCTATTGCACCTAAAAGTATGAACACATAGAAACCTGTGAATTCTATTTTCATTGGTTAATATACAACATCCTCACCTCCCCAACTCCATAGCTGCTCATCCGAAATTAGCGCCATTCTTAAAAAGGCACTACAAGGTACATCAGCAACTGGAACAGGCAGCGCATTCACCTTGGAAGGAACACTGAGAGAGCCAGCTTCACCTAGACCACCCCACTTCTAAGCCCCAACCTACCATCACCTTCATCGCGACCCCAAGTGTAAAGCTGATCGTTACAGCTTTTTTCAACAAAATGAGGAGAGAATTTTACATGTATCGATAGACTTTTGAGTGACACTTTCTAGCAGCTCACCCGTGCAAACTAGAAGATACCTGCAAAGATATGAAACATGGAGCAAACACATTTCAATGGCCTTATCTGTGCTCCAACATCTTGGCGTGCACCAAGATTGAACTAAGCCTCTGGATATCAGGGAAGAGAACCTTCTCCTACATCCTAGCGTGCTCCAACATCACCTCCATGGCGTCCCCGTACCATTTCCCCACCCTCCTCACCTCGGCGCCCTCCACCACGTCCCTCCCTTCGACCTTCTTCACCATCTCCGCCACCTTGGTCGCCACGCCCTCGAGATGCCGCTCTGCGCCAAAGGTGTCTGCGATCGCGACCAGCTCAGCCACCTTCTCCGTCGTCGCGGCTGTCGCGCCGCCGCCGACGGACGAACGACGCTGGGCTTGCCCTCAGCGGCGTTGACTGTCGCAGTTAGCGGCTTCGTTGGCGGGAGACCTCCGGTCGGGTGTGGAGAGGCAGAACACGGAGCGGCTGAGTGGGGCCGCCTCGGAGGGAGTGAAGTGCACGGGCGCCGCCGCCATGTAGAGGAGCGAGACACGGAGGCGCCACGCGACAGGGCAGCCGTCGGAGCCGTAGACGCAGACGACGCTCTCCTGCTCGGCCTCGGCGGTGGAGACGAAGGGGGATCTGGCGTGGGCGTAGGGGGGCACGGTGGTAGCAGCAGCGATGGTAGCCTCGGCCGTGCTCGATGCGGTGCGGCAGAGAGGCGGGATCCCGTCGAGGCGCCGTCGGCGCAGGAGGAGGCGAGAAGGAAGAGAAGGCGAGAAGGAAGAGAAGACGAGAATGGCGTCTCGTCCTCGGGACTCCGGTCGTGAAGAGAAAGCGGCGGCTACCGCTGCTTCTGTGGAGAGAAGAATGGTGGGAGATGTGGAACGGCGCGGTGAGGATCTAGGAGGCGACCGTCGTGGGAGGCGAGGCGAGGGAGGGGAACGGAGGAAAGGCAGAACGGAGATGGCGTGGCATGCGATGGGAGGAGGAAGAAGTGTGCTGGGAAGCGAAGGAACGACACGGCGTGCACACGCGTCGTGAGTTGAGCAGCGTGCCTCGAGGAAGCCTGATCTCATCGGACGGACGCAGCCGAGCCAAGCGGAATCGAACGACACATGAAAAAATAGTGACGTAGCCACTCTGAAATCATCCCATTCATGCGCCCTTTTATATAGTGAGATGCAGCTTAGCCTGTCAGTGCTGAAGAAATGAAGAAGAGAAAGAAGGCAATAGCTAGGAACATCAAGAACACAAAACTGCCCAATCGTGGGAAGGTCTTCATAAAAGAATCTGATGCCAACCAACAAGATTCAAATAGCCCTAAAAGTGTCGCTGCAAAGTCATGTCAAAAGAACAGCAGCACTATAGAGAGGAATACTTCAAGTAGAAGAAACAAGGCCTCTAGCAACAACAATCCAGCTTATTTGCTCCAATGATAACTCTCTGAAGACATTTCTCCCTAGAGAAGATGGTTTGGAGGTTGAAGCACCTGACAGCCAGCTTTCAGAAAGGCCCCAGAAAAGGAGAAAAATAGTCAACGAAAGAAAAGTGGAAGGAAGCTAGGAGAATTTTTATTATTATTTAATCCTTTTTAATTTTATTTTAAAGTTAACCCCTCACAAAATTTATTTCCAATTCTGACCCCTTTGGTCATGCCACCTCCCATGGCATCACAAAATAACACTGTCACGCCACCCATAGCGGCGTGACCAAAGCTGCCACGCAAGCCCTCGTGCTAGCGTGGAGGGCTTGTGTGGCAATAGTCACACCAACATTCGTGGCGTGACAATGGCCTTTGTCACGCCAACGCGCAAGGCGTGACAATGGCAACATAACACTTTGGACCCAGGCACCTCTTCATTTCTCCTCGTCCTCCTCAACTCCCTCGCGACCTCTGAGCTCCCATCTCTCGCCGTCGGCCCTCCCCCTCCCGTTCGTCTACTTGGCCCCCTGCTCCTGCCTGGGCGTCCTCCTCCCGCCGGGCTGCCCTCGTCCCCTCCATTGGCCTCGTCCTCCCAGCTGCCGTCCTCCTCTCGACGGCTAACGCGTCTCCCCATGGCTCTCCTCCTCAGACCGCCCTCCTCCCGCAGCGGGCCCTCTCCTGCCGCGTATCCTCCCCCTGACGGCCGGCTTCTCCCCCGCTGGCTCTCCTCCCTGCGTCGTCCTCGTAGATCAAGGTAATAACCGGTTAAACTTTTTGATTTTTTTTGCTATACTAGAATGTGTGGTTGAATGGCTGTATAATATAGTTTCGTGATTGTTTTTGCGTGTGGCTCGCATCTTAACAAGGTATATGACAAATTTCATCTAAGTAATAAACCGAAAAAATTGAGAGGTAATGTCTGTAAAATCACATTAAGGCTAAGCGAGGGCACATGACAAAATACTAAGGTTTTGTCTGCTTTTCCTCTTTAAAATTACTCCTTTTATTTCATTGTAGTTTGTAGTCATTGCTCTACATGTGGCATGTCGCAATAAATTGATCTTCGTAGTATCTTTGATTCTTTGAAATGTAATATAATTACTAGTAGTGGAGGTATTGCATGTTTACTTTTTCTAGTGTTCTAAACTCATAAATTCATAATTATTTTTTTTGTTTTTGAGAAGCATAGAACACGAAAGTTTGTGAACAAATTGCAAGTTGAGACTGTAACACAAAAACATCTGGTTGTTGGAAGGTTTCCATGAAGTCATGGGATGCTCTCAACACTTGCGAAGTCCTATTCAATAATGGAGTGATTATCACTGATAGCCAGCTATATAGAAAGCCATTCTAACCTCCTTGCAGTATTGTACCTATCTTGTATCTTCGAAACCTAGCATATTTTCTTTTTCGATGTTATCATTTTATTGTTATCCTTCGTTTTATAAAAATAGGTGGCATTAATATGATGTATCGACATTCGCATCAAACATATCTTGTATCTGCTGTTCATACTTCAAAATTAACCCCATTGAACTTGTTAAAACTTTTAGTTGTTCTAGACTTTGAGTTGTTGTTCTTCTTATGTACTTGAATTTATTTATGTGGACTTCTTATGGTTGTAAGATTTTAATAGTTTAAATTAAGTTGTTAGCACTTGACACTTACATTATGCTTTGTTACGGTACATTGTTGTGGGGGCCAAGCTGCACACCATGCTTGCAATTGTTTTGCTCACCTTAGATGTGTTGTTCGCTTGAACCATCACATACTGCTTGCTTATGATTGCATGCTTAGAAACTTATTTCTTAAAAGTTTTCTTGTTGAGTTGTTTGGCGGGAACTCTTCGGAGGAGGGGCTACGCTTGGTTTGTTTGTGGATTGTGTGTGGGACCAAGGGTGAGGACAAGGTGTAAGGTAAGTCTAACTCGAATAGACACCAAATAATTATGGCTGAGGTGGGCAACCATTACTAACGGTTTACTGAGAAATAAGAACACAATATTGGCATGTCATTTAACTGCCCAAGTCGATTAGCTTGAAAAAGGATGCATGAGCGGGTCATGTAGATGGGGCAGTTGCCACGCACTAGTATGGAGTAGTGAGGCTGATGAGAGGAAGACTATTTTTGGCATTATTGAGGATTAGAAGCAAAAATGGTCAGACAAGTATATATCAAAATCATTTGGACAAAAATTAGTCCAAGGACATGAAAACCAAGTAAACTAGCTTTGGATGGGCATACATTTCTTTTCTTATTTTGCAAAACAATTGCGACCGGCCAAAATTCCTTTTGATCGGTGAAGTGTAATTTCATATGGGTTCTTGAGCTTCTTTCCTTTGTTGTTTTGTTAGATTGTACATTTTGATATTGAATTCTTTGTTGATACTTGTGCGACGCCCCGTGTCATTACCCCAAGGGTAATCACACTTAGGCATACGGATTACTATTCGTTTGCCCAGTAGAACACTACTCCAACGAATAGTAAACCATTTATCAGAGATAACGCAGTAGAACAATAAAATAGAAACTACTCTTTATTACAACAGTAGCCACACAAGACTAGGGTTCTGAATACAATTATTTAATTACAAAGGGGAAAACACTTCCCGCTGTTCACTGTTAGGTTCCTCCAAAAGTCTGCTCGTCCCACGAGTCGAGGGTAGTACCCCTCTCGCCCTAGTCCTAGAAATCAGCACCCTCGTCACCTGCGGCCTTCTTGGTACTGCAAACCCCTCATCCCACTCAGGATAGATCCTAGCCGGACAAGGATCTAAGCAAAGGGAGAGATAGCAAGAGTGAGTACTATAGTGTACTCAGCAAGCATTAATAGCTATACTGCATTTGATGACTCTAAATGTCATCCTTAACAAAATTCCTACCTCTTCTCTTATTCTGAAAATAGTTTTCAAAACTTAGGTTACAATTTTACTTCTAAAGAGACTACTTGATTACCCGGAGAGAAGATAGACCCCTTGCGGTTCCGTAGACTCCAATCCAGGAGGTGGCATGAATTCATGATTTGTTATAGCATCTTGTGAGCTTGTACCACTTTACCCATAGTAATTACAGACCCTAAATGAGCGAGGTCCCAAAGATTCCCTTAGATGCGGGTTCGAGTTCGAATCTGAGAACATTTTCAAGTTCGTGATCAAGTCTCCACCCATTACTTTCCGTTGATGTTGATTTAATCACGTTGCTGACCACGTCATACACCGAGTTCCGGTAATGTTAGTTGAAGCGGCTATCGTCCGTGCTCAACACTCCACCTTGGGGCGGCTCGCTTCCCGTGCCCAACACTCCAATGTGACCCATTGTGGAGAATCTTAATTATGTAAGGAGGTAGCATTTTCTGTGCACCGAAACGGGAAAATGGTTGGTACTGAATTACGGGCCCGTGTCGTCGTCGTCGTGTTTCCCCACACGGGCCCCCTTTTACCAACCCACTAGCTTTCTTTGCTTCCTTTCTTTCATCTAATTTCTTATCTTCCCAATTTCATTCTAATCCAATTTGGTTTTGATAAAATAGTTTTGATGCAATACAGATATAATAGAGCAATATACAGTTTACATTTAATATAGCTATATTCATGATCTAGGGAGTAGCTTGCCTGCGGACTGTAGAAGAGATTGTCGTCGATGGAATCGATATTAGCTACTCCTGTTGGTTCACCCGCTGCAATATATACGATGGTGCGAAATAATAAATACATAACTACATACTTATTAATAATATGTGCGACTATGTGCATACTAGCTGAATGATTCTTTTTGTTAGCAGATTTTAATTTAATAACACTTTTCGAACCCTCGTTAAGTTAGCACTCTCCCAGCGCGGTCGTTCTACAGCTTATCGGCTCTAGGATTAGGATGGTTGATATTCACGTTTTATTGCACGAACAGAAATTACTACACATAATGGCATATTACTAGGTCTAACAAATTTTATTCGGACAATTAAACAATTAACTTGATTTTATGCCAGAGCTAAATAAATAAATCTACTTGAATAAATTATTTCTAACGCCTCAGATTACTTATTTACTTAATTTGAGAATTCTATCGTGACCAACTCAAGTCTAAAGTTTCAATTTAATTTATACGCATTTTTCGCCTTTATTTCCTGCTGGTCAAAATCTTTGCTAAATATTCTAACGTGGATTAAATAACCTAACTTACTAGTGACTCAAGCGAAAAATCACACTTAAATTTACTAACTCAAATCTTCTACCTAAATTGAAAATTTACAACAATTTGTACAAAAAATTTCCAGATTCTTATTTTTTCTTCCCTTCCCTATTTCTTTTTTTTCCCTTTTCCTATTTTCACTTTAACCCTACACGACTCTTGATCTCATTCCTTCTCCCCAATCTCTTACTCTTCTCTCCTCTCACTCCCGGTAGCCGCCGCCACTCGCCTCTAGCGCCTTGCCCTCCTAAGGCGCCACCACTTTGTCTTTGCTTGCCCACCTCCGCTCCTCCTACCTCCCTTGGCGCCGTCGCCCCAGCTCCCTGCGCCTACTGCCTACAGCTCCACGCCTGGCTCGGCTCATGCCGCCCCTAAACCCTGGCCGTCGGCCTCAGTCCTCTGGCTCATTGCTCCCCTTAGGCTGCCGCCACGCCGCCACCTCCTCTGGCGCCTCAACCCAGCCACCGCCTCTCCTGCTCATGGCCCCAAGCACCTCGACCCGGCAGGCCTCTTCTATGCCGCCCCACGAGTCCCCTCTGGATTCCCCTGGCTCGGCCTCCTCTCGGTGCGGTGAAGGCCAGCCGCCTAGGCTCCTCTCGTGGGTGGGCCTCTGACGTGGGGTGCTACTTCTGCTCGCCCTGGCCCGACCCAGTTCCTTTCTCTCCTAACCCCCACTTGATTAACCCATAATTACTTGATTTGGTTGATTCAATTTTTACTTGTTTTGCTTTGAATGCAAGGATGATGCACATGCTTGGTGATGGTGGGGGTTCGGCTGGTTGCACTGAGGTAGCACCCCCCCCTTTCCCTCTCTACTCCTGACTTCCTCTTTTGCTCTAAGATGCTAGAGATTGAGGCTTATGAATGTGCAAGATTGATGGATGCTTGATTTGGATGGTTCAACATGATGCATTACTGATGATGGAAACTATTGATGGATTGGGGAGATGGTGGTTACCTTTCTTTGGGATTGAGAAAGGGAAAAGGGTGGTAGCGCCGACCTCGTCTTTGGTGCTTCCTTCCCTTGTGCCTCCTTCTTCCTCCTTGCGGCCAGTGGGATGGTGGAGCTCTGGGCTTGCTCTCCCTTCTCTCCCCTGCGGCTGTGAGGATGCTCTGAATGGGGAAAGTGCTTGGCTGTGTAGAGAGAGGCTTGCTCTTATCCTTTGAGGCTTGATCTAATCTTATCTGGGTGATTTTCTTTTTACCATGACCCTATTCCTATTTACCTTATCCTATTTACCCTAATTCTTTTTACCATGACCCTATTCCTATTTACCTTATCCTATTTACCCTAATCCTATTACCATTCTATGTATGGCTGCTCTCCACTGTGACCTAAATGAGCTAACTATTGATGGATTGGGCAATGTGGCTACTGTGTGGCTTTACGGTTGATCGAGAATGATATCTTTGTGGTTGTGGGATTCAGATGCTAGATGATGTTTTGAGCAGTGGGAGATAGACATGAATGCTGATGGATGCTACTCTTTGTTGAGGCAAGCT
This sequence comes from Phyllostachys edulis, assembly GCA_036346405.1. Taxonomy (NCBI): domain Eukaryota; kingdom Viridiplantae; phylum Streptophyta; class Magnoliopsida; order Poales; family Poaceae; genus Phyllostachys; species Phyllostachys edulis. Next base: position 73,699 of record JAYEVD010000873.1, on the reverse strand, counting down.
GAAATAAAGTAGGTGTTGGCTCTAATGACGCCGAATGATGAGACCCTCGAAAGCAGGGTGCCTATTCACCTAGGTTTGCTGGCTACCATAATTATCAAGGGCGACTAACTTTGGTTGGTCGGGTACTTTAGTAATTGGGACAGTTGACCTAGGTTATCTGAAATCCTATTGGACTTAGAGGAATCTTGGCGGCAACTCTCTTCAATCTAACCAATACTCTGCTTTTGGTATTTGCTAACTATTTTCTAAGCTCTTGGGTTGCCGGAAATGGAAAGGTGAAGGATGATGGGATGAAATGGCAATGAGGGCTTCAAGGATATGAATGGAATACTATTGATGTGTCATTTAAATTAATCATGTAATTGATGTTGTAAATGAGTTGTAACATTAATCCTGCAATAAGAATTGAGTTGTAATATTTTAATTCCTTTTTGTAAATGGACTGTTGTATAAACTTTGGTGATATGAAATGATATATGCACAATTTATAATGTCCATTTTTTATTGTGTGATTTAAAATTAATTGAGATTATGCTTTGATATTGATTTAATGAAATTTTTTTAATTAAGCTAATTACCGATTACTGCTGATTAGATTAGTTTAATTACGCGGGTTCTCATCCTCCCCCTTGGAAAATTTCGTCCCGAAATTGAACTCTCTGAGGGGTTTTCTTGACAGAACTTGGCGTAGTTCTTCTGGTTCTTCGATGTGGCTTCACTGACGGAGTGATCGCCTGGTCCCCTCGCTTTTGTAATAACGAGGTTTGCTAGGGGCTTGATATGGTGTAATGCAAACTCCCTTGGTTTTCTCTAAAGGTCCAGAATTTCTACTGTTCTTCACTAGTAATGCATGAAATATGAAGAAGGGAGTTTTCTCCAGGATCTGAAAGAATAATGCTTATGGAGGGTGGAACTAATAGTATACCGTTCTTTTTGATGCTTCTCGAGCTACTTGGCGATCCACATGAGTCAGGTGTGCCAGTCCTACTCTTCCAGTTCCCTTCGTGACAGCTTGATTGCCTCTGTTTTGCTTCATATGGGTGATCTGTGGTGGTGTTGGGGTAGATGGTCTTGGTACAAGTACTAGTTGTGGTGGGGTTCCAGACGTTCTCCGCGGGTGAGGGCAGTTGATCTTATGATGGCTAGGTTGTCTGCAATTGTAGCATGCATCTGTGCCTTTCAGGCAATCCTTCGTCAGGTGGCTTCTGCTACACTTTCCACATCTAATTGCTACGACCACTGGCTGTTGGTGGGCTATTGGTATCTGAATAGGTGGGTTGAATGGTCGATGTTGAGGTGGTCCATATATTGGTGGTTGTTGCTGTGGCATGTATGGACGAAGTCCCTGAGTAGGTGATGGACTGTGGGCTGTTTTAGCTTCTTTCTGTGGGCAATTGTTGGCATAGTGGCCCATTTCCTGACAGTTAAAATAGAGGATTTCTTGAGGCATAGGCACGCCTAAATTTATGTACCTTTTTATCTACGACAAGTACATTCTATTGTTTCTACCACTGGCTTCTGGTGTTATGGTTGCAATCAACGTAGCTTCTGGAATGTTGTCAGGGGTGATTGCTAAGCTTTTCTGTGGGCAGCGGGCATGATGTCCCATACTATGACAATTGTAGCATCCTTCTTCTGTTTTTGAGGTCTTATCATTTTGGAGTGGTTCACCAATGTTATCTTGAAGGAGTGGTTCACCAATGTTATCTTGAAATGTCCGCATTGGTGGATGTGGTGTTAACCACCGGAATCGAGCAGTAGCTATTGTTGGGGCTTGGATGGGTGGAGATTGAACCACAGCGCCTTGGAGTTCCTTATAATATTTTGCTCTTGCTCCACCGCCTTTCTCTTGTGATGATTGGTGGTAGGCGGTTGAATATTTGCTCTAGCAGCAAAGTGGTAGGCGAGGTTGGAGGGAATCATCCAAACTAACTCCGCGTTCGGTTGGGAAGTGGTAGGTGCTATTCAGACTAACAAGGCTTCGAGCAAACGGTTGTGACTTTCTTGGGCTTCCCTTCTGGAACTATCTAGGTATTTGATTACCTCCATCATTATTCCTACAGAGTCTGCTACTCCGTTGGTTGATGACTGACTAGTTTCTAGGATTGTGGTAGCTATGGGTTGGCCAGATGTTGTCTCTTGAATCTGTACCGGTGTGCTTTCTGTTGGTTGGTCTTGTGGTGGAAGTCCTGATTGTAGTCCCAATCTTCGTTTCTCGCTTCCTTGTCCTTCCATTCTGTAGGGGAAGATGTTTAGGAATGATTGTTTTAATTGTTATACTTATAGCATTTCATATTTTTTTTTGTGAGTCTGTCTGTTGATTATATTAATTATTCACCACTCAACAATAATTTGTGATAGAAAAGGAGTTATCATATTTATCTGACAGAGTTAACCCATGGGTGAGTTGTATTATACCATACACATATAACCAAATAACACCAAGAAACATAGGGATGCAAAAAGATCCAAATCCTATTCTAGCTGAGTCTCTCGTGCTCAGTCATGCTTGAGATCTTGTTCTCAAGACCGCCCAAACCACGTGTTTGGGACCGCTCAGAACTTGCCTCTGAGCGCGAACCTACACTACCCTGGATCCACGTGCTCAGGTACGCTCGAGATCCCGTTCTCGAGACCGCCCAACTACGCGTTGGGAAGCGCCGAGTTCATTCTGAAATACGCCCGAGATTTCGCTCTGGTGCGCCAGAGCTTCTGCCTTCAGTGCCATGGACCACTCGTCAGGAAAAGCGATATCAGAAGAGGATAAGTCACATTTTTACATCGTCAGCCTTTATGTGTCCTCTGTAAGTATACTTGCTTTCTTTTAAAATGTCGACGGATTAATTTAGTGATACAAATGAAGAAATAAGGGATGCTATGGGTATGGTCCATACTTATCCAACAAGTGAAAGAGCAAGTCCATGCCAGAGTTCTACTCCATGCCTCTAGCCCAGACATGAAAGCTTATGATTTTATATTGATACTCCCCACCTACAATCGTAATTATTCGATCTTATGTTGCATGGCTAGCCTGACAGGTTCTTTAGTAGAAATAACAACACGAAGACTATGACGAGGCGTACGTGCTCCCCGTACTCTCTTGGATGGAAAATTAGTTTAGAGATGGTTATATGTTAGCAGGTATGTCACTTTGAGAAGAGGTAAGCTCTTTTTAATATAATACTTTTGAAAAGGGTTGAGAATGGAAATGGATATGGAGCTGAGAGTTAATAAAGTAATTAGTGCAATATAGCAAGCGAGATGGCTGGGTTACCTTTGCTGGGATTGAGAAAGGGGAAAAGGGTGGTAGCGCCGACCTCGTGCTGGTGCTTCCCTTCCCCTTGTGCCTCCCCTTCTTCCTCCTTGCAGCAGGGCTGGGATGGTGGAGCTCCTGGGCTTGCTCTCCCTTCTCTCCCCTGCGGCTGTGAGGATGCTGTGAATAGGGAAAGTGCTTGGCTGTGTAGAGAGAGGCTTGCTCTTATCCTTTGAGGCTTGATCTAATCCTATCTGGGTGATTTTCTTTTTACCATGACCCTATTCCTATTTACCTTATCCTATTTACCCTAATCCTATTACCATTCTATGTATGGCCGCTCTCCACTGTGACCTAAATGAGCTAACTATTGATGGATTGGGCAATGTGGCTACCACTGTGGCTTTCTGGTTCATCAGAATGATATACTGTGGTTGTGGGATTCAGATGCCCGATGATGTTTTGAACAGAGGGCGGAGATAGACATGAATGCACTGATGGATGCTACTACTGTTGAGGCAACTGAAATAAAGTAGGTGTTGGCTCTAATGACGCCGAATGATGAGACCCTCGAAAGCAACGGGTGCCTATTCACCTAGGTTTGCCTGGCTACCATAATTATCAAGGGCCGACTAACTTTGGTTGGTCAGGGTACTTTGGTAATTGCGGGACCGGTTGACCTAGGTTAATACGGAAATCCTATTGGACTTAGAGGAATACTGACGGCAACTCTCTTCAATCTAACCAATACTCCTGCTTTTGGTATTTGCTAACTATTTTCTAAGCTCTTGGGTTGCCGGAAATGGAAAGGTGAAGGATGACGGGATGAAATGGCAATGAGGGCTTCAAGGATATGAATGGAATACTATTGATTTGTCATTTAAATTAATCATGTAATTGATGTTGTAAATGAGTTGTAACATTAATCTGCAATAAGAATTGAGTTGTAATATTTTAATTCCTTTTTGTAAATGGTGCATTGTATAAACTTTGGTGATATGAAATGATATATGCACAATTTATAATGTCCATTTTTATTGTGTGATTTAAAATTAATTGAGATTATGTTTTGATATTGATTTAATGAAATTTTTTTAATTAAGCTAATTACCGATTACTGCTGACTAGATTAGTTTAATTACGCGGGTTCTCACAACTTGATACTACTCCAATAATTGCTTATCATTAGTAATAGTGCCACATGTATATTACCTTGTGCCTACAATTGTTTTGCAAAGCATAATGTACTGTAACAAAGCATAATGCTTAACGGTTCTCTACAATTCATAACCCCATTCGATCAATAACTCCATTGTATGTAAATAGGTCATCTGCCCTAAGCCCACCCGTAGTTAGATGCACATACTCGAAATGGTTATTAGGACATAGATGCCATGTGGCCTTGTTATTGGGTGGCATGGAACATTTGTGATGTCCTGACAGCTACGTGGCATGTAGAATTCATAGTTAGAAACAATTGAGCTAATTAAAGAAATCAAATATAGGCTGAAGGCAAAAAAAATATGACTTATCTCCTTTCTGCATATAAGATTTCTCGAACGAGTGGTTCGTGGCACTCCGAGCGTGTAGCTCTGGCGTACCTAGGAGCGAAGTCTTGGGCATACTCAGGAATGAGCCCTGAGCGGTCCCAAACACGTGGTTTGGGGGGTCTCGAGAACAGGATCTCAAGTGTACCTGGGCACGTGGATCCAGGGTAGTATAAGTCGCACTCAGAGACAAACTCTGAGCGGTCCCAAACACGTGGTTTGGGCGGTCTCGAGAATGGGATCTCAAGCGTGACTGAGCACGAGAGACTCGGATTGTGTAGGATTTGGACCTTTTTGCATCTCATTGTTTCTTGGTGTTATTCGTCCACTGTGTATGGCCTAACACACCTCAATAGAGCGTTAGTCTCTACCAAAGAAGTATGAGAGTTACAAATCACAATTGCCCCCCGATCAAAAATTAAACAGCCCAAAAACTTCATTTAACAAGACGAACTGTTCCATGATTACTACAAACCATCATGCTAGTTTCTGTAACTACAACATAGTACTGACACAGTAAAGCTGTTATTAACCATTACTTTGTACCTTCAAACTGCTAGCATGTCCACTGAAACACAGGTTTTGTTTTGTACAATATTGATTGTGATATTTTGTTCATATGGCATGCAGTACTGACTTTGCAATATTTTGTTGGATGTAGATGGATAAAGTTGTACGTGTATTTACTGGTGGGGTGATTAGCCAAACGGGTAGCTCTGTTGACTTCGGCGGTATGGAAGCGATCGTTCTTTTGTTTCGCGAATTACCGGACTTTCAAACTCTTGTGACTAGGATTAAGTCGACCTTTGGATGGGATGAGCCTGGGGTTGTTGTCGGAATGTAAGGGCGATATGACGTAGGGCTGGGTTCTAAGGTGCACAGCTTGTTGGTGCCAATCCTGTCCGCCGATGATTAGGACATGTACAAGGAAATTGTGCTCGCATCTCAAGTCCGGTTGTTGGAGGTGGCATTGGAGAGGACAATCGTTGTTGAGGATTTGGTAGACAATTTGGATGTGGTGAATGGCAACACGGAGGAACTAGACCTTGTTGTCCATCATTCACGAGGCCCCCCAATGGAGGAGCAACCTTCCAAAGAGCTTGTTAGCGTGAGTCCTACCAACGATGCCCCTTGCCGGTTCATCATGCGTATCTTCCCGCAACTTGTTATTGACCCTATGGTGATTTCAATGGCGTAGAATGAACAATGAGCTTGAGGAGGAGCTGTTTCGCGATGGAACAACCCGTGAAGTGGAGTCTGACGAAGGATGGAGCTTGACCGAAAACGAGGCTCCCACACTGCTTTTCTCCTCAGAGGAAGGCAGGGTTCTTCGCAGTGTAATGGGTGAGGTCCTATCGGTGCATTCATTCAATGATGTCAGTATGGCTGATAAGGCGATTTGTGCTAATGGGCTGAAGAGCAGGAATGGCATTGCGGACCCGGAGAATGACATAATACGGAAGAACATGTTTCCAACCATGGAGGATATGAAGGTTTGGCTGCAAGAATACTCAGTATGGCACCATAGTCTGTTCATAGTGCAACACTCCGATGTGAACAAAAGGTACACTGTGAGGTACAAAAGGGGGTGCAGATGGAAGATATGGGGCCGCAAAACAAGGGACAAGCAATTTGAAAATAGCGAATGTGAAGCAGCCTCACTCTTGTGGGACAGCACAAGTGTCTGGGGAGGACCTCCAGGCGACCGCAAATTTCATTGCTAGGCGTATTATCGCGGTTATGGCTGTCAATTCTGATGTGACCGTCGCCACCCTCATCGAGATTATCTACGGGTTCATTAAGTACCATGTGAAGTACGGGAAAACATGGAGGGCAAAGCAGAGAGTGATGCAGTTATTGTGGGGTGATTAGAAGGAGGCTTACGGTTTGCTTTCTCGAATCCTAACCGCTATGCAGGCCAAGAATCCAGGCATGGAGTTTTATCCTTAGCACAACAACCAAATGGAACTCGATGGAGGGGTTATGAAACATGTCCTTGGGAGGGTCTATTGGTCCTTTGGGCAATGTATAGAGGCCTTCAAACATTGCAGACCTGTCTTATCTGTTGACGCCACATTCCTAATGGGGAAGTACTATGGTGCCTTGATGCTCGCCGTGGGTATTAATGTGGAGGACCAGCAAATTCCATTAGCATTCGCATTGACAGAGGGTGAGAACAATGCAAGTTGGGAATGGTTCCTAGATATAGTTCATCTATGCCTCGTTGCACCTTGATGACAGGTTTGCATCGTCTCAGACAGGCACCGCGGCATTCTGAACACTGTGAAGAGCAGACTTGATGGACACCCAGATGTGCTGCATAGGTGGTGCATGTGTCATTTAGCGGCTAATTTCTTTAAGCAATGCATTAGGAAAGATCACACCAAAAGTTCAAGGTGTTGTGCGGATGCTTGGAGAAGAGAATTCGAGGTCAAGTTGATTTGAGGTGAGGGTGACCAACGAACAGGGTAACTTGTGGTTGGACAAGGTCTTGCAGCAGAAGGCAAAGTGGGCACAGGCATACGATGAAGATGGTTGTCGGTATGCAATGATTATAATGAACATCTCGGAGGTGTTCAACAACGTTATTAAGGGCATCTGTGCGATGCCAGTATCTGCTATCTTGGAGTACTCATTTCGAAAGACTAACTCGTACTTTGTGGATCAGTGGACCCGAGCAAGGGATGCATACAACGCCGGCTGGCGTTAGGGGGCAGCTGCTGCCAAGCACCTTGCTATCGCGGAGGCCGAGTCATGCAATCAGGAGGCAGAGGAATACGATCTCACTTTGCATATATACGCCATAAGGGCAGCCAGGGACACATCAATAGGGGGCAAGCATTATGGTGGTCGGAACCATAGAGTGAACCTAACTGCAGGAGACTGTACTTGCATAGTCCCGACGTTGTTGTATGTCCTATGCTCTCGCGTCATCACTGCCTGTCACGTGCGCGGTGTAAGTCACCTTACCTTCAGTGCGCCAGAATTCTTGAAGCTAACCACGATGCGGACTTGGGAGAAGAGATCCGAGCCTTACCTTGATCACTTGCAATGACCACCGTACGTGGGGGAGGAATACATTCCCGACACAATAATGATGAACAAGCGACACGGTCGAAGGAAGAGGAAGAGACTTCGTAATGACATAGACCTCTCACAGCAAGGTGGTAAGGACATGTACTATCTAGGGGACTTCAACGGCGGCGGCACCAGCAGTGCTCGAGTGCCACGAGCACGGACACACCAGGGCAAAACACGTCGGTGAGGATTCGGCCAGCAGCAGGTCGGTGGTGGCGCTCACGTGTTGCCCCACCTGCTTGAGGTATCTAATGTTGTTGTTCCGCAAAAATGGTTGTTCTTTACGTATATAGTACTTTTATTTGCATTTCACATATTGTTTTGAACGTCGTGTGTATGTACTGAAAATCATTTCCTGTAATGCAGGATGCCGTAGCACGCGCAATATGCGTTGCTCCTCTCGGAATACGATGACGACCACCGCGCTCACCGCATAGCCCATGATGGTGTGGTGAGATTTTCTAATCTTCTATTCCATCGTGCTGCCAACTAATCCCCCATGTGCTTGTTGTTTCACTTATTTATTTATGTATCTCTCTTACAGATACTCCAGCCACTTTGCCCTCAGACCCACACCCCTCTAGATTGGGATGAGCGGTACGTGCCATATGTCCGCTCAGCCGGTCTCCTTACTTTGGCGCGGATAGTCATCAACGGGCTCCCTCGTATGGAGCGGTCTTTGCACTTATCAGACTTTGGTGGACCGATGGTGCCTGGAGACCCACACTTTCTACCTACCATCAGACGAGATGACCATCACGCTCAGGGCGTTGGTATGATTCCGAGCCTCCCCATAGATGGCCTGGAAGTGACTGGAGACATCAACAGCGTGGGCTGGCGAGACCGGGTGGGACAGTGGCTTAGAGTACGACCGAAGGATCCCCTCCCCCCTCTGCGGACTCGAGGGACAACCGGCCATCTGCGGTGCTTGCGTCATGGCTGCGCACGCACTTCAACGTGTATCGGTGAGCCTTGAGATGGCGACCGCGGTCTGGCGCCGCATGGTCATAGATTTGGCATCTTCTCGGCTCCTTCCTGTTCTCGGACGGTACCAGCAACGCTGTCTCCTGGATTTACTTGCCGATTTTGGCAGATTTTGCGACGGTAGGGACCTACAATTGGGGGTTTGCTACAATGACATATCTCTACCGGCATTTGTGCGACGCGTGCCGATCACGGAGTGCGGATGGCAACTTGGGTGGCTGCGCATACCTCCTGCAGTTCTGGATGTGGGAGCGTTTCCCCGTGGGTCGACCCACTCGTGCTACCTTGCAGGTATGGATTTTTTTAATTAATCATACATATCTCGTTCCATAAAAAATATGACTGATATATATCTCCATGTAGGCATGGCCATGGCCCCTTGAAGACGAGGCCTCGCGACCGATAGTAGCCTACCTCTGGAGCTCCATCATGGCACCTACTGGGCGTCCGAGGTCGCGATACCTCGCGTATACAAATGAGCTCGACGTTATCACGTAGGACCAGGTACTGTTTCATAAGTTATTTTGCTTGCTGCATTCACCTGTTCAAACTATGATTCCATCACTACTATCGTATACATCGGTCACGAGTCACGTGGTGTCATACATCATGACGAGGTCCTCCAAATTGAGCTAAACCCGATGTGCGGCGGTGAGGCGTGGCTAACGATCTACTTCCATGCGGTGGAGTACCACTTGCCCCATCGGGTGATGAGGCGATTTGGGAAGTTCGAGCATGCATGTCCACGGTGGTGTTCTCGTGAACATAAGCGTTCATGGGTAAGGATACCTATCGCCATGTATGTGCAGCTTTAGTAGCGCTTTTACGTGCTAACGGTTGGGTGTCCCGTCGTAGGATGAACGGCGCGAGGTGCCGCACACCGACCGATGCATTTATCATCGTGCCTCGTGTTGGAGTGGGTGGGCCGGAGAAATCGGTTGAGAGCGTGCCCCGAGATCCATCGAGGCATGACTTCATGAGATACCTAGAGTGGCTACATGGCGTCGTCGTCTCCATCTTCGACTGGCGATGACCGATGCAGATATAGGTGAGGGTGACTCGTCCGATGAGGACATCGTGGATGATTACAACGAGTTCACACGGACGGGCACGCAGCCGGAGAGGGCCCCCATCAACACTTACTACGTGAGTACATTCTATCCCACCACTAATTAGCAATGTCACTATGCGCAAACTAATTTAGTGTGTTGATCTGTTCACAGGGAAGACAGCTCGCCCACATAAGCAACGAGGCCGGGAGGGTTCTCATGCTACAAGAAGGTTCGGAGGGGAGCTTCCAACGCTTCAGGAACTTCGCTAAGGTAACACATACTATGTTAAATTAACATATTCTCTCTTGTTATTTATTTTGTTATATTAAACTTCACTACCTTTTTGTTGGTTAACCTTGTAGTTGGTTCGCCACCAATACCGATGAATAGCCGCAAAGATGAACTGTGTGGCGGCCGTGGGAGAAGTCGTGCAACATCGGGAGTGACGACATCCGCTTCATTGCACAGCGAGGACCAGAACAGCGATGACGAGGCCGGCGAGGACGAGGAGGAGGATGGCGCAGAAGAGGCAGACGAGGCTGAGGAGGCCGAGGAGGACGTCGATGCTAGGATTCCCGACGAGATGGTCCTCGCGGGCCTGGTTGGTGCACCGCCCCCTACGCAGCCGACTCAGGCCACGCCACCACACCGTAAACGGCGTGATAGCGTGGACATTAGTTCGATAAACATCGTCGAGGGCACGCGAGGCCAAAACCCAGCAGCTAGGTTCACACTGGGGTCGGGTCAAGTGATGAGATGAATGGGTGTATGCATGTCTATACAGTTCATATTGAATGAAATCAGATGACCGCTGGAATGAAACTTTCTATGGCTATGTTCGAATGAAATGATTGCATGAAATAAAATTTCTGAGTTGATGGATGTTGAATGTTGGATGATTCTTATTGCATGCAATGTTGATTGAATGAACTCAATTTGGATGATTGCATTGAGTATCGGTTGCTTCTGCCGTGCCGGAATACATGGCGTGACAGAACGGTCCAGTCACGCCGGGATAAATGGTGTGATAGCACTTAGCACTAGGAGCGCTAGCCTTTTCTGCAACGCCTCTGGAACGGGCAGCAATTTGACGTGGCAGCACTGTTTTGCCACGCCATATATTCTGGCGTGATAGAGCAGCCTTGTCATGCCATGTATAATGGCGTGATAGGACTTAGCACCACACCGCTGCTCTTTTTTCGCAACGCCTCTGGAACGGCTAGCAATTTGGCGTGGCAGTATGGTGTTGCCACGCTGCTAATAGTGGCGTGATAAGGTAGTCCTATCACGCTAGGATAAATGGCGTGATAGGACTTAGCACCAGATCACTGCCCTTTTTTTCACAGCGCCTCTGGAACGTCAAGCAATTTGGCGTGAATAGTGGCGTGACAAGGCAGTCCTATTTGAGGTTTTTGGGTTAAGGGTTTTAGGTTATGAGATTTAGGGTTTACGGTAATACATTTTGGGGTTTGTTAAGATTTAGGGTTTTAGGTTTCAGGGTTTAGGTTCAGGTTTACGTTTAGGTTTAGGCTTAGGTGGAGAGTATTTAGGAGACATTTAGGTTTAGGGTTCAAGTTTAGGTTTAGGGTTTAGGTACGCCGTTTAGGGTTTACAGTTTAGGTTTAAGGTTTATGGTTTAGGTTTAGAGTATAGGCTTTTCAGATCGACTTCACAACCCTGACCGCCTCACTAGGTTTTCAGATCGACATGACAACACTGTTGGAAATATGCCCTAGAGGCAATCATAGAGATGATTATATTTCATTATGTTCACAATATTTGATAATATGTTATCTTGTTCCTTGAATGAATCGTCAGTCATAAAGATTAACGAGTATGTGACTTGTTGGTGAAACTCTTTTTAACTTATGATGATGTCGTTCTAAAAGTATCCTCGGTGAAAGTCCTTTGGTGAACACTAGTGACTCTCGATCGACACATGTATTGATTGATGACCATGTTTCACGGTCATGGATATAGGGATATCAAATCAATAATGTGGACACGTGTTAGAGAACATGGTGTTGGATAAGACCCACCTTGAGACACTATTGAGATTGTTATGATTCTATGTGTAGTTAGTTGGTCTCAAGCAATGATGATGTATAATCCTTAGACCTGAGATCGGCATAGTTTCCTACATGTGTAATAGCACTCTTAGGGGTTGCCAAACGCTACTAAATAGCGGGTGGTTATAAAGGTAGCTTTGGGTATGCTATGAAACATGTAGAGGATGTGATTGGTCGGATATGGGATTTGCCCATCCTAACATAACAGAGATATCTCTCGGCCCTCGAAGTGGTCGGATAAAGAAAGTGCATGGCCATACCCTTGATGGTCGAAGAGTTCGACCACATAAGGTTATCCGATACTCGATCGAGAAAGCATTGAGCATCCATGGATGACACAACATCTCACCCGGAGTTCAACCCGATATCGTGAGGCAAAAGGAGAATACATGAGTAGGTCGGAGTTCGACCCGATTCTGAATTTGGTTGTATGAAGATACAAGCAAGTCGTAGATCGGGTCAAGCGTAATCACAGAGTGGTGAAACCAAGTCGTAAGGAGTTACGAGTTGGTGCGTGATCAAATCTGGCTGATGCAGATAGAAATAGGACACAGTCGTAAGTGATGAGGACACAGTCGTAGATCATATTGCATTAAGGTTAAATCGATATAATTTGTGTGTATTAAGAATCGTTATGTTACGCTAGGAACCGCTTCGACTCATGGCGGAAAGGGTTTCCGAGTTACAACCGAACTACACATGAACCTAACGGGTCATACATAGCAGGTTGGAACAAACCAATACGAATACGATTCGTAAAATGTGTATGGATAGGATCCGTCACGGGCCTATATAAGGAGACGAATGAGGCTGTTGGTAGGCGTGGGTTGACACGAGTTGCCCTACTGAAACCCTAGCCGCCATCTTCTTGAGAGCCTTGCCATGCGATTTGGTGCTAGCACACCGGTGTACGGTTGTTCCTTCCACTGGGCGTGTGGATACCATAGAGGCGCTTCTCGTTGTTGCGCTTAAGGGCGATCGCGATTTTCGCAGGAACTCTGAGGTGTCTTTGGAGAGCGATCCACCACGACCCTTTGCATCAATGTCTTTGACGCCGGACGATCGACTCGATCAATACATCGGCAGCGCTCTTCGTCGGACCAGTACGCTCGACACTTCTTCCGCCGCTCTGTGGCGTCTAGTGGTAACGATCTATGATCATCTTCTTGCTTGGCTTCTGGTTTACGTGGTAGAAATTTTGTTTTGTTGCTATCGTAGCCTACCCGTATCCCTTCAAACACTATACCTCCTCAGCTTTTCAGACCGAAAATACATGACTCTACAAAGAAAGACGTGATAACACTGTCTCGCCAGCTTTTCAGACTGAAAAGACAGCACTCTGCAAAGCAAAACATGACTTCTCTCTGCAAAGCAAAACATGACTTCTCTCAAAGCAGGACGTGACCCGGTGACTTCTCTCTTCAAAGTAAGATGTGATAACACTCTGACTCGCCAACTTTTCAGATCAACATGACAACACTCTACCTCCTCAGTTTTTCAGACCGAAAAGACAGAACTCTGCATGAAATTAATCACACCATGCCAACCCTCTGGCTTATAAAAGGAGGTGGAAGATATCTAGGAGAGAACACTACACAACCAAACCCAACGCTACACTAGAGCTTGCTTTACTACGCCGGGATGGACAAGATGCAGAAGCAATGGGATAAGATCCACGACCAAGCAAGGGCTGCTGGGGCGTGGGACAACCAATCAAGAACTGCTGCGGCCGGTCCCAAGAAGAGGAGCTTGCTAGGATGGCGACTCTCATAATGAAGCCCCGTGGCGCAACCCCTTGCGAGCGTTCCAACAAGTATTATTGCAACACCCGCCAAAGGGGGAGACGCCGCCCCTCTGTTGGTGCAAGGACCCATGTAAGTTCTTCAAATCCAAGCAACGGCTCAGCCTGGACATGCGTTCTGGGGTTGCGCGAACTACTCTGTGACTATCCTGACCGTCGTTGGAACACGAAAGCTATCGGCAACCGGTAAGGACCCGATTCTGATGTGTTCCCCTACTATTTCTATTTCAAAGTACGTACTAACAACCTCTCCCGTCTACTCGTAGTCCCCGGATCCACTATGTGGCTACCGCAAGTGGATCAACCTAGAGATCCACCCGCATGATCAGTGGACTCTCGACTACGACGAGTGGGATGCCAAAAGGGCCCGCGAGATTCGGGAGGAGGAGCGCCACAACGACGAGCAAAACGAGTGTATCCGTTGGAAGACGAAAGCTCATCTCGAGGTGTGCAGCAGTAGGGAGCGCGAGGCTTGTGAGAGGGAGCGCGAGAAAAAGAGGGAAATGGCGGCCAAAGCCAAAGAGGCCGGCGAGGAGTTCAACGTGGAGCTCACAAGGAAGGGAAAATAGCACTGGTCCACGCAGTAGGTCGGACCATTCCGTACTAATACCCGGAAGTTCGAATTTATTTCCATTCCAAAAAGGCACGTATGTATTGTAGGAGTACTTCAGTTTGTTGCATCGTGCATGATGTTGTTTCTTATGCACGTAACCAAACCCTGTGCGCCGTGTTATTCCAAGCTTTATTATAAAGTCTATTTTAATTCGCAACTTCAAATCTCGTCGTCTTTTCGTATTCTATTCTTCGTGTAGCAAGGCATCCAACAACATGAAAAAAATAAGTTCTGAAAGTAGGCACGAAATAGTCTATGACCACAAAGTGATGAAGAGCACCACCTATCATTCCAGTAGGATGTCTATGCATCTTTCATTAGCGGTACATTCCTAGCATATGTCCATACTTGTGCCTCATGTTCTACCACACGGTCCACATATTAGTCAATTTTTCCATGATGTAGTATGTACCACTTCTGGGACACGGCCTACAAATATTGCGCGGATGTTTATGATGGATATATACGCTAAAGTGTCAAAGGTTATCAATCCACAATATAAAAGCGAAAAGCGAAGGTCCAAATGTCTCCTCCGATCGGACGGTTGGAATTAGGCCCTGTCATGCCACATATAAAGATGTGACATAAAAGAATTGTCACGCCATGAGAATTGGCGTGACTTATGCCACGCAAGCCTCCACGCTAGCACGGCAGGTGGACGAAGGCTTACGTGGCATGTTTTGTCACGCCGTGGTGTGTAGCGTGACAGTACGTTTTGGCTACGTCATGAATGGTGGCGTGGCTAAAAGGGTTAGAATTGGAAATAAAGTTCGCGAGGGGTTAACTCTAAAATAAAATAAAATAAAAGGATTAAATAAAAAAATTCAAGCTGGGAATAGCTGGGGAGAGTACAGTAGAAGCTACAGGGAGTAACTGTGAACCAAGAAGTGAGCGAGCCAGAAGAACGCCTGATGGTGTTATAACCGAAAAGATAAGAGTTCTTTCAGACTCTGGAAATGAAACAGAAACACCTCTGCTTCACAGCCTCATAAAAGGCTGCACCCAACGCAAACTCTGAAATGGTAAAAGTAAAAAGAGCAAACTTTGTGGAGAACTGAACAGTGAGATTGGACTTGAGAGCATGAAATCAAACATTGGTGGAAATACACGAAGCATTTTACCTAGGACACGCCAAAGTAATGAGGCAATATGCACAGCTCCTTCAGTAAAGAATGTATCAGTTAAGAAGAATCGTGCAAAAGGTATAAAACAATCAGATTGTTCAAGAATGAAAAACTTTGGAAAGCTTCAAGCATGCACTGCACGTAGTGTTTTCCTGAAGAAATGTGAGGATACTGTTTCTTTCCTGTGCTTTCTACCAGTCAGATGATATCACAGTGGTATGTTCAGATAAGTTGATTTGCAAATACTTTTTTCTCGAAGTTCCAAATCCTTCCTCTTACTGAACAAAAAAGATAAGCAAATATCTCTCTTTTTTTAAAGGAGTCTGGACTCTGGAGAGATGGTTCACTAACATAACAGAAAACAAGCCCCTGCAGAGTTTAATGGAGGGGCTAATGTTATACATTTTCACAAGAACTGCCTAGAGTGGTTTGTTATCCTTTCCGTGCAAGATTATATTGGAAGAAGTTTTCGTTTTCGATATACATTATCTAATTTGTATCATAACTTTTAATTTCGCCGAAGGGCTCCTGATGTCTACTTTGAAGATGAGTCTGTGTTTAATCTTGTGACTGAGTTGGCTAGAAGCAAAAGGATCAAATGTGCTTGCTGTGGAATTAAAGGTGCTACTCTTGGATGCTTTGAGATGTGTTGTCGAAAAAGCTTCCACTTCACCTGCGCTAAATTGACCCCAGAGTGTAGATGGGATAATGTAAGTTCATAATGTGTTCTGAAACTAGTGGTTTCAAACTTTCAATCATACCAGAATAATTTCTTGATATTTGAATAAGTCCTAAATTGGCACCTTACTGCTTTAATTCATATTTTCACTTTCAGGAAAACTTTGTGATGCTATGCCCTTTACATCAGTCTTCAAAGTTGCCTAATGAAACTTCGGGGGGACAAAAGCAATCTAAAAGGAAAATAACACCAAAAGGGTATCTTTACATTTCTGTTTGAAACATGTCAGTATAACGGTCTAAGATTGCCAAATATATGAGTACTTGCTGTAGGATAACTGGTTTTCAGGCCATCTCAAGTAAGATCTAGTCAAGATTGTAGTAGTAACTGGAAATGGCCATCTGGATCACCACAGAAGCGGGTTCTCTGCTGTTCAGCCCTTTCTGCTACTGAGAAGGTGCTTTCTATATTCATCTTATTTTCCTGATCAAATCAATGAAATTTGTTTAATCTGAACTCTAACTGAAACAAAATGAATAAATTCCACAGGGAATTGTATCAGAATTTGCAAAATTAGCTGGTGTGCCTATTTCAACAAGTTGGAGTCCCAGTGTTACCCATGTTATTGCATCAACTGACCTGTCTGGTGCTTGCAGGCGCACACTGAAGTTTCTGATGGCAATCTTGAATGGCAAATGGATTGTCTCCATAGACTGTAAGGCCATTGTGCTACTGAAACGGACATTGTCATATCCATGCAGAACAGCTCGTACTTGTAGTGATATTAATGCCCTTGCTAACTGCTTACTTTATATTGTAGGGGTTAAGACTTGCATGGATTGTATGGAACCTGTTGATGAACAGAAATTTGAAGTAATGACCGTTGTTCATGGGATTAGTGAGAGTCGTCCCAGGTCAGGAAGACAAAGAATAATCAACAAGGTAACATTCTTTGCCATTTCTATGTGCTCCATTTAGTTGCTTTATATTAACTACACTGGCACAAGCAGAAGGTTTTCTAGAATCTAGTGGCCAGTAAGAACAGTACAAGCAGCAGCGTATATAACACTCACTTGATGATTTCCAAATTTTGGCAACACCATTTCCACCTTTCTTTAGAAGGATCATATAGAAACAAGCTTTTGATAAGCTAGTGTGAAGTTGTGAACTTGAAAACAGCACCATGTGAGCTGTAATTGAATAAAATCAGTATGGCGATTTGAACAATCTTAGCTTGATTATAGAGGAAGCATCACAAGGTAGCATCAGTCATGTTTTTTTTCACCGGGAAAGATTAAAGGCAACTGAATGTTAAGAGCGTTTCTAAGAGACCTGGACCTGTCAATTTGGCACGATTTAGCATCAAATACTAGATTAACAGCATTTCTCAGCTTGAGCATGATTGCTCATCTGCTCATGTGGATATGTTACAGCAATCACATTCTTTCTTTGTTCTGCAGCAACCTAAGATTTTCGATGGCACGCGGTTCTACCTCCATGGAGACTACACCAAGTCCTACAGAAGTTACCTACAAGACCTTGTGGTTGCAGCAGGTGGAACTCTTTTGCAAAGGAAGCCTGTCTCAAGAGACCAGCAGAAGCTTCTTGATGACAGCTCCCCCATCTTCATCGTCTACAGCGTCGAGAATCAAGAGAATGCAAAATCCAAGGATGTCATCAACGCCGATGAACGCAGGCAAGCTGATGCTCAGGCCCTGGCCTGCGCCTCTGGTGGCAGAGTTGTGAGCATCTCATGGATCATCGACTCGATAGCAGCTTGCAACCTGCAACCTCTCTTGAGTTATAAGCCAAGCCTTCATCTTGTTCTAGATGCGTGCTTGCATCTACGGTAGATTAAGTAACAGAGAGTCTAGGAAGGCACAGAAGTGCATATTTTTATTCTGTGTAACGTAAGTATCGGAATTAGACTTTCATATGTTCTTGTTAAGAGATTTTAGTTTATCTTGTCATAAATAATGTGATCGTGGTCACTGTCACTGGCTGACCTGGATGTCCAAATAGTTGCTCTCGATTGTTACCGCAGCTATGAATTCAACGGCTGTTATTATATCGATAATGCTTGGCATCATGTGTCTGATGCAAGGACTGATGCAGGGACTAATATCGAATGCCTCACTGCACATGTGTCTAACTAGGCAGTCTGCTAATCTCTTTTTCCTCCTAGCACATCTCCTCCACATCTTTTTTCTACCTATCTTCACTACCACACTTCATTCGTCTGCTGGTGACTTGACGCTGGAGAGCTATCTATGGTGGCACGTTCCTCCCTCCTTCCACCCCCTCCTCACCCCTACCTCTCTCCTCCTCCCTCTCCCATCAGATTATTGTGTGGGCAGGCCTTGCTCCCATCAGAATAATATCCCCTAATCTTCTCCAATCTTACCTTCCCAACTCACCACCCCAATCTTCCCTTCCGTGCTTCCCATCCCTGTTCACTGTAGCACCCGTTTACAACACTCAATCTCCCCTATTCTCCCTTTCCCTACTACATATCGCTGGTGGTGGTGAGCACCACGGATACGAGTGACCACCGTAGCTTCCCTTCCTCACTGTAGCGTGCGCCATCAGCATGGGGTGACCACCAACGGCATCGCAGATGTGCTCAAGTCCCTGGCCATCGTCAAGCTGAACGCCGCCTTCCTCGCCTTCTACTAGTTCATGGGTGGGCATCGCTTCATCCTCCTCTGAGCTCCTCGCTGGGTGCCGCCACTTCCTCCTAGCTGGCCAGTTAATGTCGTGTGTTTATTATAGCAATGGGGATTTTTGTAGCAATAGGTGATTTGAAATGTTGGTACTATATCTTTTGGATGTTGCAGTAGCAGATTCTTGGGGTGGATTTTTGTTTTCATTGCAATTGTTGCTGCTTACCTCCTTCCTCTCCGACTTGTTGCATATGATTTGGAATTTGTTGTGGCACATTTTCTTCATTGTTGCAAGAAGCATTTTGTTATGTTGCAATGTGCCTTCCCAAAAATGTAGTAGGATTGTGGCATTTCAATTTTGTTGCACACATTGTATCCAAATGTTGCATGAGTAACCATAAAATATTGCAACTGGTCTTTTCAAATGTTGTAGTATTGCGATATTGTAAATTTTTTTGTTTTTTTATTTTTGAATTATTTTTAAAATCTAGCTAAGTTCTATACTCATGGTTGAATCCAATTTTAGAGAGAAGATTTTTTTTTCGTCATTTTTCTGTTTTTGTGCATTTTGTTGTACATGGTGATTACAAATGTTGCATACAATGTTCCTTTATACTGACCCAGCTTTTAGTGAACAGTAATAAAATGATTTTCATAGCATTTCGGTCATTATGAAATATGGGCATCTTATTACAATTTAAAAACTTCCATTTTCGAACCAAATCTAAGCCTTGTTTGAAGCTTCAAAAGAGAATGCAAGTCAATGCTTGTATTAAGACCGGGGAAGTATTTTTATTAAATTTTTAGAGATTATTTTGACCTTTTGAAAAATCTTTGTTCTCTAGTTAAACCTATTCGGTCAAAGTATTTAATTAAGTATTTAAAACGAGAACAGTGGTTTTCAAAATTTATCTAGGACATATATCATCTCAGTAGCTTCTTTGAAAAATTTCGTATTTTGTAAATTTATTTGATATTTTTAAACCCCCGTTCAAACTTTTGAAGTTTAATTTTTGAGTCTAGTCAACCTTAGACCTAGTCCCAAGCCTTTTGGCACTGTTGCGACTCAAACCAGTTGGGTTAAACCCAACCAGGTGCCATTCGGGCTAACCCTGTCACGCTCTTTAGGCTCAGCCAACCCCAGTGCACGCGAACCGTCCAATTCAAAATGGGTCGTTCAGATCTATTCGGCTGTTCGGACCATCCGGACAATCCACGCAATCTCCACCATCGATTTCCAAATAGACTGTCCTGATGCATTGGGCTGTTCGGACCATCCGAACGTTCCATGCGATCTACATTGTCCATGTTCAATCCAACCGCGCCATATTTTGGTTTGAAAACCTAAACGCGCCCCATCTCTGGACCGTTAGATTTAAACTCAACGAATCGGATCAAGTGTGACGTTCGGACCATCCGAACGCACCTTGCAATCTGGGTCGTTAAATCTAAATCGGATCGTCCGCATTTTATTGGGCCATGCCATTTTCAAATGGAAAAGCCAACGCGCGCGCGAGCCATTGGATTCAAAATCAACAACCAGGATCAATTGGGCCGTTCGGACCGTTCGAACGCGCCTTGATTCTGAGCTGTTAGATCTTGATCGTACCATCCTCGTTGAGTGGGCCGTTCGGACCGTCCGAACGCGCCTTGATTCTAAGCAGTTAGATCTTGATCGTACCATCCTCGTTGAGTGGGCCGTTCGGACCATCCGAACCCCACTTCAATCTCAACCATTGAATTCCAATCCAACGGTGCCCCTTCTATTCGCTTGAAACACTTAAGCGCACCCCTTTTCGCGATCGTTGGATTTTGATCGCACGGTCAAGATGAGTTGGGCCGTTCGGACTGCCCGAACACCCCACTCAATTTGAGCCATTCGTTGGCAATCGGACGATCAACATTCATTGGAGCTCATCTCTTTGTTTCACTGCTGGGACTGCCAGTGCGGGCCCACTTGTCAGTGTCTTCTTCATCTTCTCCACGCCATGGTGCTAGCACCGAGCGCATCGCAGGCGAGGTGGCGTTGCGTCGCGTTTTTTGCGGCATACGATCGCCACTTGGCATCAAATTGCTTTCGGTGTTGCCACGCAGCTCTTCTCGTTCACTCCGGCGAAGTGACTATATAAACCCTAGCTCTCACTCTCGACTAAATTGATGCCGCATTGAGTTCTTCCTCATCTCCAGTAACCTCTCTCTCTCTGGCACCTTTGTTCATCTATAATGATGCCTTGTTCATCCTGTTAATGGGAGCTTTTGGCATTGTTTGCAGATCAAGAACGCGAGGTTGCTATTTGAACGCCTAGAGCGCGCACCGAATGCCATTTTCGTTTCAAAATTGCATTCGGTGAGTTACTTCCAATTTTATTCACGTCACAACATGTCGTATGATCTAAGGAGTAAAACCCCTCTATTAATTTCATCTTTGATTCAACAGGTTTGTTGAATTTTGAAGATTCCCCTTTTTCGGCCGAAATCACCCCTTTCGTCTCTAACTCCGGCGGGGTGAGCCTTTTCTCAATTACTTCATTTATAAGCTCCTTATGGACCTATATGACCTAACCCGATCACTCACTCGTTGATTCTTTGCTCAGGTCATCTTGTCACCGTTACTAATAATAGTTTGTAGCTTAAGCATTTTGTTAGTTTGCACATTAGTACTTTTGATCATGTATCTTTTCAACATTTTGGTATCTGTTATGTTTCTGGATGTTCATTTGCTTTTTTTTTGTTAGATTCTGGTTTTTCCGACGTGAGTGAAAATATTCCTGAGGCTCCAGAATCTGAACAAGTGGTTTATTACCAAGGCAAGCATCCTCTTGCACCATGTTGATCCCAGTTTTGATACTTTAGTGTTTTGAATTACAATGATAACTGTGTGCATGCTATTTTTGAAGTATCAGTACTTTGTGTGTTAGTTAGTTATATCCCCATCTTTGTGGCTTATCCTTAATCAAACTCATACACTTATGCTTAAGATAGAAATCTGGTGTTAGTATGTTTGAGTATTTAGATTTTGCTTAGCCATGCAAGTCAGTAGTGCGTTAGTTGTTTAACAAGCTTACCTTGTCAGACCTAGGAAAACACTTTAGATTTCTATCTTTATTTTATTTGTTCAGTTTGGTTAAAACTGAAAGTTAAGTTAATTTTGTTTGATAACAATTTGATTTAGATCTGGACAAGTGGATGCTAGTGATGGTACCTTCGTTACGCTAGATTTGGGAAATCTAGTAGTCTTGTCCGGATCGATGAAGGACCGAACTTTGTCTGTCAATTCAAGTACCTTACGTTACTTCCACACGCTTGTGTATGGGCGCCGCTTGGTTAAGTAAGGGCTGATGTTATTGAGTTGAGGCTGGTGGACTAAGGACATTTGTGAAGTTCACGTGTTCGTAGGGCTCGATTTCAATTCTATATATGCGAGGAGCACAATTTTAATTTCAGTTCATTGAATGGGCTTTCCCAACACAACATGTGTGCCCCTTAGCGGCGCTATCCGTCATTTGTACTAAGCGGGATTAGTCTCACATGGGTGATTCAACTCAATAATGTTAACTTGCTGAAAAATATCGAATCTTAATTTACCCGGTCGGCATACCAAAGGAAGTGTGTCATCGTTCGGAGGCATCCGAAGGCTTACGGGCTGAATAAGTCGTGTGGGTAAAAATGTACACCCCTGCAAGGTTAAAACTATTCGAATAGCCGTGTCCACGATTACGGACAACACTTGTTTTGATGGACAACTCAGTATAGACTTTGAAAGTCATGGGTTTACTGGTTTCGGCATGAAGGGTATTCGTGCTTATTAATTGGTCAAAGTGGACAGCCACTTTGATTTTGTTCTTATTTGTGATTAAATTCTATATTTACTTGTTTTTTTCATCCAAACTTGTTTATAAAACTGCCTTAGCAAAACTTGGTAAGTATAGATGTAAAAGCTGTTGCTTTATGCAAAAATTAATACCATTACAACCTTCTGTTGTCACTTTAAGCATGTCTGATTCTAATCCTTTGGATAGGTGCTACTAAACACTTTCTTTTAGTAGTTTGTAAGTCTTAAGAGTACCTTTTGTACTCAGTGCTTTAACCACTTGTTGCGGTGAGGGCGGTTATGTGTATGAACTACCCATTAGCGTTGATCGCATGCACGCTAACAGTGATGCTATTTCTATCCTCCACTCGGTTGCCTAAGGGCGATGGGCAAACTTAGTTGGAACTTTTGTCGTTTATATTTTTGTTTCAATTTGCAAAAACTTCGTTAGGCTAGCTGTTGGTCGGTTGCCTCTGTCGAACCAAGAACCATTGTTGTAAAGTTCTGTTATGTTATTTGTATATATGTTGTATGTCTTGTATGATTGTGTACAATGTTGTAAAGGGTATGTGCACATTAGTCTTGATCTTGGGAACTAATGTGAGACACATATCCAACAACCTGGCATTGAGTTTATTCCTTGTCGAAAATTATGCTTTCGGGTGTAATGCTTTAACTTGGAATATATTCAATACCTGGGGTCCTCACATTCACCGATGTTGCATAGGGGATTTTGCTGCTGTTGTAGGACCGAAAAGGCGACTAAAAGGGGGGTTGAATAGGAGCCCCAACAATTTTTGCAAACATTCAAAGCACAGCAACTTAAACAGAATCTCTGCTGAGGAGATACCGAAATCGGTACTACCGCTGTTATGATCGCGGTACTACCGCTGTTCATGGTGTGGTACGACCGGTTAACCTGGTGTTCTTGCCGACAGTAGAGATACACAATCAAAAGATTGATCAACTTGCGATTTATCCAACCAAACTCTACCATACTTGAAACATATCCTACAGAGGATATCATAAACATATTCCAATCATCTACTCAACAGATCCATGACAAAGTTTTGACCTTTTTCAGATTTGATAAGGAACCATTCAAAAATAGGTCAAATACCCAAATCTGATCCTAGGCTTGCTCGTGGGCTATGGATGATCTAGATGACCTTAGATGGTCTCCCACAAGTCACAGCAAGCAAGATCAACATATGGATTCAAGAGAAAAGCAGTGGATCATCAAACACACCAAAAACATCAAAACAGGATGCAAGAACAGATAAACGAACAAAGAGGACTCATCTTTAAGAACTTGCATGGATTGATTGGTGATTGAAGATTTGAGGTTTATAGCCACTCCATCTTGGAGGAAAAAACTCAATACATGAGCCACACTCAATCAATCTCTAAAACCCTAGCTCTCCAAACCCTAAGACCAAACTCAGGTTTCTCCCGTGCTCTTTCCCTTGCTGAACACAGCATCAAGTCTTATATAGTGGAGACTAGCATCTAGGAATATTCCACTTATGGCACCCATTGAACCCTAACACACAATGGGTTAACACACACACGCATCTCAAAGTACCATCTTCACGTTTTCATGACCTAAACCGCTTTTCCACGCGCCACGGTTTAGCCAGAGGTCACCAAGACAGTATTTGGTGAAATGACCAAAATACCCCTTCTCGATCCTTCACCATGGACCGAGTCCAATCCTGTCGAAGCAATCGCCTGCTTCGCCACGTGTAGGTTGATCAACGGCTCTCATCATGTCGGCAAGTCTCTCCCGTCCGGATCCCACCGGAACCTCCAAGTCACTTGCACCGACCCCCGCGCCGCTTGATCCAACTAGCTGCATCGAACTGCCCGTTCGATCAACCTCGTCCATTCTGTGCCATGCTTTGAGTCACCTGACCTCACCCGGCACCCATGATCGTTCTGAACCTCAGCTCTCCAAGCTTAGTCCCGATCCTCCTCGCTGTTGACCGTCGTTGACCTGCAAGCTACCTGCACAGCAATAGACTAAGAAATCGTCTCCAGGAACAAGTTCTCACAACTTGACCCACGTTAGCTCAAAACATGCAATATGCAACACATATGCAAAGATAAACATGGATATGACCTATCTAAAATCAATTCTCTGAAAGAATCAACATTCAGTGCAAATGCAAGATTACTACGCTAAGTCATTCACGCAGACTACTCTAGTATCACGGTAGTACCGCTTTCTCAAGATCTTCGGTCGTTCCGCTCAAAGAATTCCCAAAATAATCAACAACATCGCTTCTGGAATTTCCATACCGCACTCAAAACGGTCATACCTAAGTGCGGTACTACCGCCCATACCTTGCGGTACTACCGCTTCGCAAAATCACTCAAGACCTTTAGAAGGAATCCAATGACATGTGGACACTCCAGATTACTCAGCCGATCGGACTGCGAGTCTCAGCCATTGGATATGGGCACCGTTCGGACGGTCCGAACGTCTCACACGATCTGCACCGTTAGATTTCAATCGGACGCCTCTCAAGCCCTGTCACGTTCGAACGGTCCGAACGTTCATCGCAATCTAGATCGTCCGATTTCAATCGAGCGACTCAAGGAATCCCACGATCAAAGAGGCTGCGGTAGTTCCGCTCTACTCCTCGCATTCATACTGTTCTGCGGTAGTACTGGTAACCTGCAATTTGGTACTACTGCTACTGTAAAAAACACAATGCTCGACCAAAAGCCTTTGGTAGCACCGCCCACTTAACGGTCAGATCAAGATCAAGCGGTATTACCCGCGGCTACAAAGCCGATACTATCGATTATCGACACTTTTTTCAAACTTTACGAAAAACAGAATTCCAACAAACCTTCAACCAAATTGCCAATTGTAATATCACTTAAGATCATGAGCATATCCTCATGATGTCCACAATCTCCCCTTGATGAACACATTGGCAATTTCCCAAAATGAATGTTTTGAGGTTTGAAAGAAAAAAGAAATCGATTTTTTCACACAAAGGCACAACTTGGTCCTAAAAGCAAGTGAATGCAAGGAAATGACCAAGTTGGCTTGAATAGCTTCACAAGTGAGATAAGGTAGAAGAAGCAAAGAGAGCTTCAAATTCGTAAACGAGACAAAAATCTCACCTTAGGTCCAAAGGAAAGAGCAAGTTTTCAACATGACCTAAACACCTAAAAATTTCGGAAGCATGAGACTCCAAAACAAAGATTTTTATCCAATTTTTCTCCCCTTGACAATGGAGTCATCAAGGTGCAAGAAGGAGAATAGAGCAAGAATGACATGGAATGGTTGCAATCTTTAATTTCAGTTTTAAATTTGAGCAAAAAGGAGCCATGAAGATTATCCATGAGGACTGTACAAGTATTACACCAAGCCATATTATGTGAAGAAGCTATGTTCTATCATGGCAAAACATGTACAGCAAGGCTAAGGCCAAAATAGCAATAATCTGAGATTAAATGAAATGATAGCATAACAAGGTGCTCAAGATCATAGTTTCACTAAAGGTATCCAAAAATGAGTCAATCCATGTCTATAAGCGAAATGGAGCCTAGAAACTAGAAAATGAGTCAAGTTGAGCATTATGAGTTCAATTTTGAATCAATTTGTTCAAGCATTTAGAATTTAGCACTTTGAGCACTTTGCTGAAAATGATTGGTTTTTATCTTAGTAAAGTAAGTCCTAGATTAGGAGCCATCCACAACTGCCTCCTAAGCTTCAACCAATTGACAATTTTGTTCTCTTAGAAATGTGCTAGATCTCAAGCCTTACCGCGACCATCTCAAGCAAGAAGCTTAAAAGAGTGGTCTAGGTCATCCAAAACTCCCTCTGAGTTCATGCCTAGTGCAATGGCAAGCCGTCTCATGAGAAAGAATTGGTGAAATCAGTTTTTTCACACAGAAAAACTCATTTTTCATTTGCTTGACTTAAGAATTATCATAGCTCAAGTTACAACTCAAAATAAGTTCAAAACTCAATTTAGCCTATATGACATGACATGAATCATGAGAGGATCACTATGGCAAAACTAGTCACAAGATCCAACGAGTCATGTTTTGATTTAATTTTCTCACAGATAATAAAGCTAGTATGGCAAAAGCTAAGCTAAACATGAAAAGCCATAAAAGAGTTCCAGCAAACTAGCACAATACATGGTAGGGTATAAAGCATGAAAACATGTCATACAAGGATAATAATCAAAGCTCCACTAGTTTATATTACAATGCAAGTTATTGAAATTTAAAATGCATTATGGTACAATGAATGCAAAAGAGCAAACTCCTACTCAAATCAGGCCAAGAGGACTAATAACCCCTAACTCTCCCCGCAAGAAAGCAAAACAAGAAGAATCAAGAGCTTTAGTGAAAATATCCGCAACCTGCTGCTCAAACTCAACAAAGTGAAGCACAACATCACCCTTCTTAACATGGTCTCTAAGAAAATGATATCTAACGTCAATGTGCTTGGTCCTAGAGTGTTGCACTGGGTTTTTGGCAATGTTAATGGCAGAAGTGTTGTCACAGAAAAGAGGAATACTATCCAAGGACAACCCATAGTCCCGCAGAGTAGATAAGAGCTAGAGAACCTTGGAGCAACTACTGGCTGCAGCTACATACTCGGCCTCGTGGTGGATCAGGCAATGAGGATCTGTTTCCTAGATGACCAAGAGAAAAGAGACGGTGTCTAAGAAATGACAAGTGCCGTAAGTACTCTTCCTATCCACTCTACACCCCGCAAGTTAGCATCGAAAAGGCCGAATAGAGAGAGCGTAAGCGAGAAGAATACCAAAGTCCAAAGTCAAGAGTGTCCTGGAGGTACCTGAAAATACGACGCACTGCTTGACAATAAGAGGCATGAGGGGAAGCCTGAAATCGAGCGCATAGACACACAAATAATATGTATGTCTTACCGACACAGGAGGTAGAGGAGGGAGCCAATTATGCTGTGGTACTCCTTCTGGTCCACGGTCTCTCCATCCTCATCAGGGTCTAGTACGGTGGATGTAGCAATGGGAGTAGACATTGGCATACTGCTTCCCATATCGAAGTGCCGAAGAAGGTCCTTTGTGTACTTACTTTGATGAATGAAGGTGCCTTCTTTCAGTTGCTTGACTTGAAGACCAAGGAAGAAGGTCAATTACCCCATTATGCTCATCTCGAACTCCCCGCTCATAGAATCAAAATCTGACACCAAAGCATGAGAGGAACCACCGAATATAATGTCATCCACATAAATCAACCAACAGAAAGTCACTACCATGCTTGAGAGTGAACAAGGTTTTATCTACCATTCCCATTTTGAAATCATTTTTAAGCAGAAAACTCTTAAGCCTATCATACCAAGCTCTAAGGGCTTGCTTCAGTCCATACAAGGCTTTGGAGAGTTTAAAAACATAATTTGGGAATTTGAGATTTTCAAAACCAGGAGGTTGCTTGACAAAGACCACTTCTTCTATGAAGCCATTCAGAAAAGCACTCTTGACATACATTTGAAAAAACTTAAAACCCTTGGATGCCGCAAATGCAAGCAAAATGCAAATGGTCTTCTAATCTAGCTACTGGAGAAAATATCTCCTCAAAGTCTAAGCCTTCTACCTGGGAATAACCTTGAGCTACAATCCTAGCCTTGTTGCGAACTACCAACCCATCTTCACTTTGCTTATTTTTGAAAACCCATTTTGTTCCAATCATATTATGATTAGGTGGAGGTTCAACTAAGGTCCAGACTTTGTTTCTTTCAAAATTTTCAAGCTCTTCATGCATGGCATTGACCCAAGAGGAGTCAGATAACACATGGGTGACATCTAGGGGTTCAAAAGAAACGACAAAAGCAGAATGTGCATAAGAATCAGGAGAAATAAACCTGGAGCAAGTGACTCGCTCATGGAGATCCCCAATGATCTGCTCAAGTGGATGCTGTCACTGAATATGAAGAGGATCTCCTGGTGCGTATGGCCTCTACCTCATGGGCTATGGAGGTAGGAGCAGAGCCACTCAGGTCGTCGGTGAAGATAGGAGGAGGCTACTCACCGGCTAGAGTAGTAAGCGAGCTCTCCAACCATCTCAGAAGGGACTTGAGGATGGATTGGATCCTCATCCTCAGAGTCGTCATCGACGAAGATGCTTTCTCGAATATCAGGAACCTGTGTACCTACAGCATCGGGTCTAGTACTAGGACTAGCCTTATCAAAAGTGACTTCACAAGTCTCAACAATTTTGTTAGTATCCAAATTAAATACACGATAGCCACGAGAATGAGCAGGATATCCAAGAAATACGCCATCAGAACATCTTGATTCAAATTTATCAAGGTTGCCATGTTTAAGAATGAAGCACTTGCAACCAAAAACCTTGAAATGAGAGACTTTAGGCCTATGACCAAATCTAAGCTCAAAAGAAATCTTGCCAATAACAGATCTCAAGAAAACCCTATTTGACACATAACAAGCAGTAGAGATCGCCTCAGCCCAAAACCTCCTAGGTGTACTATGCTCATCTAGCATGGTTCTGGCCATCTCTACAAGGGTCCTGTTCTTCCTCTCTACAACACCATTCTGCTAGGGAACTCTAGGAGAAGAGAACTGGTGCTCAATTCCCCTATCAGAGCAGAAAGTGGCAAAGGAAAAGTTCTTGAATTCTGTCACATTGTCACTCCTAATGGCTCTCAGAGCTCCAGGAAGATCAACAGCTAATCTAGGGACCAATTCTCTATAAAAAGCAAAAGCCTCGTCCTTAGAAATCAGAAAATAAACCCATGAATACCTGAAAAAATCATCCACAATCACTAGCACATACCATTTTCCACCTGTAGACTGGACTCTAGAAGGGCCAACTATGTCTAAGTGCAAGAGCTGACCTGGTCCATCAGTCATCACTAAAGTAAAAGGTGGATAAGAAGCACAAACCATCTTACCATGTCTACAAGGTGTGCACACAAGGTCTCTAACAGCCTTCAGCCTAGGCAAACCTCTAATTAAATCCTTGCAACTGACTCTAGTCAAGTGGTCAAAACCTATGTGTCAAAGTCTACAATGCCGCAAAACTAGATCATGAGAGTCAGAAGTTACAAGACATCTAGGACTGGAAACAGAAGAGACACTGAAATCAGCACAAAAGATTCTCTCAAACCTGGAGATCTCAAAGACAACCTCACCCGAGGAGTCTAGAACTCTACACTCACCACTCTTAAACCTCACCTCTAAACCCTCATCAAGAAGCTGAGAAACAGATAGCATATTATACCTCAGCTTACTTACCAAAGCGACGTCCTTAAGCATGAACTTGTTGTTGACGCCAAGACTTGTGTCTTGGTCATCACTTGTCCCAAGAGAAGCATCCTCAAATGTAATCAATTCATTGCCGGATGCACGTGTGAGGGAGGAGAACCATCTAGAATCTCCAGTCATGTGTCGAGAACACCCGGAGTCAACAAGCCATATGTCCTCCTTCCTCGCACAACGGACCTCTGAGCACGAGCAGAAAACATCGTGCCTCGATCTTTCAAGTTAGTAATGAAAGACTTGGGAATCCAGTACTGAGTCACATGATGCTTGGGAACAATAGTAGAAGCAACAATAAAACAATTAGGAGTAAAATCATAAGAATGCACACGAGAAACACCTAGACCTCTCCGAATCGACCTACCAAAAGGTTGGTACTCCCCCTGCCTAGATCTTTGTCATGCGGTCTCTCCTTCGATAACCTAAACCGAATCACGCCTAGAGCCACTAAAGGAGTCAAAGAATTCCTCTACAAACCTAGGCCTATATCTAGTAGGAAAGACAGGCTGCTTGGCTTTAGAGACTACAACAGGTGAAGGAACTACTCTAATGGTTCTCAAAGCACTCATCCTCTCCTTCCTCTCAATCTTGGCTCTATGGAAGCAGAACTCAACAATGTGGCCACCCTTCTTGCAGAAGGTGCAATGGTACTTGACCTTTTGAGGGGTCTGACCTGTTGAAGTAGAAGCACCTGTCTTGCTAGAAAGAGTTTGGGCAAAACCTGCAGATCTAAAGACAATCTTAGCTGGCTCAGGGGGTTCTACCTCAAACATGCCACTCTTAACAACTCTCGTAATCTTAGGTGGATGGTTCTTGGAATGCTCTAGGGGATTAAAACCTAGGCCACTATTCTTCACACTCACCTTAGATTTGTCGAGGATCAAGTGGAGGTTCTTCTTCCCACTAGAAAATCTCTCAAGAGTCTTTTTGAGGTAATCATTCTCTTTGGCTAGATCCTTACATGATGCACACTTATTTGAATCGATTACCTTATTATATTTCTTCTTAAGAAGAGCTAGCTCAACTTTCAAATACTCACATGACACACAAGAAGTATTCTTAATCTTATCCACTTGCTCCTTGAATTTAACTCTAAACGCCTCTTATATCTCATCTAAATTTTGTCCAACTTCAATGCAAAATGCACAAGAGCTAGAGTCAACTACTTTCTTGGAAGCAATCATGGACATAGATTTTTCAATTTTAGCTTTCTCTTCTAGTGTCTTGTTTAGAGCTTCATTTTCAATTGTGAGCTTAAGACAATTTTCACATGATCTTGATTTAGAGTGAAGGACCATTTCACCATTTCTTTCATTTTATCTTATTATTCTCACAATGAGAGCAAGTGTAACTAGCATCAAATTTCATCAATTCTTTTGTAGCGCTATCAATTTTAATTCAAGCAAAGCACAATTTGAGCAAGGCAAAGGATAGCATCTACAAAGAGTCACATCTAAAGCAATGGCATTCATGCAACGAGACTAGACTTGAGAGATTCTAGTTCATCAAGAGCATCTTTTAGTTGATTCGCAATGAGGAATGAGCAGATTTCAAATTGGTCAATTCATTATTCAAGCTAGAGCAAGCATCACAAATGTCAGCAGGATTAATGGATTTGAGCCTAACAACTTCTAGGTTCAAGTTATCAATCATAGTGTCATGTCTCTTAATCATTTTAGCTTGCTTCTTCAATTTTTGTTCAGCAACGACCAAAGCACGTTTCAAATCAGCAAGTGAGGGACATACCTCATCGGGATCGCTGAAAGGGTCGTCGTCGTTGGAGGAATCGACGTCGTGGCTATCCCTGGCCATGAAGCACATGCTAGCGAAATCTTGAGCCTTCTTCTTACCATGAGAGTCATCCTCGTCATCCTCCATCCCCGAGTCCACATCGCTCATATCAACACTCTCAAGAGCGGCAAGGACCCGACTAACAAACTTGTGATAGTTGGGCTTCTTGGCTTTCGCATCCTTGGCTTGAGGATGCCTCCGAGAGTCCTTCTCCATTTTACCCTTGACTTGGGGCACTTGGAGCGAATGTGGTTCAGCTCACCACACTCAAAGCAAGTGACAGGGCCACCTCTCCTTCTGTTCCTCACCTTGTTGTACACTCTGGAGAATTTTGTAGATAGGAGGGCTAGGTCATCCTTAGGTAGCTTCTCTAGCTGCTCATCACTCAAAGAATGCAAAGCGGACAAAGAAAAATCAGATGAGCCAAAATCAATGAATCAGAAGAACTATTCTTAGATGGGTCGACCACTAAAGTCATCGACTCTATCTTGGGGAGACGCAAGATGAAGTCAATCTCATGCGTCTTCAACCTCGAGTAGAGCTTATCCATGGTAAGCTCACTCATGACAGTGTTGTCATTTATGGACGTGATCTTCATCCCCTAGACTTTCACATCAAGAGCACCCAAAAGCTGACGTGCGTTTTCAGATTCAGTGAATACAAGATCAACAGCATGTAAATCATGAAGGATCTTTGAGAACCTCCCCCACAACTCATCTAAAGACTCACCAGGCCTTTGCTCGATCTTTGAGTATTCTTTCTTGAGCTGGTTCTGTCTCACTTCCTTGATCGCAGTAGAGCCCTCGTGGTAATCACAAAGAGTCCTCCAGATCTCATGAGCAGACCTCAAATGAGCAACACGCTCAAACTCAGATCGACTAAGGCCTCGGATCAGAAAATTTCGAGCTTTGCTATTTGCCTCAACATCTGGAGTGATCACATCGTCATTGGCTGGCATGACATATGGATTTTTGACCTTAAGCCAAATAGGGTGATCTTGAGCCTCGATGTAGGCATGCATGCGTGCCTTCCAGTAAGCAAAATCAACTCCATCAAAAACAAGTGGTTTGGTTGAATACTTGTCAGTCGCCATGGCTCCAAAGATTGGTTAAGATCTATGAGAAGAGCTAACCGGGCTCTGATACCACTTGTAGGACCCGAAAAGGCGACTAGAAGGGGGTTGAATAGGAGCCCCAAAAATTTTTGCAAACTTTCAAAGCGCAAACCACTTAAATCTCTGGCTTCGACGAGATACCAAATCGGTACTCTCATTGCTCATGGTGCAATATGGTGGTTAACTCCGGTGTTCTTGCTTGATAGCGAGATACACAATCAAAAGATTGATCAACTTGCGATTTATCCAACCAAACTATACCAAACTTGAAACATATCCTCTGAGGATATCGAAACCTATTCCAATCATCTCGCTCAATAGATCCACGATAAAGTTTTGACCTTTTTTCAGATTTGATGAAGAATGGTTCAAAAAGCAGTCAAATACCCAAATCGATCCTAGGCTTGCTCGTGGGCGATGGATGATCTAGATGAACTTAGATGGTCTCCCACAAGTCACAGCAAGCAAGATCAATAGATGGAATCAAGAGAACGGAAGGATCATCAAACACACCAAAAACATCAAAACAGGATGCAAGAATGTATAAGCGAGCGAAGAGGACTCATCTTTAAGAACTTGCATGGATTGATTGATGATTGAAGATTTGAGGTTTACAGCCACTCCATCTTGGAGGACAAAACTCAATACATGTAACATCCCAAAAAATTGGTCTGTTTTAAAGTTTTAAAAGAAAAATAACCATTTGATTTCTCCTAGTAAAGTTAAAAGCTTAATTGGAATTTTCAGAGTTTAAAAACAATTTAATAGGATTAATGTCAACATCAACTATTATCAAAATTATTTTATTTAGATCTTATGTGCTTGGATATATTTTCTAGATTTTTCTAGAATTTATCTGAGTGCATTTGCTATTCTCCAAGCCTTATTTGGATTTTCAGCTATTTTCTAAAAAGAAAAACTATTAATATCTCGAGCGATGGTGGGCGAAGCCCATTTCTTTTTCATGTGCTGCCTACTCTGTCGGCCCATTTCCTTGCTTTCACTGCTGTTCCCAGTGACCGCTCGTCCTCTCTCCTCACAGCTGCATGTAAGGACCCACTGCCGATTCTGTGCTGCTCGCTCCCCGTGCCATTGCCGCCGCCAGTGGGACCCGCCACGTCACGTCGTCACCCTCCGGAGACTCTGAAGTGCGAGTCAAAGCCGCCTCGCCGTTGCGCCGCGTTCCTCGCGTAGCCGCCTCGGACTCTCCCGGCCAGGGCTTTAAAAGGGGACCGGGAGCCCACACCCTCCGCATCCCATACCCGGCCACCTCGACCCCGGAGTGAAGCCCTAGTTGCCAGGACTCACCGAGGAAGCTCTGCGTCGCCGCAACTCCGTTGAGCTCGTTCTTCGCTGTCAAAGCCGCTCAAGCCTTGCCGTCGCCTTCTTCGAGTTCGCAAGGACGAGGGCTACCTCCTGGTGGCCTTGGATTCGTCGAAAGCTCACCGAAGCACCAGATTCGTCGAGCCCGAGATCTCACCGCCGCCTAATCCTCGCCGTCGGTCGCTGTGTAGGTCGCCAAGCACCCGTGTGCACCTTCACGTGATCATCGTTGCGCCCTCTACCTCCCTGTGCTATCCGTGCATGCCGGTGAGCCAGCCGTTATTGGGACCGTCGGGATCCGAGTGCCACCGACCCATTGCGGTAACAGGTCACTGCCGGCTCGGTACTTGCTCGGCCACATGCCTCATTGGCGCGCGTGGAGCCCGGTCGGTGGCCACGCGTGGTGGTCGAGATCAATCCCAGCCCATTTCGATGAACCAAGCCCACCGTGAGCCATCTCACCTCGGCGGGCCCACTGTCGAGGTTGAGTTCACCCGACTGGCGCCCTCGTGGCGTCAGCGCCACGTCGTAAATCTGGATTTTTCTATTAAGAAATAACTCGGGTAATTCCAGAATTAGGGTTTCTTTTTTATTCAATCTTCCAAAGCCCATATCTTTTGCATCCGAACTCCGATTGAGACCATTCAAATTCCTAAATTCATGTAAATTCAAGATCTAGCTATCTGAGATTTTTATTTAATTTTTGGAGTTTGTCTTTTCTCTGTTTTTATTTATTTGGTTTATTTGCCTTGTTTGCGATTAGACGTTGATACTTCGGGAAGCTTTGAGCAAGGAGGAGTATACCAAGATCAAGATCAATCCCAGGATTTATTCCAAGGCAAGCCGTAGTCCTTTGATCATATTGAACCTATGATTTTAAAAGTATACTATTTTATACAATTGCATGCTATTTTTATACAAATTGTTTTGGGTTTAGTTATTACATATTGTCATTATGCCTCCTTTGATTATTTGAATGCCATGAATCCTTTGTCACCCTAGCTTTGGATAATTTTAGTTGGACATATTTATATTGCCAACATGGGTAGTGTATTAATCCTTAGTTCAAACTTAGATACGATGGGTTTATCATCACATGTGTCATAATGATTAATCTTGACTTAATGATATATGGAATCGTGGTGGTGAGCCACTCTTGTTAAAATTTGTGGGTACCATGACAGGTGAGTCATGGGTCTTGGTTAAACAAAATGGTTTTCACTTGGGCGAGTGGTTGGTGGATAGTGGGGGTCGGGTTTAGCACGGATTGGGTTTGTGGTAGTCTCTTTGAGTAATTTTCAAGGACTTAATCACATGCGCCATTGAACTGGGCCTTAATCGTACAACCACATATGCGGTATGGGACGGACTGGCTAACTAATTAGCAATGTCTTAATTTTGGTTACGTAAGTGGAAAGCATGAGTTATGGGAAGCGTTTCTTCAGGAGCGAGGAGGGGGCCCTGTGCAGTGGAAAGACATTGATGTTGAATCCTTAGCGCGGCAGGCGCTAAGAAGGAGCTTTGTAAAGGCCTTGTCACGTGCACTAGGCCGCTTACCTAAGGTAGTGGCGGTGGCATAGATATATGCCAGAACAAACTAGAGAAGTCGTGTCATGTGGGAAAAATTCGTACAACCTCTGCAGTGTAAAACTATTGAATAGCCGTGTCGCGGTTATGGGCGTGCTCGAGGATTTCACACGGAGGTAGAGTTTCTTTAAAATGAGTCGGAGTGTGGATGGGAAAGTTCACTTGATGAATATAATGTTTGTTTGGTGAGCAGGTCATTCAATTGGGGGTTTGTGTCGATTTGTGAATAGAGGATTCACTTATCATTGGTTTGGTTGGGAAGTGAATGGAAGTTCACTAGTCGTTTCAAAAAACTGTTTAATTATTTATTATTGTTTTCAACTCGCATTTCAATCTATTTATTGTATTTATACGCAAATCTTTGTTTTACGCAAAAGAACCATACATCTAACCTTTGTCGGGCCGCATGAATACTATTTGCATACATTTCCCTACGGTTTCTTTGAGTACATTCAAAAGTACTCATGGCTTGTGCCCTCTGCTTAATCGGCAGGTTGAAGAATATCAAGTCGCCCAAGAGTTCTTCGTAAGGAGGACTATGAAGGTTTTGCGGATTAGGATCGTTCTCCACTCGATTAACGTGTGGGCATGTTGATTCGCCATTTGAAGAGTTTTGTTCATTGCAAGAGTTTTATTTGTTTCTTTAGCCTGCGTATAAGTTAAATAACGTTGACCATAAGGTCCAGTTATTATTATTATTTGTTACTCGAGATCTTTTAGTCAAAATCGAATAAATGGGTGGTATTTCATCCTTTGTTTCTGTGTGAGCTAGCTCGATGATCAGGGACTAGTTCGGAAAACACAGAGGGTTCTTGAGATGCATTTTCGGGTCTCGACAGAGGTGGTATCAGAGCCATATCGACTGTAGAACGCCACCTTAGTTAGCATGATCGTTTTAGCTAAAAGCTTCCAAAATTTTATTTTCTAAACCAAATCAACTTAATTTGATTTAAGTTGTTGTTCTTCTCTCGTCTATTCAAATTCTTTCTCATCTCAGTCTATTCTATTCTTATCCTACTCTATTCTTGCTCATCTTGTTTTAGAAATCTTGTTCCTTGTCTTTGCTGCATTTTGTTTTATAATCTTAAATTGACCTTCTTGCCCCGTTAATTTCTCTAGTCCAGAAGAAAGAAGTCAAGTTATCGACAAACGTCAAGAATCCCTTCGTCGCTTCATTCCAGTTGAAGTTGAAGAATCTTTGTTAAATAGTTGATTGGAAGCCGTCCCATTAGAGTCTTTAGTAGCGTTTTAGATCGTTGTTGCAATAGGTCTATATTTGGGTTGTGTGTAAGTGGGAGCTGCAGTTTTACTGTCAACCATTATGTTGCATTCACACTAAGGTTTTAATTTGAAGAGTTTATTTGTGCTTTCGTAGCGTTTCAGCTATGTTTTGTTTGCCTTTGGGTATAATCTATTTCCCCTAATTAGGTTGTTTCTATCTTTTCCACCCTGTTCTATCTCATCTATTGTGCTATTCCCTCTCATCTACATTGCATTTCTATCTTACCTATTAAACCTTTGGACGAAGTTCGCAAAAAGAAGATATTACAACATGGAGTTCATCGGAATCAGCTACAAAGAGCCAAAACTAGTGCTCAGCAGCCTTTTCGTTCCAATAATTCATCTACCGGATTGAACCCCAAACCGATATCACATCACAGGAACACAGAATTCCCAATGTCAACAACAGCAATAATAATCAACCTCAGAGGAACCCCAATCATGGCGCAGGAGTTACTTGTTTCAATTGCCACCTGACAGGTCACTATGCTAACAAGTGTCCGCAGAAGCAAGGCCTGACACCAATCCCTTTCAATTTGAGAGCTACACCAGCCAGGACTTCGTTGCTAGGAGTAGGAAGAGGAGCGCCTCAGACTCCAAATCAAGCCACCAGGACTCCATCAACTACAACAAGAGGAAAGCTGAACCACATCATTGCAGAAGAAGCTCAACCAGTTCAGAACGTCGTTTCTGGTAAGTCTTTAAGTTAGACCTACGTTAGAACCTATTCTCTAGTTAGCCCGAATCTCGGGGACGAGATTCCTTTTAAGGGGGGAAGGTTTGTAACATCCCAAAAATTTGGTCTGTTTTAAAGTTTTAAAAGAAAAATAACCATTTGATTTTTTTTTTGGTAAAGATAAAAGCTTAATTGGAATTTTCAGAGTTCAAAAACAATTTAATAGGATTAATGTCAACATCAACTATTATCAAGCTTGGATATATTTTCTAGATTTTTCTAGAATTTATCTGAGTGCATTTGCTATTCTCTAAGCCTTATTTGGATTTTTAGCTATTTTCTAAAAAGAAAAACTATTAATATCTCAGAATAGTAGCTGGGCCGAAGCCCATTTCTTTTCCCGCGCGGCCTGCTCCTGTGCAGCCTGTTTCCCTTGTTTTCGGCTCGTTCCAGTAGCACTCCGTCCCTCTCTCCTCAGCGTGCAAGGTCCCTTTGCGATCATTGCCCGCGTCATGTGCGACTCATCCGCTCCCCAGGCACCATGCCGCCAATGGGACCTCTTTGCCATGTCGGCGTCGTCAACCTCGAGACTCTGAGTCCGAGTCGGCCATTGCCCGTCGCACGCGCTCCTCGCGTAACGCAAGACTGACTCTCCGGCCAGGGCTTTAAAAGGGGACCGGGAGCCCGCACCCTTCGCATCCCATACCCGGCCGCCTCGACCGCGGAGCGAAGCCCTAGCCGCCAGGTCTCGCCGAGGAAGCTCTGCATTGCCGCAACTCTGTTGAGCTCGTTCTTCGCCGTCAAAGCTGCTCAAGCCTCGCCGTCGCCTTCTTCGAGTTCGCAAGGACGAGGGCTACCACATGGTGGCCTTGGATTCGTCGAAAGCTCACCAAAGCCCCAGATCCGCCGAGCCCGAGATCTCACCGACGCCCTAATCCTCACAGCCGGTCGCTGCGTAGGTCTCCAAGCACCCGTGCGCACCTTCACGTGATCACCGTCGCGCCCTCTACCTCCCCGTGCTATCCGTCGCCGCCGGTGAGCCGCCGTTCGCCGGGACCATCGGGATCCGACTGCCACCGGCCCGTTGCCCGGCCGCCGTGTCACTGCCGGCTCGGTATACCACCTCGACCACATGCCTCGCTGTCGCCCGCGTGGAGCCCAGTCAGCGCTGCCACGTGGTGGTCCAGATCCAATCCCAACCGCCCGGCTCGGTGAACCAAGTCCACCGTGAGCCATCTCACCTCCAGGCGGGGCCCACCTGTCAGGTTGAGTTCACCCAGCCCGAGCGCCCCTCGCTGACATCAGCGTCACGTCGTAAATCCGGATTTTTCTATTAAGAAATAACACGGGTAATTCCAGAATTAGGGTTTCTTTTTTATTCAATCTTCCAAAGCCCATATCTTTTGCATCCGAACTCCGATTGAGTCCATTCAAATTCCTAAATTCATCTAAATTCAAGATCTAGCTATCTGATATTTTTATTTAATTTTTAGAGTTTGTCTTGCCTCTGTTTTTATTTATTTGGTTTATTTGCCTTGTGTGCAATTAGACGTTGATACTTCGGGAAGCTTTGAGCAAGGAGGAGTATACCAAGATCAAGATCAATCCCAGGATTTATTCCAAGGCAAGCTGTAGTCCTTTGATCATATTGAACCTATGATTTCAAAAGTATAGTGTTTTATACAATTGCATGCTATTTTTATACAAATTGTTTTGGGTTTAGTTATTACCTATTGTCATTATGTCTCCTTTGATTATTTGAATGCCATGAATCCTTTGTCACCCTAGCCTGGATAATTTTAGTTGGACATATTTATATTGCCAACATGGGTAGCGATTAATGCTTAGTTCAACTTAGATCGATGGGTTTATCATCACATGTGTCATAATGATTAATCTTGACTTAATGATATATGGAATCGTGGTAGTGAGCCACTCTTGTTAAAATTTGTGGGTACCATGACAGGGTGAGTCATGGGTCTTGGTTAAACAAAATGGTTTTCACTTGAGCGAGTGGTTGGTGGATAGTGGGGGTGCGGGTTTAGCACGGATTGGGTTTGTGGTAGTCTCGCCT
Source organism: Phyllostachys edulis (assembly GCA_036346405.1). NCBI lineage: Eukaryota > Viridiplantae > Streptophyta > Magnoliopsida > Poales > Poaceae > Phyllostachys > Phyllostachys edulis. Next base: position 33,887 of record JAYEVD010000873.1, on the reverse strand, counting down.
GAGTAATTTTTCAAGGACTTAATCCTGTGCGCCATTGAACTAGGCCTTAACCGTACAACCACATGTCTGGTATGGGACGGACCTGGCTAACTAATTAGCAATGTCTTAATTTTGGTTCTGTCGTGGAAAGCGTGAGTTATGGGAAACGTTTATTCACGGAGGCGCAGGAGGGGGGCCCTGTCTGGTCGGAAAGACATTCAGTGTTGAATCCTTAGCGGGCAGAACTGGGCTAAGAAGGAGCTTTGTAAAGGCCTTGTCACGTGCACTAGACTACTTACCTAAGGTAGTAAGCGGTGGCATAGATATATGCCGAACAAACTAGAGAAGTCGTGTCATGTGGGAAAAGCTGTACAACCTCTGCAGAGTGTAAAACTATTCGAATAGCCGTGTCCGCGGTTATGGACGTGCTCGGGGATTTCACACGGGAGATAGAGTTTCTTTAAAATGAGTCGGAGTGTGGATGGGAAAGTTCACTTGATGAATATAATGTTTGTTTGGTGAACAGGTCATTCAATTGGGGGTTTGTGTCGATTTGTGAATAGGGGATTCACTTATCATTGGTTTGGTTGGGAAGTGAATGGGAAGTTCACTAGTCGTTTCAAAGAAACTGTTTAATTATTTATTATTGTTTTCAACTACGCATTTCAATCTATTTATTGTATTTATCGCAAATGCTGTTTTCTGCAAAAGAACCATACATCTAACCTTTGTCAGGCCGTGCATGAATACTATTTGCATACATTTCCCTACGGTTTGCTGAGTACATTCAAAAGTACTCATGGCTTGTGCCCTCTGTTTAATCAGCAGTTGAAGAATATCAAGCTGCCCAAGAGTTCTTTCAGAAGGAGGACTATGAAGGTTTTGCGGATTAGGATGTGTTCTCCACTCGATTGCGTGTGGGCATGTTGATTGGCCATTTGAAGAGTTTTGTTCCGCTGCAAGAGTTTTATTTGTTTCTTTAGCCCTGCGTGGCAAGTTAAGTAATGTTGACCATAAGTTCCAGTTATTATTATTATTTGTTACTCGAGATCTTTTAGTCAAAATCGAATAAATGGGTGGTATTTCATCATCGCTTTCGTGTGAGCTAGCTATCGATCTCGGGACTAGTTCGAAAACACAGAGGGTTTCTGAGATGCATTTTCGGGTCCCGACAATACATGAGCCACACTCAATCAGTCCCTAACACCCTAGCTCTCCAAACCCTAAGACCAAACTCAGGTTTCTCCCGTGCTCTCTCCCTTGCTGAACACAGCATCAAGTCCTATGTAGTGGAGGCTAGCATCTAGGAATAATCCACTTAGGGCACCCATTAAACCCTAACACACAATAGGTTAACACACGCACGCATCTCAAAGCGCCGTCTTCACGTCTTCATGACCTAAACCGCTTTTCCATGTGCCGCGGTTTAGCCAAAGGTCACCAAGGCGATATTTGGTGAAATAACCAAAATACCTCTTCTCGATCCTTCTCCATGGACCGAGTCCAATCCTGTTGAAGCAATCGCCTGCTTCACCACGTGTAGGTTGATCAACGGCTCTCATCATGTCGGCAAGTCTCTCCCGTCCGGATCTGACCAGAACCTCCAAGTCACTTGCACCGTCCCCCGTGCCGCTTGATCCAACCAGCTGCATCAAACTGCCCGTTCGATCAACCTCATCCATTCTGCGTCATGCTTTGAGTCACCTGACCTCACCCAACACCCATGATGGTTCTGGACCTCAGCTCTCTAAGCTTAGTCCCGATCCTCCTCGCCGCTGACCGTCGTTGACTCGCAGCCACCCGCACAAAGAATAGACCAAGAAATCGTCTCAGTGAACAAGTTCTCACAACTTGACCCACATTAGCTCAAAACATGCAATATGCAACACATATGCAAAGATAAACATGGATATGACCTATCTAAAATCAATTCTCCGAAGAATCAACATTCATGGTAAATGCGTACTACCGCCAAGTCATTCCCAGACTACCGCATCACGGCTCTCAAGATCGCAATGTACCACTCAAGAATTCCCAAAATCATCAACAACATCGCTTCGAATTTCCGCACCGCGACTCAAAAAGTATACCTAAGTGCGGTACTACCGCCCATACCTTGCGGTACTACCGCTTCACAAAATCGCTCAAGACCTTCAGAAGGAATCCATTGACACGTGGATGCTCCAGACACTCGTTAATCGGACCGCGAAGTCTCAAATTTATTGATCTAGGCACCGTTCGGACGGTTCGAACGTCTCACATGATCTGCGCCGTTAGATTTCAATCGGACGCCTCTCGTTTCATCACGTTGGACGGTCCGAACGCTCATCGCAATCTAGACCGTCCGATTTCAATCGAACGACTCAAGGAATCCCACGGTCAAAGAGGCTTGCGGTAGTTCCGCTTACTCTGCGGTCATACGCTTCTGGCGTAGTACTGGCTTATAATCCGTACTACTAAGTTACGAAAAACACAATGCTCGACTAAAGCCTCCGGTAGCACCGCCCACTTAAACGGTCAGACAAGATCAAGGTATTATCATGCTACAAAGCCAGATTACCGATTATCCTAACACTTTGCTGAAACTTTCTGAAAAACAGGAATTCCAACAAACCTTCAACCAAATTGCCAATTGTAACATCACTTAAGATCATGAGTATATCCTCATGATGTCCACAGCTGTCTGGGGTGCGAGAGATGGACGGCTGAACAACATCGAGCGAAATCAGATGACGCAGCATGGCATACGGCACTAGCGCTCGGATTGTACGTCCGAGCGCTAGTTGCGTCCTTATTCTATTGATAATAGAAGGTCTGAAATTTTTGGGCATGACATGTATGTATTATACAATTTGTTAGCTATGTGTATTTCCATAGATACACTGTATAGATTATGGTAGTTGATATTTGTTCCATATATACATTGTATAGATTATGGTAGTTAAGATTAGTTTTGATCTTGTAAATCTCATGTAATTGATTGTTATCTACTATTGCCGATCCAGCACGACAATATAAGATCAGCGCATGGTATCAAATTTATCTCGATCCCGGACTGCTCGCTGCATGACATGAGCACCTCGCTGTCGATCGGCTCTGCTTCTGCCCCCTCCCTAGCCCTAGCTACTGACACCACCACCTCGGCCTCCATGTCTGCCATGGCGTCGGTTTCCAGTGCCATCAATGTCGCAAGCATCAAGATACATTCCCATCGTGCTTGATTTGAAGGCCTCAAACTACGCCAAGTGGCAAACGATCTTCACTGTCATACTTGGCAAGTTTGCTCTCCTTCAACACGTTAACGACACCCCTCCCTATTGCAACGACGCCACTTGGGCTCAGCAGGACTTCACCGTCCTCACCTGGTTCTATGGATCCATCTCCGACGATATCCTCGATATCCTCATGGAGTCTGAGCAATCTGCTCGTGCTCTCTAGATTGTCGTCGAAGAAATCTTCTAAGACAACATGGAGAGCAAAGCCATCTACCTTGATGTAGAATTTCACAATTTAGTTCAAGAAGACCTATCCATCATCATGCACTGCTAGAAACTATTGGCTAACGCCCTCTGTGCCGTCAGTCAACCAGTGTCCTATCACACTCTTGTGCACAATGCCCTTCATGGCCTCAGTTTGCAGTTCTCCAACATCGCCTCCATCATCTCCTTGAAGACGTTGTTTCCTACCTTCGTTCGAGCCCTCCTTCGCTTTGACAATGTCGCTAAGATCACCGCAGCCACGACTCTCTTCTCTGGCACCATTGCCCAGCCCCCACTCGTGGTGACTCTTCTTGTCGGAGTGATTACGGTGATCACAACTCTGGTGGCAAGTCCAACCGCAAGAACAAAGGAAAGAAAGGTGGAAACGACAGCAACAAGGAGTACATCGACATGACCTACAACTCCCGTGGTCCACCATCACCCACCAGACCATGGGTGTGCTTCTCCCCCCATGGTCCGGCCAAGGCTAACCATGGCGTGGTGCCTGGCGTGCCCTTTCCAACGCTGGCCTCCTCGGTTCGTGTCCATCATCGACACCGGCGCAAGCCTACAACACCATGGCAGCGCTCCCGTACCCATCCAATGACACTCCAAGCTAGGATAGCTCTAGCCTCGTCTCGACCATCAACAACATATCGCTTCACAACGGCAATGATATATGGGTAATGGATTCCAGTGCAACCTCGCACATGGCCTCCAATGATGGTACTCTCCACTCCCTCTCCTTTTTACCTCCTTCCTCCAATGTCACGGTTGGGAACGACACCTCCATGCCTATTCTCCGCTCGGGTCACATCTAGTCCCACTCCTTCAGGTATCTTCTTTCATCTCAACAATGTTCTCGTTGCTCCATCTATTGTCCACAATATCCTTTCCGTTCAACAGTTTACTCGTGACAATTCTAGTTCAATTGAGTTTGACTCTTTTGATTTTTCTGTCAATGACCTTTCGAACCAAGAGTGTGATTCTTCATTGCAATAGTGATGGAGAGCTCTACACACTCTTTCCCACCGCACCTCCACCGACGCCCTCCCACCATGCTTTCTTGTCCGCTGTTCCGCCTCCTTGTGGCATTGGCGATTGGGTCATCCAGGTCGTGACGCCATGGTCTCCTTGCAGCAGTCATCTCAGATTTCTTGTAATAAAGTAGGCCGTTCAACATGTCATGTTTGTCAATTGGGCAAACACGTTCAACTGCCTTTTCCAAATTCTACTTCCAATACTAGTTCTCTGTTCTAGTTAAACATTGCGATTTATGGACGTCTCCTGCACCCAGTACTTCCGGTTTCAAATATTATCTCATTGCCATTGATGATTTCTCACACTTTTATTGGTATCTCCCTCTTCGCCAAAAATCGTGTGTTCACGAAACCCTCACCTCCTTCATTACATACGTCCATACGCAATTTCAGCTTCCTCTTGTCTCCATATAGGCAGACAACGGAATGAAATTTGTGAATTCCGTATCGTTGGAACTTTTTTGCAAGCACGTCATACATATCCGTCTTTCTTGTCCCTATACTTATCCTCAAAATGGGAAAGTCATACATGTAATTCAGACCCTCAACGACACTATGCACGCTCACTTGTCTTGTCCCTGTACTTCTCCTCAAAATAGGAAAGTCGTACATGTAATTCAGACCCTCAACGACACTATGCGCGCTCACTTGTCTTATCCCTATACTTCTCCTCAAAATGGGAAAGTTGTACATGTAATTCAGACCCTCAACCACACTATGCGCACTCTCCTATTTCAAGTGCACATGCTGTCACCTTTTTGGGTTGTGACACTCGCAACAGCCACATACCATGTGAACCGTCGCCCCTCCAAAGCAATTCAGTCCCTCGCACCGTATGAGCCTGATTTCTTCCGTTTCCTGTTTACACAATTAGGTCTGCCACCTGGGGATCGTCCGCTACTGGAAATTATCACACACCTAAGAAACACTTAAGGGCTTATTTGGATACATTGTGATCTGACTCAATCCCTTCGGATTAACTCGGAATTTGAACTAAAATCCCTTCCAATCCAAAGAGATTGGTTCTAATCCCTCTCTATCCAAACAAGCCCTAAAGGGTCAATATGTGCATCTTTTACTCTTATTCCTTTAATGTCATGTCTTCAGCACATATAATAAATTTGGGAAAATTACTCGCTACACATGTGGCAAGCAGACAAACAGATATCATGATTTAATGTTTGAATTCAGCTCAAATTAAATGATTTTTTAAATAATCCATTCTTTATTCTAAATTACAGAATTATACCTGCGATATTTTTTTACAAAATGTACACTGTCTGCGAATCGCTGTGATCGACCCACGCCCAAATCAATGTTTACATTGAAGCAAGCCCACCATTCGGGAATTTATTGCGTCGCTCAACCGTAGCGACAGTGATTTATCACCCAACCAGTAGTATGAGGAGCCTTCGGTCGCCGAATCATATACTGGATGGTTTATATAAAGGTTCCAAGATTTCGCCACGACGCGATGACCAAAAAATTGAGCGGGAAAAAGAGAGGAGAGGAGAGGAAAGAAAGGGGAAAAAAGAGAGGGAGAAGAAGAAGAGGAGAGGGAGAGGAAGAAGAAGAAGAGGAGGAAAGATTCATCTGTGAGGTAATTTTTTTACCTTGTAGTGTATTTCTTTGTGGTTAAAATAATAGTGTAAGTAACACCCGTAGAAAATTTTAGTTAGAGAAAAAAGTAGCACCCATCGAAAATTTGTGTAGTTAAAATAATAGTGTAAGTAACACCCGTAGAAAATTTTAGTTAGAGAAAAAAAGTAGAAATCGGAATGTTGTTAATTTATATGTAAGTAGCAGCCGTAGAAAACTTAAGTTAGAGAAAAAATAGTCTGTGAGGGAGAATTAGTGTTGTTTGTGAGAAGTATTGTAGTTGTGTTGGTGCATGCGTGACCGACTATTATTCGGTGAATAATTTGAAAGTTGGTAAGTAGTAGTGGGTACCCTGGCCGAGCGCATGAGGAGGATGAATTATTTGTATGGACTAATTAGTACAAGTTAATTAGTATGAACTAATTGACTTAGGTAATTGGTATAGCTCTGTAGAAGACTGGAATGCCACTTGTAGCATTTCGGATTGCAAGTTAGTGTCAGAATCGGATAATGCATGGTATGGAATAGCTCGGTTTTCGAGTTGAATCAGAATAGTGTACTGCATATTCATTGTGCCCTTTGCTTGAGGGAACGAATGATGCCTTGACCATGCTGTAGTGTATTTGTTCATTTATAGACGAAGAGTCAGATAAAATGTAAATTACAAAGTAGCGATGCTTACATATCGTATGCGTATGATCTAACTAGTTGCAATATTGGAAATATTTGCAAGCAAACAATAAGTCATGCCTGTACCCACTACATTAAAAGTGCATTACGGTGTTGGCACCGTTCGTGAAGGTCCGTGCGGTGTTAACTTGAGCGCTTCGACAAGCCATTCGGTATACCCGACGACGAGAATGCACGAATCGCGGATGTGATGCATCGGCTCACCGCAGCCTTCTCCTTGGACCCCGAGGTGTCGCAAATCGTCATACAAGGGCTTTGGGCCGCCTCCCACGGACATCGATGGGAGTTGAGAAGACTCGATGCGCACGGTTGTGTGGAAGGGCTTTATAGAAGGCTGTCAGTGCCGTGGATACGAGTGTGTGCTGCTTGTGCAAGCATGTCCAAAACAGGTTGTGTAGGGCCCCGCCGCTGGATATCATCCGGGTGGTGGGAGCAGCTCGGGTACCTAGCATGTTGGTGAAGAAGAGGACCCGGAGGCCGGTGTTACGAAGGGTTCAGAGGATGTTGCTCGTGACGAGCCCGACGCGGTAGATACCGGAGAGGAAGATCGGTCACCGCATGGTGAGCCTACAGGACTGGCTGATGAAGGAGGGCATAGGGAGTACATATTGCGTCAAATGGATAGCGATGACTAGATGACCTTGGCTGAAGAGGAAGCTGTACAAGAGGACGACGATGACAGTTCCGATGAGGACAGAGCTCCCATCCCCTAGGAATAGAACAGATTTGATGCTGAGGGTGTAGCTACGCATGACGAGCATGAATCACCGTGGGAGTACCATGCCACGGCGGTTCAGTTGTACTCAATGTTTGCTGATAAGACATCCTTACAGGATGCCATTAAGCTGTAGGCTATGTCTATGCAACAGACATTTCAAATCGTGAAATCTAGCCAGGAGCAGTACACCGTCAAGTGCGAACAGGTCGGTTGTCCTTGGCGAGTGCACGCACATAAACCGAAGTATGAGACTCACTAGATTATCTCGAAGGTAGAGCCGTACTCCTGCATGCTCAACAGTGTTTTGTCAAGGCATCATAACCTAACGTCGACCTTCATAGCCAATTTGATGTATGGAGAGATAGTGGAGAAGAAAGATGTGGAGGCCAAGCACATTATGGTGGCTATTGAGAAGAAATTCAAGTACAAGATCAGCTACGCGAAGGCATGGCGTGCGAAGCAGAAGACTTTGGAAAGACTGTTTAGGTCTTTTGAGGCGGCGTACAGCAACTTTCCTTGTATGCTTGGGGTGCTGCAGGAGAGAAACCCGGGCACGTACACTACTGTAAAGGACAAGCCATCTAAAAATCTGTGAGGTTTTTCAATATTGCATAGGGCCTTTGTAGCCTTCGGTGCCTGCATTGAGGCTTTTTAGCATATGCTGCCCATGATCTCAGCTGATGGGACCTTTTTGACCAGAAAATACAAGGGGCAGATCCTTACGGCCATTAGCATTGACAGGAACGATCAAATTCTGCCATTGGTCATCGCATTCGTCGAAGGTGAGAATTACGACAGTTGGTTGTAGTTCCTTCGACATGTGAGGGTGGGAGTTGTTGGAGCTCATCGTGGTGTGTGCGTGATCCATGATCGCCACGCCAGGATGCTGAATGCCATAAGAAAACTTCAGGAAGACCCTGAGGAGCCGTTCCCTTGGCTGGATATGAGGAATAGATGGTGCATTCGCCACTTGGGGGGCCAACTTCTTTAAGAAGTTTCCGAAGCAACTATTGGTGAAGCTATTCAAGAGGCTGGCTATGCAGAACCAGCAGTGCAAATTTGACGCTTTATGGGCGCTGCTGGATGAGCACAGTAGGAAACACGTGGACAAGAGGAACCAGGGACCAAAGTCCGAACTTGCTGGTCCGAGGAGGAGGACCTCGAGGAACATCGAGTGCTTCTCCCACTGAATCAAGGCTGAGCCATTGGACAACTGCTTTTTTCAGCGAGAAGACCAAAGGACAACACTCCATGCCAACCCTTTGGCTTATAAAAGGGGGTGAAAGAGATCTGAGAGAGAACACTACACAATCAAACCCAACACTACATCAGAGCTTGGTTCACTACCTCGGGATGGACAAGCTGCAGAAGCAATGAAACGAGATCCGCGAACTAGCAAGGGTTGCTCGGGCGTAGGACAACCAAGCAAGAGCTGCTGCGGCCCGGGTCTAGCAAGAGGAGCTTGCCAGGATGGCAGCTCTCCACAATGAGGCCCCCTGTAGCAGCAATCTCTTCCAGAACGTTCCAGCTGAGCGTTCGCCGCAACACCCGCCCAAGGGGGAGACATCGTCCCTCTGTTGGTGCAAGGATCCATGCAGGTTCTTCAAATCTAAGCAACAGCTGAGCCTGGGCATGCATTACTGGGGTTGCGCGAACTACTACAGTGACTATCCCGACCGACGTTGGAACATGCGCAGCTATCGACAGCCAGTAAGGACCAGTTACAATGTGTTCCCCTACTATTTCTCTTTCAAAGTACGCACTAACAACCTCTCATGTCTACTCGTAGTCCCCAGATCTGCTATGTGGCTACCGCAAGTGGATCGACCTAGAGATCCACCCGTATGACCAATGGACTCTTGATTTTGACGAGTGGGATGCCAAAAGGGCCCGCGAGATCCGGGAGGAGGAGCGCCGCAACGACAAGCAAAATGAGCGTATCCGTCGGGAGACCAAAGCTCACCTCGAGGTGTGCAGGCATAGGAAGCGCGAGGCTCGCGAGAGGGAGTGCTAGAAAAAGAGGGAAATAGTGGCCAAGGCCAAAAAGGCCGATGAGGAGTTCAATGCCGAGCTAGCAAGGAAGGGAAAATAGCCTCGGTCCACACAGTAGGTCCGCCATGCTGTACTAGTCCCCCGTCGAATCTATTTACATTCCAAAAAAGTGCATATGTATCGTAGGAGTACTTCGATTTGTTGCATCGTGCATGATGTTATTTCTTATGCACGTAACCAAACCCTATATATCGTGTTATTCCCAACTTCATTATAAAATCTATTTTAATTCGCAACATCAAATCTTCTCATCTTTTCGCATTCAATTATCAATTCTTCGTGTTATTCCCAGCTTCATTATAAAGACATCCAACAATATGTATCATGTTTGGGGCAAGGCCTAGAAATATTGTGCGATTGTTTATGAAGGAAATATATACGCTGAAGTGTCAAATGTTACCAATCCACAAAAAGATTTTCAGTCCATATATATATTTACGCTCAATTCAAAGGATGGTCTTATATATTGTTCACACATAGATTTTATACTTTTAAACTATGGATAATTCGAGATTAACTTCAGGATTCCTGCGGTTATTTCAAATGCATACGTTGCCCTCTTTCATCAGCTACCATCTTAAGCAAAGCGGACCTATAGTTGCCATTCCCACATGTGGCGTCAACCACAATATCCCCTTTCCGAACAATACTTCTCCACGCCCTAATCAAACAAACACATATACTAATTAACGCGAGAAGGGGCTACTTTTACACATGTCGCTTGAATTCTACAAAGCATTCCACATTAATTATTCACTTACAGATCTGTAAGTTCAATGTGTATAGCACTACAGGATAGGCCACTTTTGACTGAAAAATGGAAGATGAAAAGATTCTCATGTGGTTTAACTTCAGAAAGAAGAGTTTACGCATTACGCAACGATGATGGGGGGTTAGTACCTACACGTGGGCTACCTCGGTCGCTTTCCTCTTGCCGGTGACGAACCCACAACCGCCTCCTCCGCCCCTGCAACAAACCCCACCACTCCACGGTTACAACTTACAACAAACTCACAGACCAACGCCGCCACGACACGGCAAGGCACGCGTCAATAAGAGAAAAAAAAAAGGAATTAATCAAGGAGATATTGATGTCGTGTGGGTGTGCCAGCACCTGGAAGAGGATTGGCGCCGGTGCGATCGTATTCGTTAGATTAGAAATTAGCGGCCTAGAAAAAAAAAGAGACCAGGTTCAGATTAGCTCAAATCATCTAGTGATCAGATGGAGATCGTGACAACCCACAACCGCCTCCTCTGCCCCTGCAACAAACCTCACCACTCCACGGTTATAACTTACAACAAACTCACAGACCAACGCCGCCACGATTAAGCGCCAATAAGAAAAAAAAAAAAAAGGAATTAACCAAGGAGATATTGTTGTCTGTGGGTGTGCAAAGACCGAAGAGGATTGGCGCCAAGCAATCGATTCGTTAGATTAGAAATTAGCGGCCTAGAAAAAAAAACCAGGTTCAGATTAGCTCAAATCATCTAGTGATCAGATGAAGATCGTGACAACCCATGTGTCACAAGAACATTTCATCATCACTCAAGTCATTCATTGATTCATTGGGGTGAGAGAGGCTCGGACTCTCGACCCCAGGATCACTCACGATTAGCTATGAAACCTACGCGCTAGCCAACTGCACCACCACCCAGTTGTGATATGTTAGCAACAATATTATTTATAACGTATAGCCTCAGGCCGTGGCCAGTGCAAAAGTACCTTCCATCGCTAAATGTCCACTATGCAGCTGCAGGAAGTGCGATCGTTTCTTGTGCAGGAGAACGAGTACTGGAGCAATTGGCCTATTGATCATTTCAAATTTGCAGCTTACCCATGTGTCAACAGGCAAGCTTGATGCAAATGATTCAACAACATCGAGTTCACACCTACGGATCATAGAGAAATGAAGACAAGTAAATTTAGTCTTAAATAACATTTGATTGGAGTACTGTTAAACAACAGGATTCCGTTGACGTGTTAAAACCATGCAATACTAACAGCAAAGACATTCTTTTTGTTAATTCATCAAATACTATGTTCCTTATTCAGGACGTATAGCTCTAAGCCTATAATACATATATATTTTTGCCATCAGCAATCAATGCACAAGCCATTCTGCTGGCATTTACCTTCCACCAACCATTCTGGTGGCAGCTTGCAAGGCCAGCTCAGTTGTCTTAGGTTAGGTACAGTGATTATTGTTTTATCTCCTCATGGAAGGTAGCCCAAGTTGAATGCTACAAGCCTAGAAAACAATGTGCCACTAGTAAATAAACATGTTTAAGATCTTAATTACTTGATCCCCCAATTCAAGGACACATTGTTATTGAATCATACTGCTAAATAAGTTGGAAACATGTAATACCAATGAACCAAAAGGACTTGATCACCTGACAGGAGAATCTTTTGGGACAATATCCTCCATTCTACTATGGCAAATTGAAAACAGCTTGGCTAGTTCCATCTGCAAAAAACAAAAAGAAAAAGAAAAGAAATACAGTCGCAACAAGCACAAAGAGAATTTGTGAGAATATGGCAATGGTCCTTTGTTTCTATATGCTAAGGTCCAAGCGGAATATCACAAAAGAAAACATTTGATGGGGGTTAGTACCTACGCGTGGGCTACCTCGGTGGCTTTCCTCGATTTTTTTTTTCAAAATAATATTTTTAAAAGATAATTACAAAAATATATAGTCGTCCCAAAAATTATAAAATGTGTCACCGCCGCCAGCTCAACTGGCGATGATGAACTATCGCCAGCTTCAAGCGCTATAGGGACCCTCTCGCACTCTCGTCGCCGATCTATGTACTGTCCGCGATTCGGTGACGATAGGTTCCTCGTTGTCATTGAATCAAGCGATTGAGCACCGGCAGTACTGAACAGCTGAGGGCGAGAGGTCCTTATCGCCAGCTTGAACTCAGCGATATGACACATTTTTGTAATTTTTTCGGGGCGACTATATATTTTTGTAATTATCTTTTAAAAAAATATTATTTTCAAAAAAAATTCAGCTTTCCTCTTGCCAGTGACAACCCCACCACCGCCTCCTCCGATCCTACAACGAACCCCACCCCTCCACGGTTACAACTTACAACACTCACAGACCAACGCCGCCACGACATGGCAAGGCATGCGCCAATGAGAAAAAAGGGAATTAACCAAGGAGATATTGATGTCGTGTGGGTGTGGCAGCACCTGGAAGAGGATTGGCACTGTTGCGATCGTATTCGTTAGATTGGAAATTAGCGGCCCAAAAAAAAGACCGGTTCAAATTAGCTCAAATCATCTCACGATCGATGGACATGGTGCCGATGATGAACCCCACCACCGCCTCCTCCGATCCTACAACTAACCCCACCCTCCACGGTTACAACTTACAACACTCACAGCACCAACGCCACGACCGCGACCGGCAAGGCACGCCAAAAAAAAAAAAGGAATTAACCAAGGAGATATTGTTGTCGTGGGGTGTGGCAAAGACTGGAAGAGGATTGGCGCCAGGCAATCATATTCGTAGATTGGAAATTAGCGCCCAAAAAGAGACCGGTTCAGATTAGCTCAAATCATCTCACGATCGATGAACATATGGTGACGACCCATGTGTCACAAGAGCATTTCATCATCGAGAGGCTCGAACTCTCGACCTCAGGATTACTCACGTTTAGCTATGAGACCTACGCGCTAGCCAACTGCGCCACCACCCCGTTGTGATAGACTTTTTTATTAAATAATCATTTTTTATCTTTTTATTTTAAAATTAATCTCCAGTAGCACTTTATTTTTAAAATAACCCCTTGGTCACGCCACCACCCATGGCGTGACCAAACAACACTGCCACGTTAGGGTAAACTCTTGTCACGCCATGGGTGGTGGCGTGATGAAGAGTTATTTAGTCACGCCATGGGTGGTGGCGTGACTCAAGAAGATTTTTATGAATTATCCTATGGCGTGACAAGAGCAAACCCTAGTGTGACAGTGTTGTTTGGTCACGCCATGGGTGGTGACGTGATCAAAGAGGTTATTTTTAAAAATAATATGCGCTGGAGATTAATTTTAAAATAAAAGTTAAAAAATGATTATTTAATAAAAAAAAGTTCGTTGTGATATGTTAGCAACAATATTATTCATAACGTATAGCCTCAGGCCGTGGCCAGTGCAAAAGTACCTTCCATCGCAAGGCTACCATACTGTGCACGCTATGCAAAGCAAATTTGTAAGTATATATTTTCGGTACCACCATTCCAAAGGTTATAGCGGTTTAGCTCTGGGAGTGATATATTTTCAGTACCGTCCATACCGATATATCATTAAGGAGTTTAATATAATAATATATATTTATAAGTATATATATGTTTGATTGTATGTATACTAAATTTCATTTGAAATATTACTCTAAATACAAGTAGTATGATCAAATATAATATATACTTTAATTAATTGAATAGACGGTACTTTCAGTTCGACCGATATGACCGGCGTTGTCCCATCAGCGATAGAGGATCGGTATCAATACCGGTACAGAACACATGCCTATTCTATACTGCTTTAGGTGACAGAATGGTATATACCGGCTGGTACCGAACGGTATTGATTAGTTTGATGCAAAGGTAAGGCAACTGAGAAAAGGTTCCACGAACTAATCACTTTTATAGGTACGTAATGAGTAGTTAATAACTTTGAAGGAACTCCAGCTTCCATACTGTCACCATCATCAGGCAAATCACCTCGCAATTTTCACAAACAAACTAAACAACACTAATAGCAACTTTTGGCTGTAGTTTTTCTAAGAAGTAACTTTTGGCTAGGCTAGTGGTTTGGGTCAAGACATTTAGTGTTTAACAGTCTGGCTTTCAGGTATGCTAACTGGAGCTTCTGAGTTAAGAAATGTCTGAAATGCCCCTGCGACAAATTATAACTTGTTTGATGGGTGTTTAAATCTTAACGACAATTGATCCTATTCCACGATTACACAAGTAATCAATTCAATGATTACATAAATAATTTATCTATATTAGAAAAAGGAAAGAAAAAAACTATATCAGAAAAAAAAAATGAAGGCATAGGGGGGAGGACGTAGCCACGTAGGCCAAGGCAGGAGGAGGAAGGAAAGGCAGCAGAGACAAAGGAGGCGCCAAGGGAGGAGAACGGCGACAACAACGGCGCAGACCAAGGCGACATTGGGGGGAGAAGGAGGGCGCCAGCGATAGAGACCGAGGTGACGTTGGGGAGGAGGCAAACCGGGGTGGTGGTGCAGACGCGGAAGGAGGGAGGCGGTGCCAATAGAGCAAAATGCCGAAACCGAACCCGTCTCAAACATTACCCTAAATTACAAATGAAGCATTACAGACAATAATAATAAGTGTAGAGATCGGTTCTCGTAATTGATCAGATTCCCATAAACCTATCTGTCTTGCTTTTGAGATAATGGATCTGTCTTACTGTCTAGGCAAATGATATATATCAAAATCTTGGCAACCTCAGCCAAAGGCAGGACTGATAGGAGAAATACAGCATGATTAAAGTTACAAGTCTAAGCAATGATTACTGATGAGTGCTAATGTCATTACTTTGAAGGGCGATTATGTCGCCCTCCTTTCTGCAGGCAGGAGATGCAAGCTTGGAAAGTATCAGATTAGGACGCAGGATATGCAAGCTTGGCTTTTTTACGTCCGACCAAATTTTGGACAAAGAGCTCTCCCGCACGATACGAAGACCGGACCTGAGAAAGTCCAACAAACACAAAAGTGAATTCCTGTAATTTGATAATAGCAGCAACAGCATGCAAGCTTTTTTCCCTAGCGTGATTCTACAAGCTGGATAGCCAAGAAAGACATGTTTTGTTGTTGGTGCAAATACAAATGTTAGCAGTTTCCCTTTCTAAACCACAACGAGCATTGGTAAAGTTATCATTTTTTTAAGAAGAAAGTATTCCTTTTCTAAGGATATTATCTAAAAGAGTAACCAGCTGTATGTAATGCTTACCGGAGGCCCACTAGCGACATAAAGAAAACCTAAAGATTCTCCATACTCCTTCCAGAAATCAAATTTCTCAGGAGTCACATATTCTCTGACTCTCAAGTGTCTTTCTGTTGGCTGTATAATCAGAGAGCTTTGGATGTTACAACACTTACAACAAAGGAAGGACATTATAATCAGTACTGGCAAAGTGGGTTAAAGATCAAACCTGTAAATATTGTCCCAAGGTCAGAATATTAACATGGATGGCCCTCAAGTCATCCATGGTTTGCTTCACCTCCTCGTATGTCTCACCTAGGCTAAGCATGATAGAGGACTTCGTTACCATGCCCTCTATGCAATTTTTGCATGTTTCAAACTGCTAAACTCTTATCATATATGTAGAGATAAGAGAGTGGAAATAAGGTAATAATTACATTTGCCAGATGCCAATACGATGACATTAGTGGTTTTCTTTCTGTAATCGCTTCAAGTATTATCAGTCAACTTCAGGTTTTCAAAATTATGAGTGTTAGGTTAACAATCATTAGAGTACTGTATGATCTAAGATGATCCAGCACACTATATGGGTGTCATTTACTCAGTGGAGCATATTGATATTATAGTATTTAATATTCTACAATCCACTAAGCAACAGGACAATGTTGTGACAAATGAAAATCACAGAAGCACACTACCCTGCTCGAGGATCTCTAACTATTCTCTGCAGACTCTCACAGTTTCAATGATGCGTGCGAACACATCTAGACCAGAGTTTGCCAAAGATGCAACCACCTCCAGGTCACCTCGAAAATCTGAAGTTAGACACTCCACCAATATCCCGGGCTTCAACTCCTGAATAGAAGCCACAAAACTTTAGGATGGTAGACTCGCTAATTTAACTACCACACTAAGGCGTGAGGGACAAACCTATAAAGCTCTCACTGTTTGGGCAAAATGGCCACTTCCACCATCAGAAGGTCATCTCTATCAACACTTTCAGCACAACATAGTCTACTCTGCAAAAACATCATTTCTCATATAATTTGTGGTATCATTTTAACATTTTGAAAAGAGGGAATTGACAATTTGCTACACCTTACTGTTGGTTTTGACAAAATGCCATTATGTTCCTTGTAATGGATCTTTTGCCACACATTTTCTTGCCTTCTTGGTTATTTGCCATTTTCGAGTATTAAAATCATTTTTTCTTATTATTGGCCCTAGCCCACGTAGTCATGGACGATTTTGCCCTTCTCCGGTCAAGACATCCCGACCAGCTATGTGTCATGCCCAGAGGAAAACAGAGGAGGGTTGAGGCGGCTCAAGTGGGGCTCGGCTTTTGGCAAGCGAGAGAGGCGACGCAGCTAAGTTGGTGCAAGGAAAATGGATTGGGGAAGGGAGGCAGTCCCAAGGATGGTGGCGGGGCTGCAAGAGATGGCCCAAGGCGACGGGGTGCAAGGTTGAGCGACGATCGGCGCTAGAGGAGAAGGACGTCGGCGTCGAGGGGGGAAAAGAAGGCGCGCATGAGCATCCACGGGGGAAGAGGAACTAACCTAAACGGACGATGGAGGCAGAGGAGTGGAGAAGTGGCCTAGCGACGTGAGCCCACTGCGACGCGGTGAGGTCCACGCGGCAGTGGTGCTGTAGAGAGGGAGAACGTGAGTGAGTGGTGGGGGAGAGTAGAGAAGAGTCAGGCGATGCTACATGAGTGAGCAATCGGGTTCAAGCTCACCGAGCGAAGATGGCGACGCTTTTGGGCCGGACGAAGGAAGATGGAGTAGCGGCGAAGTTACGGGTGAGGAAACCCCGAATCGGCGAAGGGGAAACGATGAGGTGGTTCTGAAAGGCTTGCACCGCGTTGTTGGGGCTCAGAGGCTGCGGCAAATGGACGGTATGCGACGGAAGCTCGACTTCTCAGATTTAAATACTACTCCTCCAGATAATAAGTAACTTATTAGAGAGCTACCAACAATATGTATTAAAAATACGGAGCTAGTAATTTAAATAGCAAAACAACTAGGAGAACGAGGAGGCAATGAAAGGTGCGACAAAAGATATATTGCAAGAAACATAATAACATTTTATCAAAACCATATGTAAAGTGTGGCAGATTATCAATTCCTTTGATAATTATCGATGATCACACCCCTAACTTGCAATCGCCACGTTGTTTTCAGACGCCCAGGCGTCCGGGCGCGACTTGTTACTAGTTTTACGCCACAGAATCGATAACCCCGTGCACGATCACCGAGGGGCATAATTGTCGCGTGGCAATGCCGCCCCTTCTTTCTCCACCAGCCGCCGCCCCATTCCAAAGATCGCATGACATCATCACAAAACCAAACCAAAACTTCACAACTTTACCCCATTACGATGCATTGCGCCTTAATAGCTATGGGCGCCCGTGTCATTACTCAGAGGTAATCACACTTAAGCATACAGACACTATTCGCTTGCTCAAGAGAACACCGCTCCAACGAATAGCAAGCCATTATCGAGTTACGCACAGAACAATAAGATAGAAACTGCTCCTTTATTACAACAAGAGCTACAAAAGACTAAGGTTCTAAATACACTTATTTATTTACAACAAAAAGAGGAGGTAACACTTTCCCCAAAGTCTCGCCATCTAGGTTTCTCCAACGAACTACTCGTCCCACGAGTCAAAAGAGAAGTCCATCTCGCCTTGCTCGCCGTCGACATAAACGCCTCATCACCGTAGCATTATTTGTACTCGCAAAACCCTCCTCCCACTCGGATTGCTCCCTGAGCTAGGGTCTAAGCAAGGAAAGATAGCAAGAGTGAGTACTATAGTGTACTCAAAGAAGCATTAGTAGCTAAAATGCAAATGATGATCCTAACTTTTCGTCCTTAGCAACATTCTTACCTCTTCTCTTATTCTGAAAATAAACATTAAAACATTAGATTGCAGATTTTATTCTGAAAAGACTACTTGATTACTCGGAGAGAGAATAGACCCCCAGTGGTTCCCGTAGACTCCAATCCAGGAGACTGGCATGAATTCATGATTTTATATAGCATCATGCAGCTTGTACCACTTTACCCACAGCTATCCTGAACCCTCTTTAAACTGGGGACATCGTATTTCCTTTGATGCGACTTCAGTCCGAATACATAACGCTTTCCGTGTTATGTGAATATTTTTCTCCACCCATTATTTTAAGTCGTTCTTGACCTTGCCACCACCGAAGTTCGTAATGTTGGTTGGGCCGATTCGCCTCTTCGCACCCAACACTCCACCTAATGCTTATAGCATCTCTTCTACACCACACTCACACATAAATACATACCCGATGTGGAGAGCGAAATCACGTAACAGGTAACATTTCCTCGCCCATCAAAAAACGGAAAATGGTTGGTATCGAATTTACTTGCCTCGAATCGAGTAAGAGTTTTGTTGGTCCTTATATCATACCCATATGTAAAGGGTCCCACCTCTTGCACTCTTTTCTTCCTCGACCAAGGGCCCCCTTTACTACCATATTATTACTCGCTTTACTCTCATTTCTTATTTCTCATCTCTTGTCATATCTAACATCTTTCTCATCTTTCTTACCTTCCTCTCATTTATTTGATTTGAAGTTTTGAGAAAGCATTTTAATGCAATACATATATGATAGAATAAAGTATCGCTTACATTTAATATAGCTATATTAATGAACAAGAGAGTAGCTTGCCTTCAAAAGAGTAGTAAAGCTCACCGTCGATATAATCCGATTCAACTATCGCGCTTTAAGGCTTCTCGCTCACGCAATATGCATTTAAACGGATAATAAATATTTAAGTAAATACTTAGTGACGTTTTGGTGCTACTAATCGATATATTAGTTAGACGATTCTTTCCATTAGTGGATTTTTGTGTTAATAAATCCTTTTTCGACTATCGCCAAGTTAACACTCCCGCTATTTTCGCTCCGCATAACGACTCTAGGTTAGGACTAACATACACACTATCTAAAGAATGACGAGCAAAGCTACACTAGACCTAATACTAGCTACTCTAGCAAATTCTACGCACGCTCAACATCTAATTGATTTTAATTAGTTCGGAAGTAAAACTTCGACTTTCAAACTAAGCACAACTTTAATTATCTTAATTATTCTAATCTAACTAAACGATTGCTACGATAACAAATTAATGATTTAACACAATTATGCTCAGAAGTTAACACCCTAAATCCTAATTTCTAACCAACTAATTTTTTTGATCACCCAAACCCTAATCTTCTCATCTTTACCAACCGGCCACCCACATTTTTTAACCCACTCTACGACTCTTACTTTTTTTCCTCACGCCTCCTCTCTCCTCACAACTCTCTTCCCTCTCCAGCCTCCACAGGCCGCCGCCATGGGGGCTCCTCTCTTCCCCAAATCGGCGCACGGCCTCCTGCTCCTCCGCCTCCTCCTCTCAGCGCCCTCTCTCTCGGCCCACTGCCGCCTCTCTCTCCTAGGCTGGCCAAGGCTGTGGGGTGATGCCATGGGCTTGGCCTCCACCCGCCACGCCACAAGACGCTCTCTCCTCGGCATGTCGAGTCCCAGCCAAGGCTGCCACGTCGCCGGCTCGACCACGCTCCTCTCCTGGCCGGCCACGCTCGCTCTAACCCCGCTGCTCGCCTCTAGGCCCTATAGTCTCGGGGTCCTCCACTGTCCTCTGTTGCGGCCATGGCGTCGCATGGGGCGCCTCAGTTCCTCGGCTCCCAAGCCGAGCCTGTGTCCTACCTCTCTTAACCCCTTATTGAAGATCGATTTTGATGATTTAGTTGATTTAATTACTTTGCTTACTGGTGCTTGAGTTATGCACAAAACTGATGGTGGTTTCTACATGATGCCAATGGGTGGTGGTTTGGTCGACGCTCACTGAGGTATAACCTCGCCCTGCTCTCTGATCCTTTACCCCTCCCTTGCTCTGTGATGGAAAGAATGTACTGAGGGTGGATGGGAGTAATTACTTGATGACTGATGACTCGATTGAATGCTAATGGATGATTAGAATGAGCTGAGATTAGATGGGTTACCTCCTGCTAGGGTTTGTGGGAATGGGGAGCAGGTGGTAGTGCCAGCTTGCTGGTGCTCCCTGCTTCCTTTCCCCTTGGCTCCAATGGCTGGGTGGTGGCTAAGGGTGGGGCTCCTCCTCCTGGTTGCTCCTAGTTCTCCTAGCTGCTCCTGGCTACTCCCTTCCTATTGTGGCCAAATGGTGAGAATGGGGAGGTGGAGTGCTGGGGCTGTGGGATGGTCTTATCCGGTCTTGGGTTTGATCTCATCCTCTTTGTGGTAATTTCCTATTTACGGTCTTCCTATTCATAGTTACCATAGCCTTATCTCCTTCCTTATTATTACTTCTTGCTCCTGGCCGCTTTCTCGGGAATGCATATGAGTCAAATGATGATGTCAGGCAATATGGTTACTTCTGTGGGCTTTCCGCTTGATCGGAACTAAATATCATGGGTATTGGATTCAATGGCCCAATGATGTTTTAAAACAGAGGGCGATATGAGTGGGAATGCATTGTCGGGCTTTGTTGCGCTAAGGTAATTAAGACAAGGTGGGTGTTGCTTCCATGTCACGAATGATGACAACCCCAAAAGTTACGTGCCTATTAGCTTAGGTTGGTTTGGATATCTTGGTTACCACAGATGCCGACTACTATGATGGGTTAGGCTATCTTGGCGATCGAGGACCAGCTATCCTAGGTTAGTACTGTAAGACCCAATCGAACTCGTGGTATATCGACGGCAATCCTTCTCCTCTATCCTCGCTAGCAATATCGATTTCGGTTTTATTAACTACTCCTTTGAGCTATTGGTTGAAAGACGTGAAAGACGAAGGATGGCTAGATGGAATGACAATGAATCCTTCGGTCAAATGAATGCAAGCACCTTCATTTGTAATTTACTTATTTATTGTAATTGATGTTTGTAAAAGGGTTGAAATATTAATTATACATTAAACATTGGATTGTAATATTTTAATTCAATTTTGTAATTGGACCGTTGTACAACCGTGATGTGAAATGAGAATATTTGCTTATTTATAAAGTTCAAAGTGTTAATTATAATGATTTAAAAGATGATCGCGATCATGCTTTACAATTATTTAATGAATTTTTAATTAAGCTAATTACCGATTCATGTTGATTAGTTTAGTTTAATTACGCTGGTTCTCACAATAGCATTCAAAGATTATGTGCTTAATTCTATTCTACCTCTCCGATGTTGGGACATTGGGCCTCGACGCAGACGGTGTTAAGAGCTTGAGGCGCCGAGCGACCTCACAAATTTCAGTGCTTCTCCCCGCCCACGCAGCCGCAGCCACGCCGCTTCTTCAACCCCCGTCCCTCCTCGGCCCGGCGGCTCCCATGCCAACCGCCGCCCATGCCGCCACTTCACGTGGCATCGCACCACCGACGCCGACTGGCCGAGAACGGCAACACGCCACGCAGCCCGCCGATCAAAGGAGGCGGAAGCTCGCGAGCGAAGCCCGCATTGCGGCGGACGGCAATCGAGCGGTAAACCCTAGGGCGCCATTGTCGTAGTGTGGACTCGTGGAGGCGGCGAGTTCGGCGGAAGGCGGAGATGGCGGCGTCGTTTTACGAAATCTCTGTTTGGATTGGGTAACTAATTCTCGATATAAGTAAAACATGTTTTTTGTAAATCCAATATTATACGTTTTACTAAAAATAAGAGCTGGCTGTTTTTTAGAAAACCGCTTTCTCGCCGCTAACAAAGCACGCATCACAAGCACGTAACTCTAGCGCGAAAAGAAGATTGCGGCGGCGGCTTTGCGCGTCGCAGCGTATCTTCCGTTTCTCCCAATCTCACTTTTCAATAAGAAGTAATAGAAGGCCCCATAACCAATAGCGTATAATCCATTCAGATCAGAGAGCATTCAGATCAAGGAGAAGTCCGCAAAAAAAAAAATCAAAGTTGCTGTTCTCCTGCGCACGTAAGTCTGTTCTTCTCCCAATCTCACTTTACACATTAATTAACACATGGTTATAAGAAGCAACAGAAGGCTTGCCTAACTAATCCATTCAGATCGAGCATTCAAATCGGGAGAAGGTCGCCACGCCACGGCGCCGTGATCCGAGACATGTTAGGAAGATGCGGCGAATCGACGCTAGAGAAGAGTTGGCCGGGGCGATGAACTTCGTAATGGGTGGAGAGAGGAGGCTAAGGGAAAGTAAGAGAGAGGTCGGTTTGTAGCAAGAGGCGTAAGAGTAAAAATCCATTAATCTACAAGAAATTCATTTTGAATTATATCTTTAGCCAAACACTAAATTGATGAAAGCTTGTTTTAATTTTTCCGATCCAAACAAAGTAATCCATAAATTCATCCCAATGAATAACAACTTAAAACCGGTTTTGCTAAAAATTCTCCTAAAACTATTTTTCTTAAAACCTATTTCTTATTCCCGAGATCCAAACAACCACTTAGGGTGGGAAGGGATTTCGGAGAAGACGGCGATGACACCAAAGCCGCTTTGTTTTTGAACCGACAGAGCGTATATTGCTCCGGAGTTGTTTTGATCTGTTGTGGTGGTTGCTGATGGGGCCGACCTCGCTGCTGTAGGACGAGGGGCCGGGTAGTGGTTTGGGGAGGAAGGATGGTTGGTGATGCTACGGGTAGGGGTAGCAATGGGGCTCCATTCCCTGTTCTTCGATGGGGAATTCATCTATTAGGGGTTGGGTTTGGGTTTGGGGATACTAATATAAAAATAGCATTCCCCATCGGGTGAGGTGGGGCCGGGGCTATTCCTCTGCTCCCCATCCTGCATTACTGCATGGGCCCCGACAACCCAATTACTGCCCACTACCACTAGTCCGATCAAGACTGCTGACTGCACAGACGACCCATGACTCCGCCTCTCCCTCTCCGTAAGGCCCATATCCGTAAGTGCATAACCCTAGCAACCGCCACACTTTTCCTCCCCATTTCTGCCTCCCCGGTAATTGCCGCCTCTAAGTACCCAACCAGGTCCAAGACTCCCGGCCCTCCTCCCGGCTCCGATCCTCCCTTGTTCCTCAGACTCCGGCCCTCCTCCAGCTCCGGTCCTCCTTTGGGCTCACTTTGTCCTGCTCCTCCGGTCCTCCCTTGCTCCTCTGTGGTCCCGCAGCCTCCCGCTACTCCTCCGAGCTCCGGTCCTCCCTTGCTCCTACAATCCCCAACCTCCGACATGGTCTTCCTCCCCACAGCCCAGCGTCGACGCTGACGCCGACCTCCTCCAGTCCTCCTCTGATGCCGACGCCGACCTCCTCCAGTCCTCTAGTCCTCCTCCGACGCCGACGTCTCTGGTATATGAGGTTCTGTTGGTACTTGTGTATATGAGCTTCTATTATATTCATATCAAGATTTGTGTATATGAGCTTGTGGTACTTGTGTTAGATTTATATCCAGATTTGTGTATACGAGCTTCACTAATGCTTAATCTCTTAACATATCCAGATTTATAATGTCGATCCCTTGTATGTAAAACTAGTAGCCAATGCCTAGATCTAGCACTATCATCCGTGAGAGCCACACCCTCTTCACAAATGAGAGTCTACTCCCTCGAGTCTCATTAATGACTCAAAAGCACCAAAGGATGTGGATAGGAATGAGGAGGAGATTGAAATTTCAAATGATGAAAATGAAGATGGCACTGTTGGCTCGAAGAGAAAGTTGACTTCGGTTGTTTGGATGAAGTTCAAGGGAGTGAAAGTCTTGGGTCGAATCAAGGCAAAATGTAATCATTGTTTCAAGAAGCTTGGAGGGGAACCAAAAAATGGAACTAAGCATCTTCACGACCATTTGAAGGTATGCCCATATAGGAAGAGCAAAATGGCAACAAACAAGAAGTCGTTTTCTCAATCTTCTTTGAGGTTTAGTTCTTAAGAGCAAGGGAAAGTGTCAGTGGAGAACTACACATTTGATCAAGAGGTTGCTAGAAAGGAGCTTGCGGCCATGATGGTGTTGCATGAGTACCCCTTATGTATGGTTGACCATGCTGTTTTTCGAAGATTTGTTACCGCTCTTCAGCCCCTATTCAAGATGGTGTCAAGGAACACTATTAGGTATGAAATGTTTAAATTATTATTTGTCAATTGTGATTTCTCAATTTGCTATGTATTCCAATGCCTGATTGTCATTTACCAATTGCTAGGAAGGACATTGTGGACCAATACAAAGAAGAAAGGAAGAAGGCTATTGAGTACATGGTAGGAAATAGATCAAGAGTTGCTATCACTAGTGATATGTGGACGTCTGACAACCAAAAGAAAGGATACATGGCTATCACTACCCATTTTATTGATGACTTATGGAAGCTTAGGAGTATTGTCATGAGGTAATTTCTTGTTGTTGTAGTGTTGTCCAACATTCGTTCCTGTTGCTCATGAACTTTCATTATTATTGTTCTAACTTTTCCACTTTCTGTAGGTTCATTTATGTCCCAGCTCCACATACTGCAGAAGTTATTGATGATGAACTTACTGAATCCTTGCTTGCTTGGAATCTTGATGAGAGGCTATCTACTGTGACTCTTGACAATTGCTCTACAAATGACAAGATAATTGATTTGTTATTGGAGAAGATTGGGTCGAGTAAACTTATGGTGAAAGGTACGATGCTTCACATGCGTTGTTGTGCACACATTCTCAACGTGATTGTCAAGGATGGCTTGGAAGTGATGCATCCTCGCAATCGAACACATTAAATGATAGTGTAGCTTTTTTTATTGCCACACCAAAGATAGTAGAAAAATTTGAGGAAATTGCTAAGTTTGTGAAAGTTAAAATAACCAAAAAGTTCGCAAGATTGGCTTCAAAACAAATATAAAGGTATGTATATAGCAGAGTTCATACATATATTGTCAGTTGTCAACAAAAGAAAATAATGGTTACATTTTGTATCTTACAGATGATAAAAAGGGAGCGCCTTCTAGCTTCTGGACTTGCCTTCAAGACATTCAAGAAGGAATTTGCAGGTGGAGTACTTAGAAAATAAATAGAAATTTCAAGTAATGTGCTTACATTTCAAATGCCTAACTATTTTCTCATCTTGTGTTATGTGTAGGAGATGACACCATGTGAGTTGTTCCTTCTACAATGGTCAAGTACCAAGTTGTTCTATTCTTAATATATTAGCTCATATGAAATATTCTTTGTAATGATTTGTGGTGCTATGGGAGACTAAAGTATTGTCTATGTGTGAGTGTGAGTCTCGATTCTGTGTGTGGAGCGACCAATGGGCAGGGTATGTGATGTCTATTTCTCATATGAAGTTATCAATCGAGTATGTATCAGATCATCGCTGTATGTCTCATTGTCTTTGTTTGGGAGGCTTGAGAAATGGCAATGTATGTGTACCCATGAATCCATGATTTAGTTGTATCCATGAATCCATGGCTTGAGAAATTTATATATGTGTATGAGTGTATCCATGAATGATGAATCCATGATTCAGCTGTATGTGTATTGAGTGTATCCATGAATGATGAATCCATGATTCAGCTGTATCTGTATGTGTATGAGTGTATCCAAGAATCCATGGCTTGAGAAATTCACTACTACAAAAAGACTAATACTGGACGCCTCATCACAGACGGTTGACCAAAACCATCTGTATTACATGCAATCATAGACGGTTTTGGTTTAGAGACCATCTGTGTTACTAGCTGCGCTAAAAACCGTCTGTAAAGAGGTAATATCACAAACGGCTCAAAGCTAAAACCGTCTGTGACTTATCACAGACGGTTATTACACAAACGGTTATTAACGTGATAATTCTACATACCACAGACAGTTTTTAACAAAGAACCGTCAGTGAAACATCACGATGGTTCTTAACAATAACCGCTCGTGGATATTACTACATATCATAGGCGGTTTTTGTTATAACCATCTGCGTGATAATATCGCTATAGCTCCCGGTTGAGCCCGATGAGTTTCTTAAATGCCATGCGTCTCAATTAAATCGCATCAATGCCGCGGCTGACTCCCCAATGCGTCTCTTCGTCTCACGCTCCAAATTTATTCCTTGTTTTATAAAAGGATCATCCGCCATCGAAGATGATCATCCCACTTATACAAAAAAAACGTAAATTGTCGTTCTTACGCTTCCTTGTCGCCGCATTGATGGCCTACTACCGCCTTTGTGCACGAAAGCACCTTTCTCGTTATCACGTTGAATCGTCTTGCGGAAGAACACTGCTTTTAACAAAGGTCTTCACTCTCCGTCCGAGAATTTCTTTGGAGCGGTGTGGCCACCTTCCGTCGTCTTGACATCCTCCTCCGCCGTGTCTTAGGGTGATCTCCCCACTTTCGGCGAAGTTACCGTGTCATCGGCGTGGTCCTTCCAAAGCGACGCTGCACGTCTCCGAGAGGTTTGCCATCACTTGGACTGTGTAATCGGTGACGGCAAAGCATCGAGTTGACGGTAGAGACCCTCAAGCAAGGAAGAGAGCCTATGGGCTCAATTCTTCTTGGTTCAACAGTCAGGGTCTTGAGACACTTTCGAACAAAGCGCTTGTCGATGGGTGGGCGCATTTAGGGCTTCGTTCGATCACGAACCGTCGCCGACATCTAGCCTCGAAGTATTGAAGAGCGGAGATATGACCTACCTCGCCACTAGAAAAACTTTGTTTATTTATAGGTTTCTACTTTTTTATCTTTTGTGGCGACTAGCCATTTGTTTGGCCATATAGAAAATTACAAAATTAAAAAATTAAAAAGTTTGGAGGTGAAGTTACTATATTAATTATATGTTGAATTATTATATATGTATATATATATATATATATATATATATATATATATATATATATATATATATATATATATATATATATATATATATATATATATATATATATATATATATATATATATATATATATATATATATATATATATGTATATATACCTATATATACATGTGCATATACCTATATATACATATACATGTACATATACATATATATGTATATGTGTGTGTGTGTGTATGTGTGTGTGTATGTGTGTATGTATGTATGTATGTAAAGCAAATTTTCAGCAATATTTAAATGAAAAATTGACATATAAACATGTAATTTCTTCATGTTATGTAAGTGTATATACAAAATAAATATACTTGAGAAAAAACCATTTCACAGATGGTTCCATAATGGAAACGCTCTGTGATAAATATCACCGGGTTCCATAATAGAAGCAAATGCAGTGATAAAATCTCTTTATTAGTAGGAGCCGTAGCTAGGGTTTTAACGCTCTAACTTTCGTCACTCCCAGTAGCCCTTACTCTCGTCCATTCCCTCCCACCAATGAATGACCTCGTCGCAAGCCTGCCATGTATTCTTCCCATGTCATAAACGGTTGTGACTACCTACGGTTCATCGACATGACACTTATGCGATAAGAGTGTCTTTTGCGAAGTCATCGCAGATTAATGCCTAACTTCTGATGACGCCGCGCCTCTCCCTCTTCCTCCTCCCCGGCGTACCCACGACCCGGCTACCTCTCCCGGCGATGTCGAGGTAAAGCAGATCTATCACCTATTGGTTTGTCTTTGTTGGTATTCATGTGAACCGAGCTCCTCCTCCCTCGCCGCCGGCTCCCGCACTCCCGGATCAAGCTCCCTCCTCCTGCGCCACCGGATCAAACTCCAGTCACCTCATTGCCTGCTGGCCAGCGGCTCCTCCTCCTCGCCGCAGCCTCCGGCTCCTCCTCCCTCTCGCCGTCGACTCGTTACGCTACCCTCGGACCTCCTCGTGCCTCCAACCTCTCGGCTCTCCCCTTGCTAGCGTAAGTCCTTCTTGTCTTCTTGATGTTGTCTCGGTTGTTGGTTGATCTTGATGGTGATGGCCATTTGCTTGAGCCAGGATGCTAAATATGTAATACATACATACATGAAGAGAAGTGCATCATTGTAGAAAGTGTAAATGTGTAATACATACATATAGAAAGTATAGAGAAATCATAAATATAAATGAATGCAATGATCATGCAGGATGCTTGTTGGCTAGTGGCACCTTACTAGGCATTGTTGAGCTGCTCAATGATGTTAGCAAATCTTATCTTTGAAATTGAATTGATAATTAGTTCATATTAATAGTCCCTTGCTCTCATGAAATGTAAACCGAGGGCTATTGGTGTATGTGCATTCTATATATATTCATCTTGCTTAGTTCATGTTGTGGGTTGAGTTGACAAAAATGAATGGGGATGGTGGGTTTGGTTAATGCTCTTTGATGGATCTTGAGGGTTATTGATCTTGTTCTAGCTTTGTGCTTGGTTGGCTTACATTGGATGTGGTTCGGATGAGGCTTTGGCGCAATTAACTTTTCATATTTATAAAGGTTTAGGCTTGGTGTGTATTGTATTCGAAAACAAGACCAAATGAGTCAAAACTACTACAACACCTCTTCACCTGTCCCTCGCCATTCATTTCACCTTTGTCTATGTAACTGTGTTCATGCCGGTCAAGTTCTCTTACCTTGCGTCCTAGGTACGTCCTACCATTCCATTCATAATCTCTTCTCTATAAAGTCTCCAAGCAATGGCTGCTTGTGCCATTAAAACCGACATCATATATATATTGTTCGTAGTCCCTAGCCACTTTAGAGTCAGATCCACATAACATGAAGGATGAACAACAGTAGCCACGGGCAACCTCATTGAGCCTACAAGTTTAAAAAAGTATGGATGCAATGAGATCGTTAGGACATCCAATTACCTAGATGTTGTCGATATGTAATTGCCACTATGTCTAGTGACATGGACACGTAATTCAACCGAAGCATCATCTATCAACAACCAACAATTTTGAGCATGTAATTGTCTTTAAACCCAACAAGAATACCAAGCAATGTTGAGAATTTTTGAAATGTGAATGGTTGCTTGGTGTTCTTTGGGTTTAAAGATGCGTCACTATGTTCAGAAAGTGACATGGACACGTGGGTATTCATGAAGTGGCATCATCTATCAACAACCAACAATTCTTGAGCATGTAATTGTCTTTAAGCCCAACAAGAATACCAAGCAACAAGTTGAGAATTCTTTTGAAATGTGAGAATGGTTGCTTAGTGTTCTTGTTGGGTTTAAATGATTACATGCTCAAGAATGGTTAATTCTTCGATACATGATACCACTTCATCAAGGAATACCTATGGCGTCCGTCACTAATACGAACAACAGCGAAATCAAGTACTATGAAATATAGACATATATATATATATATATATATATATATATATATATATATATATGATGCTTATTTAATAAGCACATGGCTTCATTCAGGCTTTATAAAAAAGAATCATCACAGAGCAGTTCCAAACCACAAACCGTCTGGTGATATATACTTATCACTGAGCGGTTTGAGCCAAAATAAATGCATGATAGGTTCTATCACAAACGGTTCTCGATTAATAATACCATGAAAGTATGCATCACGCATAGCTTTGAAAACCGCTCATGATATCCTCATCATCATCGACCCATAAACTTCGGGCGGCTCACAGCAAATGCATGTAGCGTTACGAACCGTCGTGAATACCTTTTCTGTAGTAGTGATTTCTCTTTGTTGTCGCCAAATCGAAATGGCGATGCAAATTCAGTCTGAGTCCCCGTGGGGCCCGATAATCCGGCCGGGATGGGGAGCGAGGGAGAATAGTACCCGCAGGGCGAGGGCGAGGACGGGGATAGGGAATGGGGATTTTTTCTTATCACGGGATGGGGATGTTCTACCACTCCCGCGTAGAGAATGGCCCTGTTGCCATCCCTAGGCTGTAGGGCACTATAGGTGGGGAGGTAAGACAATCCACGCATTGTTTGGCGTCACATCTAAGTTTTGTCTTTTAGTATGTTTGAAGTTTTGTTTGGTGGGACTTATGATCCTGTTTCATGTTTGTATCACTAGATGTTATCTTGAGTAGATAATGACTAAGTCTTCATTTGTGAAAAATAAATTCTGATTTGCTTGTTTTATAGAGGTTTATACAATCTTTTGCCTGCTATGCTTTACTTTCATTGGAATGAACTATTGATCTATTCTAATGGGCCAAAGGTCAATATAAACAAGTTATAGGTGTAAAAATATGCAAAAACACCCTATACAAGATAAATATCTAACAAACCCCTCAAACTCATGATGAATCAACAACCTTGAAGTTTGGAGAGTCGAAATTGTCTTTGAGCTCTAGTCTATGTCTTTATGAAGAAATCGCTAGCTGAAACTCTGAAGGCACATACCGAGAGAGCAATAACTTACTCTTGCACCTGTGATATCATGTACAAAGCATCTACTCCAATGTGTTTGATAAGCTCATGCTTCCTTTGGATCTCGAGCATCTTGATCGCACTAATCTTGTCTAATAAGAGAGAAGCGGTCTGCGAGGCTGAAACACCAAAATCCTCAAGTAGCCACGAGCCAAGTGATCTCGGGTGTTAGCATACGTCGTGTCTCTACAACTCGCCCTCGGCACTCAAATGAGAAACTACAATATATTTATTGGTCTTCTAGGCAATCGAGAGAGGAATCAAGGAAAACACAATAGACAAAAAAAAAGACTAGCGATCGGAAGAATCGCTAGCCGGTCGCTTATCAGTCACTGTTGAAGTTCTGAAGAGTTGGAGTGAGGAAAGAAAAAGGTGACGACGATGGTCTGCAAAGATATCGCAGAACACAAAGAAGGTGGCGTAGTGGAAATGAGTAAAGCGAGAAACTAACTGACTTAGAATGTGGTGGATAAGAAATGTCAAGTCGAGTGATCCCAAGGTAGTGAAAGCTCCCAACAAGATGATGGTAGCGAGTAGAGTCCTCAAGAGGCTCCCCATCCCGATGGTAGAAGGTGAACACTAAGCTCCATGGAGTGTCCACCATGCACTGATCCGTAAGACAAGCACGAGCATGGATATCTTGAATGTACTTCTCCTGGGAGAGATAGTAGTATCTCCACAGTTAGAAGTATTTCCACCATCTCACTCATGAGATGTGCTCTTCTCTCCTCCAATATTCTTCTAAAAAGATAAAGAGAGACTCAAGGGAAATCGTCGAGATAGGAACAATTAACACATCACGTGTAAATATGGATGGCACGGGATATGTTAACTTATGGCTACACGACCATTCCAATATTTCAAAACCTTATGTGTTGATATCCACCATATCCTTGTCTAGATAGGCGAATAATTCTCCACTCTTGGAGTGGGAGGTTGGCCTTAGTTAAGAAAGTGCTGTAGAAGAACCCCCGGACCTCGAGGAAGAATCTGAACCCTAGATCTTGCCCCACAAATTTGTCTTGTTACTTGAGGTGGGTGATAGTAGAGGAATTGCATAGCGAACTCTCTGAAACTTATTTCCGTACCTTTGAAAAACCTCGGTAAATCTAGAACGAACATATGCAAAATAGTTAAAATATAGTCTAAGCCTGTAGCATCACTAAGAAGATCAAGAACATTGGCAAATCCTTGAATTTTAGCTCTAGGATCTAAAAATAAATCTTGAGATACATATAGGAAAGATATTTTTCTCCAATATTTCAAGTATTTTGTTTTCATACAAATAATACCCTTTCGGAAAACTATGTCATTTTCATACATTTTCAAGTGACTATCAATCTGTAGAATAGTATGCACAATTATAGTAGATGTTGAATAATACACAACGGACAAAGCAACAATGATTTCATAAGATGCAATATCTCCGGTTGGTTTGAAGCAGTGGCATTATCAAGGATGCAATATCCTCTGGTGAAAGTATGTAATCACCAAGAGCAAAGATATCGTAATTTTCCATAACAAAAACCGCAAAATCAAAACTAACACTATTATTTCTTTTCATCTTAGCATAACAAATAATAAAAATAAAAATATGCAAAATAGTATTATACATCTTTTATTGAATTGCAATGGAATTTGAATTTTTAAAAAATGCATATTTTTTGAATTTTGCCAAATTATCTCACAAGAAATCTAAATTTGCACAACAAAATTCATAAGAGATATTGAAGAATAGATGGGTGCTTGAATGAGGGAGGTATGGTAGCTATTTATAGAAAAATATTTGGGATTTTTTTCTATTTTTAAACCCCTAACGATCAAAAAAGAAGGTTGGATTTTTAAAACTTGAGCGTTAGGGCAGCCGGGCCGAACCGTGTCGTTAACGGGCGATGTGACATCTTGCACCTCCGTCGTATGCCACATAAGCCTGACCATTTTCTTGCGAGTTAGGCGGCTCGCGTAGCATTCACTGGCCAATCATGTCATCTACTCGGCGGACCCTACCTCGATCTCCTCCACTCCACCTTCTTCCGCGAATCTCGGCCCACCTCTTCCGTGTTGCTGCCCATCACCACGCCCACGACGGCCATGCCGCCATGCCTTCGCCGCGTCGTCAGCCTTCGCTACCGATCTCCTCCTCCTGGGCCTGTGCACCGCCCGTCAAACCTGCGTTATCAGCATGCGCCGCCAGTTGAAGTGCGGTATACTGCCTCGCAAGTGCGGGCCGTATGTTCTCGGTTCGACGCTACCTGATCACGAGGATGTGCAGGTGCTCGATAAACCAACAATGTCATAAGCCGGGCGGCCGGAGAGCCACGACCTATCTCGTCACATTCTACAGATAGGTATTCCCACAGAAGTCAACGCTGAAGCACACGTACTATTAGATTAAAAGTGAGTCACGAACCATGGTAGGGAACATCCTGCAAATAGAGAGAACATAACTACAAGAGGACATGAAGTAGATCCAAGTATCACGAGAATAATCATCAATAAAGATCGCATAGTATCGATGACCCCCATTTTGAAGCGTAGGAGATGGACCCTAAGCGTCGAGTGAATAAGATCAAAAGGACAAGGTAGCATGCACTCACTAGAGGGATAGGGGATTCAAGCGCTTGCCAAGCTTGCAACCCATACAATATAAAAGAGGTGTTACTGTACAGACTCAGAAGACCACTTACCTATTAGAGGCGAGAAGTTGCGATCCATAGAGATAACACAAACGATGGTGCCACTAAGCAAAGGAAGCAATAGAGGACGTAGTAAAAAATAGAGTTAGGTGTAGTGGGTCAATAGTTGGTAAAGGCGATGGAAGGAAGGTGCTGACCGATCGAGCTCCCAAAGACATTGCAAATCACGGCGTCGAGGGCTAGCACCAAGTAGATTCCTCGTATGACGGCCTGGGCGCAACAAGAGTCAAACTCAAGAATAACACGATAGTCATGATCGTGATCATGGCGCCCGACATAAGCCGCATAGTAAGCTTAGGAACATAAGTGATTGCAGAACATGAAAGGAAGAAGTGAAAAAGATGTCTTGGCACTGCTAGCAACAGAAGAAAGGTACTATCTATAGTCCTAATAATGGAAGGG
>JAYEVD010000859.1:0-278907 GCA_036346405.1 Phyllostachys edulis | reverse complement strand
TTCCAAATGCACCTAGAAATGACATAGGGCACATTAGATGTCCATTATGGGTGTTTGGTTTTGATTTTTTTCCGTGCTAAAGTGGAGCTCTTGGTACCCGTCGTTTTGGAATGTTTCACACTTGCTCGGAATTACTCCAAATACACCTAGAAATGTCGTAGGGCACACCAGATGTCCATTATAGTTATTTGGTATGGATTTTCTTTCTGTGCCTCGATTTCATAAATTGGAGCTTAGGGTACGCTTCGTTCTAGCAAGTTTCACACGGCTCGGAAGGATTCCAAATGCATCTAGAAATGAGGTGGGCACACTAGAAGTCTATTTTGGGTGTTTCAGATTGATTGTCTTTACGTGCCTCGATATCATAAAGCGGAGCTCCGGGTACCCGTTGCTCTGCAAAGTTTTACACCTGCTCAGAATTATTGCAAATGCACCTAGAAATGACGTAAGGCACACTAGAAGTCCATTATGATTGTTTGGTTTTGATTTTCTTTCCGTGCCTCGATTTCGTAAATTGGAGCCCAGGGTACGCGTATTTCTGGAAAGTTTCACACCGGCTGGTAAAGATTCCAAATGAACCTAGAAATGCGGTACGGCTCACTAGAAGTCCATTATGGGAGTTTGATGTTCATTTTATTTTCTTGCCTCGATTTCATACAGTGGAGCTCTGGGTACCCGTCGTTCTGGAATGTTTCACACTTGCTCGGAATTATTCCAAATGCACCTAGAAATGAGGTAGGGCACACTAGAAGTGTATTTTCACACCTGCTTGGAATTATTCCAAATGCACCTAGAAATGACATAGGGCACACCAGAAGTCCATTTTGGGTGTTTGCATTGATTTTCTTTCCGTACCTCGATTTCATAATATGGAGCTCCGGGAACCCGTCGCTCTGCAAAGTTTTACACCTGCTCAGAATTATTCCAAATGCACCTAGAAAGGACGTAGGGTACACCAGAACTCCATTATAGTTATTTAGTGTGGATTTTCTTTCCGTGCCTCGATTTCACAAATAGGAGTCAGGGTACGCGTCATTTTGGAAAGTTTCACACCAGCTCGGAAAGATTCTAAATGCACCTAGAAATGAGGAAGGGCACACTAGAAGTCCATTATGGGAGTTTGATTTTCATTTCCTTTCCATGCCTCGATTTCATAAAGGGGAGCTCTAGGTACCTGTCGTTCTGGATTGTTTCACACTTGCTCGGAATTATTCCAAATGCACCTAGAAATGACGTAGGGCACACCAGAAGTCCATTATAGTTACTTGGTGTGGATTTTCTTTCCGTGCCTCGATTTCTTAAATTGGAGCTTGAATGCACGCGTGCTGCTCGAAAAGTTTCACACCGGCTCGGAAGGATTCCAAATGCACCTAGAAATGAGGTAGGGGCAGACTAGAAGTCTATTTTTTGTGTTTCGTATTGACTGCCTTTCTGTGCCTCGATTTCACAAAGTGGAGCTCTTGATACCGTCGTTCAGCAAAGTTTCACACCTGCTCGGAATTATTTCAAATGCACATAAAAATGACATATGGCACACCAGAAGTCTATTTTGGGTGTTTGCATTGATTGTCTTTCCGTGCCTCGATTTCATAATGTGGAGCTCCGGGTACCCGTCGCTCTGCAAAGTTTTACACCTGCTCAAAATTATTGCAAATGCACCTAGAAATGACGTAGGGCACACTAGAAGTCCGTTATGGGTGTTTGGTTTTCATTTTCTTTCCGTGCCTCGATTTCGTAATTTGGTGCTCAGGGTACGCGTCTTG
Source organism: Phyllostachys edulis (assembly GCA_036346405.1). Lineage (NCBI taxonomy): Eukaryota > Viridiplantae > Streptophyta > Magnoliopsida > Poales > Poaceae > Phyllostachys > Phyllostachys edulis. The sequence continues at coordinate 277,144 of JAYEVD010000859.1, read as the reverse complement.
CTGGAAAGGTTAACACCGGCTGGTAAAGATTCGAAATGCACCTAGAAATGCGGTAGGGCACACCAGAAGTCCATTTTGGGTGTTTGCATTGATTTTCTTTCCGTGCCTCCAAATAAAGTTTTACACCTGCTCAGAATTATTCCAAATGCACCTAGAAATGACGTAGGGCACACTAGAAGTCCATTATGGGTGTTTGGTTTTTATTTTCTTTCCGTGCCTCGATTTCATAAATTGGAGCTCAGGGTACGCGTCGTTCTGGAAAGTTTCACACCGGCTCGGAAAGATTATCAATGCACCTAGAAATGAGGAAGGGCACACTAGAAGTCCATTATGGGTGTTTGATGATCATTTTCTTTCCATGCCTCGATTTCATACAGTGGAGCTCGGGTACCGTGCTTCGGAATGTTTCACACTTGCTCGGAATTATTCCAAATGCACCTAGAAATGACGTAGGGCACACCGAAGTCCATTATAGTTTTTTGTGTGGATTTTCTTTCCGTGCCTCGATTTCATAAATTGGAGCTTAGGAGTGCGTGTCGATTGCAGAAAGTTTCACACCGCTCGGAAGGATTCTAAATGCACCTAGAAATGAGGTAGAGCACACTAGAAGTCTATTTTGGGTGTTTCAGTATTGATTGTCTTTACGTGTCTCGATTTCATAAAGTGGAGCTCGATATCGCTGTCGTTGAACAAAGTTTCACACTGCTCGGAATTATTCCAAATGCACCTAGAAATGACATAGAGCACACATAAAGTTCATTTTGGGTGTTTGCGTTGATTTTCTTTCCGTGCCTCGATTTCATACAGTGGAGCTCTGGGTACCCGTCGTTTTGGAACGTTACACACTTGCTCAGAATTATTCTAAATGCACCTAGAACTGACGTAGGGCACACCAGAAGTCCATTATAGTTATTTGGTGTGGATTTTCTTTCGTGCCTCGATTTCATAAATTGGAGCTTAGGGTACACGCTGTTTTGGAAAGTTTCACACCGCTCGGAAGGATTCCAAATGCACCTAAAATGAGGTAGGGCACACTAGAAGTCTATTTTTGGTGTTTGTATTGATTATCTTTCACGTGCCTCGATTTCATAAAGTGGAGCTCGGATACCGCTGCTCAAAGAAAGTTTCACACTGCTGCTGAATTATTCCAAATGCACTAGAAATGACATAGGGCACACCAGAAGTCCATTTTGGGTGTTTGCATTGATTTTCTTTCCGTGCCTCCATTTCATAATATGGAGCTCTGGGTACCCATCGCTCTGCAAAGTTTTACACCTGCTCAGAATTATTCCAAATGCACCTCGAAATGACGTAGGGCACACTAGAAGTCCATTATGGGTGTTTGGTTTTGATTTTCTTTCCGTGCCTCGATTTCATAAATTCGAGCTCAGGGTACGTGTCATTCTGGAAAGTTTCACACTTGCTCGGAATTATTCCAAATGCACCTAGAAATGACATAGGGCACACCAGAAGTCCATTTTGGGTGTTTGCATTGATTTTCTTTCCGTGCCTCGATTTCATAAATTGGAGCTTAGGGTACGCGTCGTTCTGGAAAGTTTCACACCGGCTCGGAAGGATTCCAAATGCACCTAGAAATGAGGTAGGGCACACTAGAAGTCTATTTTGGGTGTTTCGTATTGATTGTCTTTCTGTGCCTCGATTTCATAAAGTGGAGCTCGGATCGCTGTTCAAAGAAAGTTTCACACTGCTTCGGAATTATTCCAAATGCTCCTAGAAATGACATAGGGCACACCAAAAGTCCGTTTTGGGTGTTTGCGTTGATTTTCTTTCCGTGCCTCGGTTTCATAATGTGGAGCTCCGGGTACCCGTCTCTCTGCAAAGTTTTACACCTGCCCAGAATTATTCCAAATGCACCTAGAAATGACGTAGGGCACATTAGAAGTCCATTATGGCTGTTTGCTTTTAATTTTCTTTCCGTGATTCGATTTCATAAATTGGAGCAGAGGGTACGCTGCGTGGTTCGGAAAGTTTCACACCTACCGGGAAAGATTCCAAATGCACCTAGAAATGAGGTAGGCACACTAGAAGTCCATTATGGGAGTTTGATGTTAATTTTCTTTCCATGCCTCGATTTCATAAGGTGGAGCTCTGGGTACCGTCGGTCCTCGAGTATTTCACACTTGCTCTGAATTATTCCAAATGCACCTAGAAATGACGTAGGGTACACGAAGTCCATTATACTTATTTGGTGTGGATTTTCTTTCTGTGCCTCGATTTCATACAGTGGAGCTCTGGGTACCCGTCGTTTTGGAACGTTACACACTTGCTCAGAATTATTCTAAATGCACCTAGAAATGACGGAGGGCACACCAGATGTCCATTATAGTTATTTGGTGGATTTTCTTTCCGTGCCTCGATTTCATAAATTGGAGCTTAGGGTACCGTCTGCTTTGGAAAGTTTCACACCGCTCGGAAGGATTCCAAATGCACCTAAAAATGAGGTAGGGCACACTAGAAGTCTATTTTGGGTGTTTGTGATTGATTGTCTTTCTTGCCTCGATTTCATAAAGTGGAGCTCGGATACCGCTGTTCAAAGAAAGTTTCACACCGCTTTCGGATTATTCCAAATGCACCAGAAATGACATAGGGCACACCGAAGTCCATTTTGGGTGTTTGCATTGATTTTCTTTCCGTGCCTCGATTTCATAAATTGGAGCTCTGGGTACCCATCGCTCTGCAAAGTTTTACACCTCCGAATTATTCCAAATGCACCTAGAAATGACGTAGGGCACACTAGAAGTCCATTATGGGTGTTTGGTTTTGATTTTCTTTCCGTGCCTCGATTTGATAAATTCGAGCTCAGGGTGCGTGTCATTCTGAAAAGTTTCACACTTGCTCGGAATTATTCCAAATGCACCTAGAAATGACATAGGGCACACCGAAGTCCATTTTGGGTGTTTGCATTGATTTTCTTTCCGTGCCTCGATTTCATAAATTGGAGCTTAAGTACGCGGCTGCTCGAAAGTTTCACACCGGCTGGAAGGATTCCAAATGCACCTAGAAATGAGGTAGGGCACACTAGAAGTCTATTTTGGGTGTTTCAGATTGATTGTCTTTTCGTGCCTCGATTTCATAAAGTGGAGCTCTAGATACCGATGCGTTGAAGAAAGTTTCACACCTTTCGGAATTATTCCAAATGCACCTAGAAATGATATAGGGCACACCAAAGTCCATTTTGGGTGTTTGCGTTGATTTTCTTTCGTGCCTCGATTTCATAATGTGGAGCTCGGTGCACCTGCTCTCTCGCAAAGTTTACACCGCTCGAAATATTCCAAATGCACCTAGAAATGACGTGGGGCACATTAGAAGTCCATTATGGGTGTTTGCTTTTCATTTTCTTTCCGTGCCTCGATTTCATAAATTGGAGCTTGAGGGCACGTGGATTGCTCGAAAGTTTCACACCGGTTGGAAAGATTCCAAATGCACCTAGAAATGAGGTAGGCACACTAGAAGTCCATTATGGGAGTTTATGTTAATTTTCTTTCCATGCCTCGATTTCATAAAGTTGGAGCTCTGGTACCGTGGCTCGAGTATTTCACACTTGCTTGGAATTATTCCAAATGCACCTAGAAATGACGTAGGGCACACCGAAGTCCATTATACTTATTTGGTGTGGATTTTCTTTCCGTGCCTCGATTTCATAAATGGAGCTCTGGGTACCGTCGTTTTGGACGTTTCACACTTGCTCGAAATTATTCCAAATGCACCTAGAAATGACGTAGGGCACACCGAAGTCCATTATAGTTATTTGGTGTGGATTTTCTTTCCGTGCCTCGATTTCATAAATTGGAGCTTAGGGTACACGCTCGTTTTGGAAAGTTTCACACCGCTCGGAAGGATTCCAAATGCACCTAAAAATGAGGTAGGGCACACTAGAAGTCTATTTTGGTGTTTGTATTGATTATCTTTCGTGCCTCGATTTCATAAAGTGGAGCTCTGGATACCGCTGCGTTCGACAAAGTTTCACACCTGCTCGAATTATTCCAAATGCACCTAGAAATGACATAGGGCACACCGAAGTCCATTTTGGGTGTTTGCATTGATTTTCTTTCCGTGCCTCGATTTCATAATATGGAGCTCGGGTGCCGCTCGCTGCAAAGTTTTACACTGCTCGAATTATTCCAAATGCACCTAGAAATGACGTAGGGCACACTAGAAGTCCATTATGGGTGTTTGGTTTTGATTTTCTTTCCGTGCCTCGATTTCATAAATTCGAGCTTAGAGTGCGTGTCATTCGAAAGTTTCACACCTGCTCGGAATTATTCCAAATGCACCTAGAAATGACATAGGGCACACCAGAAGTCCATTTTGGGTGTTTGCATTGATTTTCTTCCCGTGCCTCGATTTCATAAATTGGAGCTTAGGGTACGCGTCGTTCTGGAAAGTTTCACATCGGCTCGGAAGGATTCCAAATGCACCTCGAAATGAGGTAGGGCACACTAGAAGTCTATTTTGGGTGTTTCGTGTTGATTGTCTTTCTGTGCCTCGATTTCATAAAGTGGAGCTCTGGATACCGCTGCTCAAAGAAAGTTTCACACACTGCTTCGGAATTATTCCAAATGCACCTAGAAATGACATAGGGCACACCAAAAGTCCATTTTGGGTGTTTATGTTGATTTTCTTTCCGTGCCTCGATTTCATAATGTGGAGCTCCGGGTACCCGTCTCTCTGCAAAGTTTTACACCTGCCTAGAATTATTCCAAATGCACCTAGAAATGACGTAGGACACATTAGAAGTCCATTATGGCTGTTTGCTTATAATTTTCTTTCCGTGCCTCGATTTCATAAATTGGATGAGAGTACGCTGCGTGCTCGAAAGTTTCACACCGGTGGGAAAGATTCCAAATGCACCTAGAAATGAGGTAGGCACACTAGAAGTCCATTTTGGGAGTTTGATGTTAATTTTCTTTCCATGCCTCGATTTCATAAATTGGAGCTCTGGGTACCGTCGCTCTCGAGTATTTCACACTTGCTCGAATTATTCCAAATGCACCTAGAAATGACGTAGGGCACACCGAAGTCCATTATACTTATTTGGTGTGGATTTTCTTTCAGTGCCTCGATTTCATAAAATGGAGCTCTGGGTACCGTCGTTTTGGAAAGTTTCACACTTGCTCGAATTATTCCAAATGCACCTAGAAATGACGTAGGGCACACCGTGAAGTCCATTATAGTTTTTGGTGTGGATTTTCTTTCCGTGCCTCGATTTCATAAATTGGAGCTTAGGGTACACGCTCGTTTTGGAAAGTTTCACACCGCTCGGAAGGATTCCAAATGCACCTAGAAATGAGGTAGGGCACACTAGAAGTCTATTTTGGGTGTTTGATTGATTGTCTTTTCGTGCCTCGATTTCATAAAGTGGAGCTCTGATACCGAGTCGTTCGAAGAAAGTTTCACACTGCTCGGAATTATTCCAAATGCACCTAGAAATGACATAGGGCACACTAGAAGTCCATTTTGGGTGTTTGCATTGATTTTCTTTCCGTGCCTCGATTTCATAATATGGAGCTCTAGGTACCCATCGCTCGCAAAGTTTTACACTGCCGTAATTATTCCAAATGCACCTAGAAATGACGTAGGGCACACTAGAAGTCCATTATGGGTGTTTGGTTTTGATTTTCTTTCCGTGCCTCGATTTCATAAATTGGAGCTCGAGGTGCGTGTCATTCGGAAAGTTTCACACTTGCTCGGAATTATTCCAAATGCACCTAGAAATGACATAGGGCACACCGAAGTCCATTTTGGGTGTTTGCATTGATTTTCTTCCGTGCCTCGATTTCATAAATTGGAGCTTAGGGTGCGCGTGGATTCTCGAAAGTTTCACACCGGCTCGGAAGGATTCCAAATGCACCTAGAAATGAGGTAGGGCACACTAGAAGTCTATTTTGGGTGTTTCAGATTGATTGTCTTTACGTGCCTCGATTTCATAAAGTGGAGCTCTGATACTGCTCGTTCAACAAAGTTTCACACCTGCTCGGAATTATTCCAAATGCACCTAGAAATGACATAGGGCACATCAAAAGTCCATTTTGGGTGTTTGCGTTGATTTTCTTTCCGTGCCTCGATTTCATAATGTGGAGCTCCGGTGCCGTCTCTCTCTGCAAAGTTTTACACCTGCCTGAATTATTCCAAATGCACCTAGAAATGACGTAGGGCACATTAGAAGTCCATTATGGTGTTTGCTTTTAATTTTCTTTCCGTGCCTCGATTTCATAAATTGCGAGGAGAGGGCACGTCGTTGCTCGAAAGTTTTACACCTACCGGAAAGATTCCAAATGCACCTAGAAATGAGGTAGGCACACTAGAAGTCCATTATGGGAGTTTGATGTTAATTTTCTTTCCATGCCTCGATTTCATAAATGGAGCTCTGGTACCGTCGATGCTCGAGTATTTCACACTTGCTCGGAATTATTCCAAATGCACCTAGAAATGACGTGGGGTGCACAGAAGTCCATTATACTTATTTGGTGTGGATTTTCTTTCGTGCCTCGATTTCATAAAGGAGCTCGCTCTGGGTGGCGTGCTTTTGGAAAGTTTCACACTTGCTCGAATTATTCCAAATGCACCTAGAAATGACGTAGGGCACACCAGAAGTCCATTATAGTTATTTGGTGTGGATTTTCTTTCGTGCCTCGATTTCATAAATTGGACCTTAGGGTACACGCTGCTTTTGGAAAGTTTCACACCGCTCGGAAGGATTCCAAATGCACCTAGAAATGAGGTAGGGCACACTAGAAGTCTATTTTTGGTATTCCGTATTGATTGTCTTTCATGCCTCGATTTCATAAAGTGGAGCTCGGATACCGCTGCTCAAAGAAAGTTTCACACCTGCTCGGAATCATTCCAAATGCACTAGAAATGACATAGGGCACACCAAGTCCATTTTGGGTGTTTGTATTGATTTTCTTTCCGTGCCTCGATTTCATAATATGGAGCTCTGGTACCATCGCTCTGCAAAGTTTTACACTGCCGAGAATTATTCCAAATGCACCTAGAAATGACGTAGGGCACACTAGAAGTCCATTATGGGTGTTTGGTTTTGATTTTCTTTCCGTGCCTCGATTTGATAAATTCGAGCTCAGGGTACGGAGTCATTCGGCAAAGTTTCACACTTGCTCGGAATTATTCCAAATGCACCTAGAAATGACATAGGGCACACAGTCCATTTTGGGTGTTTGCATTGATTTTCTTTCCGTGCCTCGATTTCATAAATTGGAGCTTAGGTGCACGCGTGGATTCGAAAGTTTCACACCGGCTCGGAAGGATTCCAAATGCACCTAGAAATGAGGTAGGGCACACTAGAAGTCTATTTTGGGTGTTTCAGTATTGATTGTCTTTCCGTGCCTCGATTTCATAAAGTGGAGCTCTGATACCGCTGCTCAAAGAAAGTTTCACACTGCTCGGAATTATTCCAAATGCACCTAGAAATGACATAGGGCACACCAAAAGTCCATTTTGGGTGTTTGCGTTGATTTTCTTTCCGTGCCTCGGTTTCATAATGTGGAGCTCCGGGTACACCGCCTCTCTGCAAAGTTTTACACCGCCTGAATTATTCCAAATGCACCTAGAAATGACGTAGGGCACATTAGAAGTCCATTATGGGTGTTTGCTTTTAATTTTCTTTCCGTGCCTCGATTTCATAAATTGCGAGAGAGGTGCGCGTGCTTCGGAAAGTTTTACACCTACCGGGAAAGATTCCAAATGCACCTAGAAATGAGGTAGGCACACTAGAAGTCCATTATGGGAGTTTGATGTTAATTTTCTTTCCATGCCTCGATTTCATAAATTGGAGCTCTAGGTACCCGTCGATTCGAGTATTTCACACTTGCTCGGAATTATTCCAAATGCACCTAGAAATGACGTAGGGTGCAGCAGAAGTCCATTATACTTATTTGGTGTGGATTTTCTTTCCATGCCTCGATTTCAAACAGTGGAGCTCTGGGTACCCGTCGTTCTGGAAAGTTTCACACTTGCTCGAAATTATTCCAAATGCACCTAGAAATGACGTGGGCACACCAGAAGTCCATTTTAGTTATTTGGTGTGGATTTTCTTTCCGTGCCTCGATTTCATAAATTGGAGCTTAGGGTACGCGTCGTTCTGGAAAGTTTCACACCGGCTCGGAAAGATTCCAAATGCACCTAGAAATGAGGTAGGGCACACTAGAAGTCTATTTTGGTGTTCCGTATTGATTGTCTTTCTGCGTGCCTCGATTTCATAAAGTGGAGCTCGATATCGATCGTTCAAGAAAGTTTCACACCTGCTCGAATCATTCCAAATGCACTAGAAATGACATAGGGCACACCAGAAGTCCATTTTGGGTGTTTGCATTGATTTTCTTTCCGTGCCTCGATTTCATAATATGGAGCTCCGGGTACCCGTCGCTCTGCAAAGTTTTACACCTGCCCAGAATTATTCCAAATGCACCTAGAAATGACGTAGGGCACACTAGAAGTCCATTATGGGTGTTTGGTTTTGATTTTCTTTCCGTGCCTCGATTTCATAAATTGGAGCTTAGGGTACGTGTCGTGCTCGAAAGTTTCACACTTGCTCGAATTATTCCAAATGCACCTAAAATGACATAGGGCACACAGAAGTCCATTTTGGGTGTTTGCATTTATTTTCTTTCCGTGCCTCGATTCATAAATTGGAGCTTATGGTGCGCGTGGATTCGAAAGTTTCACACGGCTCGGAAGGATTCCAAATGCACCTAGAAATGAGGTAGGGCACACTAGAAGTCTATTTTGGGTGTTTCAGATTGATTGTCTTTCACGTGCCTCGATTTCATAAAGTGGAGCTCGGATACCGTCGTTCAAAGAAAGTTTCACACTGCTTCGGAATTATTCCAAATGCACCTAGAAATGACATAGGGCACACCAAAAGTCCGTTTTGGGTGTTTGCGTTGATTTTCTTTCCGTGCCTCGGTTTCATAATGTGGAGCTCCGGGTACCCGTCTCTCTGCAAAGTTTTACACCTGCTCAGAATTATTCCAAATGCACCTAGAAATGACGTAGGGCACATTAGAAGTCCATTATGGCTGTTTGCTTTTCATTTTCTTTCCGTGCCTCGATTTCATAAATTGCAGCAAAGGGTACGCGTCGTTCTGGAAAGTTTCACACCGACCGAAAGATTCCATATGCACCTAGAAATGAGGTAGGCACACTAGAAGTCCATTATGGGAGTTTGATGTTAATTTTCTTTCCATGCCTCGATTTCATAAATGTGGAGCTCGGGTACCGTCGTTCTGGAGTATTTCACACTTGCTTGGAATTATTCCAAATGTACCTAGAAATGACGTAGGGTACACCAGAAGTCCATTATACTTATTTGGTGTGGATTTTCTTTCCGTGCCTCGATTTCATACAGTGGAGCTCTGGGTACCCGTCGTTTTGGAACGTTACACACTTGCTCAGAATTATTCTAAATGCACCTAGAAATGACATAGGGCACACCAGAAGTCCATTATAGTTATTTGGTGTGGATTTTCTTTCCGTGCCTCGATTTCATAAATTGGAATTTAGGGTACGCATCGTTCTGGAAAGTTTCACACCGGCTCGGAAGGATTCCAAATGCACCTAAAAATGAGGTAGGGCACACTAGAAGTCTATTTTTGGGTGTTTCGTACTGATTGTCTTTCTGTGCCTCGATTTCATAAAGCGGAGCTCGATACCTGCTCGTTCAAAGAAAGTTTCACACCGCCTTCTAATTATTCCAAATGCACCTAGAAATGACATAGGGCACACCAGAAGTCCATTTTGGGTGTTTTGCGTTGATTTTCTTTCCGTGCCTCAATTTCATAATGTGGAGCTCCGGGTACCCGTCGCTCTGCAAAGTTTTACACCTCCTCAGAATTATTCCAAATACACCTAGAAATGACGTAGGGCACACTAGAAGTCCATTATGGGTGTTTGGTTTTGATTTTCTTTCGGTGCCTCGATTTCATAAATTGGAACTAAGGGTACGCGTCATTCTGGAGAGTTTCACACCGGCTGGGGCAGATTCCAAATGCACCTAGAAATGACGTAGGGCACACTAGAAGTCCATTATGGGAGTTTGATGTTCATTTTCTTTCCTTGCCTCGATTTCATACAGAGGAGCTCTGGGTACCCGTCGTTCTTGAACGTTACACACTTGCTCAGAATTATTCTAAATGCACCTAGAAATGACGTAGGGTACACCAGAAGTCCATTATAGTTATTTGGTGTGGATTTTCTTTCCGTCCCTCGATTTCATAAATTGGAGCAAAGGGTACGCGTCGTTTTGGAAAGTTTCACACCGGCTCGGAAGGATTCCAAATGCACCTAGAAATGAGGTAGAGCACACTAGAAGTCTATTTTTGGTGTTCCGTTTTGATTGTCTTTCTGTGCCTCGATTTCATAAAGTGGAGCTCTGGATACCGTCGTTCAGCAAAGTTTCACACGTGCTCGGAATTATTCCAAACGCACCTGGAAATGACATAGGGCACACCAAAAGTCCATTTTGGGTGTTTGAATTGATTTTCTTTCCGTGCCTCGATTTCATAATGTGGAGCTCTGGTGCCGCCGCTCTGCAAAGTTTAACACCGCCGTAATTATTGCAAATGCACCTAGAAATGACGTAGGGCACACTAGAAGTCTATTATGGGTGTTTGGTTTTGATTTTCTTTTCGTGCCTCGATTTCATAAATTGGAGCTCAGGGTACGCGTCGTTTTGGAAAGTTTCACACTTGCTCGGAATTATTCCAAATGCACCTAGAAATGACGTAGGGCACACCAGAAGTCCATTATACTTATTTGGTGTGGATTTTTCTTTCCGTGCCTCGATTTCCCAAAGTGGAGCTCGGATACCGCTGCTCAAACAAAGTTTCACACCGGCTCGGAAGGATTACAAATGCACCTAGAAATGATGAGGTTGGGCACACTAGAAGTCTATTTTGGGTGTTTCGTATTGATTGTCTTTCTGTGCCTCGATTTCATAAAGTGGAGCTCTGGGTACCGCGTCGTTAAGCAAAGCGTTCACACCGCTTTCGGAATTATTCCAAATGCACCTAGAAATGACATAGGGCACACCAGAAGTCCATTTTGGGTGTTTGCGTTGATTTTCTTTCTGTGCCTCGATTTTATAAATTAGAGCTGAGGGTACGTGTCGTTCTGGAAAGTTTCACACTGGCTGGGAAAGATTGCAAATACTCCTAGAAATGAGGTAGGGCACACTAGAAGTCTATTATAGGAGTTTGATATTCATTTTCTTTCTATGCCTCTATTTCATACAGAATGTTTCACACTTGCTCGGAATTATTCAAAATGCACCTAGAAATGACGTAGGGCACACCAGAAGTCCATTATAGTTATTTGGTGTGGATTTTCTTTCCGTGCCTCGATTTCATAAAGTGGAGCTCTGAATACCGTCGTTCAGCAAAGTTTCACACCGGCTCGGAAGGATTTCAAATGCACCTAGAAATGAGGTTGGGCACACTAGAAGTGTATTTTGGGTGTTTCGTATTGATTGTCTTCCTGTGCCTTGATTTCATAAAGTGGAGGTCTGGATACCATCGTTCGACAAAGTTTCACACCTGCTCGGAATTATTCCAAATACACCTAGAAATGACATAGGGCACACCAGAAGTCCATTTTGGATGTTTGCGTTGATTTTCTTTCCGTGCCTCGATTTCATAATGTGGAGCTCCGGGTACCCGTCGCTCTGTAATGTTTTACACCTGCTCAGAATTATTCCAAATGCACAAAGAAATGACGTAGGGCACATTAGAAGTCCATTATGGGTGTTTGGTTTTGATTTTCTTTCCGTGCCTCGATTTCATAAATTGGAGCTGAGGGTACGCGTCGTTCTGGAAAGTTTCACACCTGCTCGGAATTATTTCAAATGCACCTAGAAATGACATAGGGCACACCAAAAGTCCATTATGGGTGTTTGCACCGATTTTCTTTCCGTGCCTCGATTTCATAAATTGGAGCTGAGGGTACGCGTCGTTCTGGAAAGTTTCACACCGCCTGGGAAAGTGATACGGCCATAACTACTACCAAAGCATTGGTTTGCATCCCTAAATTGGCAACCAATGCTAGCACTCAAATTGGCGCAATTGGTGTTGTTTTACAACAAAAGGTAAAACAAAACCTTGTGAAGGCCAATATAGTGGATGGGGATGCTGACCAACGAGAGGGAACGTGCTCTCGAGATAAAACCCTAGCACCTGAGGGCGGTCAAGAAAGACATGTGGTGACAGGGCAGCAAGGGTTGGAGAAAGATTCCAAATGCATCTAGAAATGAGGTAGGGCACACTAGAAGTCCATTATGAGAGTTTGATGTTCATTTTCTTTCCATGCCTCGATTTCATACAGTTGAGCTCTGGGTACCCGTCGTTCTGGAATGTTTCACACTTACTCGGAATTATTCCAAATGCGCCTAGAAATGACGTAGAGCACACCAGAAGTCCATTATAGTTATTTGCTGTGGATTTTCTTTCCGTGCCTCGATTTGATAAAGTGGAGCTCTAGATACTGCTGCTTCAAAGAAAGTTTCACACCATTTCGGAAGGATTCCAAATGCACCTAGAAATGAGGTAGGGCACACTAGAAGTGTATTTTGGGAGTTTCAGATTGATTGTCTTTTCGTCCTCGATTTCATAAAGTGGAGCTCGATACCGCTGCTCAAAGAAAGTTTCACACCGCTTCGGAATGATTCCAAATGCACCTAGAAATGACATAGGGCACACCAGAAGTCCATTTTGGGTGTTTGCGTTTATTTTCTTTCTGTGCCTCTATTTCATAATGTGGAGCTCCGGGTACCCGTCGCTCTGCAAAGTTTTACACCTGCTCAGAATTATTCCAAATGCACCTAGAAATGAGGTTGGGCACACTAGAAGTCCATTATGGGAGTTTGATTTTCATTTAGTTTCGATGCCTCGATTTTATAAAGTGGAGCTCTAGGTACCCGTCGTTTTGGAATGTTTCACACTTGCTCGGAATTATTCCAAATGCACCTAGAAATGACGTAGGGCACACCAGAAGTCCATTATAGTTATTTGGTGTGGATTTTCTTTCTGTGCCTCAATTTCAAAAATTGGAGCTTAGGGTGCGCTTCGTTCTGGAAAGTTTCACACCGGCCCGGAAGGATTCCAAATGCATCTTTTAATGAGGTGGGCACACTAGAAGTCCATTTTGGGTGTTTCGTACTGATTGTCTTTCTGTGCCTCGATTTCTAAAATTTTACACCTGCTCAGAAATATTACAAATGCTCCTAGAAATGACGTAAGGCACACTAGAAGTCCATTATTGATGTTTGGTTTTGATTTTTTCTTTCCGTGCCTCGATTTCCAAAATTGGAGCTCAGGGTACTGGCGTTCTGGAAAGTTTCACACCGGCTGGTAAAGGTTCCAAATGCACCTAGAAATGAGGTAGGTCGCACTAGAAGTCCATTATGGGAGTTTGATGTTCATTTTCTTTCCATGCCTCGATTTCATAAAGTGGAGCTCTGGTCACCCGTCGTTCTGGAATGTTTCACACTTGCTCGGAATTATTCCAAATGCACCTAGAAATGATGTAGCACACACGAGAAGTGCATTATAGTTATTTGGTGTGGATTTTCTTTCCGTGCCTGGATTTCATAAATTGGAGCTTAGGGTACGTGTCGTTCTGGAAAGTTTCACACCGGCACGAAAGGATTCCAAATGCATCTAGAAATGAGGTAGGGCACACTATAAGTCTATTTTGGGTATTTCGTATTGATTGTCTTTCTGTGCCTCGATTTCGTGAAGCGGGGCTCTGGATACCGTCGTTCAGCAAAGTTTCACACCTGCTCGGAATTATTGAAAATCCTCCTAGAAATGACATAGGGCACACCAGAAGTCCATTTTGGGTGTTTGCATTGATTTTCTTTCCGTGCCTCGATTTCATAATGTGGAGCTCCGGGAACCCGTCGCTCTGTAAAGTTTTACACCTGCTTAGAATTATTCCAAAAGCACCTAGAAATGACGTAGGGCACACTAGAAGTCCATTATGGGTGTTTGAAGTTCATTCTCTTTCTATGCCTCGATTTCATACAGTGGAGCTCTGGGTACCCGTCGTTCTGGAATGTTTCACACCTGCTCCGAATTATTCCAAATGCACCTAGAAATGATGTAGGGCACACCAGAAGTCCACTATAGTTATTTGGAGTGGATTTTCTTTCCGTGCCTCGATTTCATAAAGTGGAGCTCTGGATACCGTCGTTCAGCAAAATTTCACACCCGCTCGGAAGGATTCCAAATGCACCTAGAAATGAGGTAGGGCACACTAGAAGTCTATTTTGGGTGTTCCATATTGATTGTCTTTCAGTGCCTCGATTTCCTACAGTGGAGCTCTGGATACCGTCCTTCGGCAACGTTTCACACCTGCTCGGAATTATTTCAAATGCACCTAGAAATGACATAGGGCACACCAGAAGTCCATTTTGGGTGTTTGCACTGATTTTCTTTCCGTGCCCCGATTTCATAAATTGGAGTCGAGGGCACGTGGTTCGAAAGTTTCACACTTTGGGGAAAGTGATACGGCCATAACTACTACCAAAGCATTGGTTTGCATCCCTAAATTGGCAACCAATGCTAGCACTCAAATTGGCGCAATTGGTGTTGTTTTACAACAAAAGGTAAAACAAAACATTGTGAAGGCCAATAAAGTGGATGGGGATGCTGGCCAACGAGAGGTAACGTGCTCTCGAGATAAAACCCTAGCACCTTCGGGCGGTCAAGAAAGACATGTGGTGACAGGGCAGCAAGGGTTGGAGAAAGATTCCAAATGCACCTAGAAATGAGGTAGGGCACACTAGAAGTCCATTATGGGAGTTTGATGTTCATTTCCTTTCCATGCCTCGATTTCATACAGTGGAGCTCTGGGTACCCGTCGTTCTGGAATGTTTCACACTTACTCGGAATTATTCCAAATGCACCTAGAAATGACGTAGAGCACACCAGAAGTCCATTATAGTTATTTGGTGTGGATTTTCTTTCCGTGCCTCGATTTGATAAAGTGGAGCTCTGGATACCGTCGTTCAGCAAAGTTTCACACCAGCTCGGAAGGATTCCAAATGCACCTAGAGATGACATAGGGCACACCAGAAGTCTATTTTGGGTGTTTGCGTTTATTTTCTTTCTGTGCCTCTATTTCATAATGTGGAGCTCCGGGTACCCGTCGCTCTGCAAAGTTTTACACCTGCTCAGAATTATTCCAAATGCACCTAGAAATGAAGTTGGGCACACTAGAAGTCCATTATGGGAGTTTGATGTTCATTTAGTTTCCATGCCTCGATTTTATAAAGTGGAGCTCTGGGTACCCGTCGTTTTGGAATGTTTCACACTTGCTCGGAATTATTCCAAATGCACCTAGAAATGACGTAGGGCACACCAGACGTCCATTATAGTTATTTGGTGTGGATTTTCTTTCTGTGCATCGATTTCAAAAATTGGAGCTTAGGGTACGCTTCGTTCCGGAAAGTTTCACACCGGCCCGGAAGGAATCCAAATGCATCTAGAAATGAGGTGGGCACACTAGAAGTCCATTTTGGGTGTTTCGTACTGATTGTCTTTCTGTCCCTCGATTTCATAAAGTGGAGCTCCGGTGCCGCCGCTCGCAAAGTTTTACACCTTTCGAGAAATATTGCAAATGCTCCTAGAAATGACGTAAGGCACACTAGAAGTCCATTATGGGTGTTTGGTTTTGATTTTCTTTCCGTGCCTCGATTTCGAAAATTGGAGCTCGTGGTGCGCCGTGCTTCGAAAGTTTCACACCGGCTGGTAAAGGTTCCAAATGCACCTAGAAATGAGGTAGGTCACACTAGAAGTCCATTATGGGAGTTTGATGTTCATTTTCTTTCGATGCCTCGATTTCATAAAGTGGAGCTCTAGTCACCCGTCGTTCTGGAATGCTTCACACTTGCTCGGAATTATTCCAAATGTTCCTAGAAAGGATGTAGCGCACACGAGAAGTGCATTATAGTTATTTGGTGTGGATTTTCTTTCCGTGCCTCGATTTCATAAAGTGGAGCTCTGGATACCGTCGTTCAGCAAAGTTTCACACCGGCTCGGAAGGATTCCAAATGCACCTAGAGATGAGGTAGGGCACACTAGAAGTCTATTTTGGGTGTTCCGTTTTAATTGCCTTTCTGTGCCTCGATTTCCTACAGTGGAGCTCTGGATACCGTCGTTCGGCAAAGTTTCACACCTGCTCGGAAATATTTCAAATGCACCTAGAAACGACATAGGGCACACCAGAAGTCCATTTTGGGTGTTTGCACTGATTTTCTTTCCGTGCCTCGATTTCATAAATTAGAGCTGAGGGTAGCGTCGTTCTGGAAAGTTTCACTACTACCAAAGCATTGGTTTGCATCCCTAAATTGCAAACCAATGCTAGCACTGAAATGAGGTAAAACAAAACATTCTGAACGCCAATAAAGTGGATGGGGATGCTGGCCAACGAGAGGGAACGTGCTCTCGAGATAAAACCCTAGCACATGCGGGTGGTCAAGAAAGACATGTGGTGACAGGGCAGCAAGGGTTGGAGAAAGATTCCAAATGCACCTAGAAATGAGGTTGGGCACACTAGAAGTCCATTATGGGAGTTTGATGTTCATTTTCTTTCCATGCCTCGATTTCATACAGTGGAGCTCTGGGTACCCGTCGTTCTGGAATGTTTCACACTTGCTTGGAATTATTCGAAATGCACGTAGAAATGATGTAGAGCACACCAGAAGTCCATTATACTTATTTGGTGTGGATTTTCTTTCCGTGCCTCGATTTCCTAAAGTGGAGCTCTAGATACCGTCGTTCAGCAAAGTTTCACACCTGCTCGGAATTATTCCAAATGCACCTAGAAATGACATAGGGCACACCAGAAGTCCATTTTTGGTGTTTGCGTTGATTTTCTTTCTGTGCCTCGATTTCATAATGTGGAGCTCCGGGTACCCGTGGCTCTACAAAGTTTTGCAACTGCTCAAAATTATTCCAAATACGCCTAGAAAAGACGTAGGGAACATTAGAAGTCCATTATGGGTGTTTGGTTTTGATTTTCTTTCTGTGCGTCGATTTCATAAATTGGAGCTGTGGGTACGCGTCGTTCTGGAAAGTTTCACACCGGCTGGGAAAGATTCCAAATGCACCTAGAAATGAGGTAGGGCACACTAGAAGTCCATTATGGGAATTTGATGTTCATTTTCTTTCCATGCCTCGATTTTATCTGAAGGAGCTGGGTACCGTGCTCGAATGTTTCACACTTGCTCGGAATTCTTCCAAATGCACCTAGAAATGACGTAGGGCACACCAGAAGTCCACTATAGTTATTTGGTGTGGATTTTCTTTCCGTGCCTCGATTTCATAAAGTGGAGCTCTGGATACCGTCGTTCAGCAAAATTTCACACCGGCTCGGAAGGATTCCAAATGCACCCAGAGATGAGGTAGGGCACACTAGAAGTCTATTTTGGGTGTTCCGTTTTAATTGTCTTTCTGTGCCTCGATTTCCTACAGTGGAGCTCTGGATACCGTCGTTCGGCAAAGTTTCACACCTGCTCGGAATTATTTCAAATGCACCTAGAAACGACATAGGGCACACCAGAAGTCCATTTTGGGTGTTTGCACTGATTTTCTTTCCGTGCCTCGATTTCATAAATTGGAGCTGAGGGTACGCGTCGTTCTGGAAAGTTTCACACCTCCTGGGAAAGTTATACGGCCATAACTACTACCAAAGCATTGGTTTAAATCCCTAAATTGCAAACCAATGCTAGCACTGAAATTGGCGCAATTGGTGTTGTTTTACAACAAAAGGTAAAACAAAACATTGTGAAGGCCAATAAAGTGGATGGGGATGCTGGCCAACGAGAGGGAACGTGCTCTCGAGATAAAACCCTAGCACATGCGGGCGGTCAAGAAAGACATGTGGTGACAGGGCGGCAAGGGTTGGAGAAAGATTCTAAATGCACCTAGAAATGAGGTTGGGCACACTAGAAGTCCATTATGGGAGTTTGATGTTCATTTTCTTTCCATGCCTAGATTTCATACAGTGGAGCTCTGGGTACCCGTCGTTCTGGAATGTTTCACACTTGCTTGGAATTATTCGAAATGCACGTAGAAATGATGTAGAGCACACCAGAAGTCCATTATACTTATTTGGTGTGGATTTTCTTTCCGTGCCTCGATTTCCTAAAGTGGAGCTCGATACTGCTGTCGTTGAAAGTTTCACACTGCTTCGAATTATTCCAAATGCACCTAGAAATGACATAGGGCACACCAGAAGTCCATTTTTGGTGTTCGCGTTGATTTTCTTTCCGTGCCTCGATTTCATAATGTGGAGCTCCGGGCACCCGTGGCTCTACAAAGTTTTGCACCTGCTCAGAATTATTCCAAATGCACCTAGAAAAGACGTAGGGAACATTAGAAGTCCATTATGGGTGTTTGGTTTTGATTTTCTTTCTGTGCGTCGATTTCATAAATTGGAGTGTGGTACGTGGTTACGAAAGTTTCACACCGGCTGGGAAAGATTCCAAATGCACCTAGAAATGAGGTAGGGCACACTAGAAGTCCATTATGGGAATTTGATGTTCATTTTCTTTCCATGCCTCGATTTCATACAGTGGAGCGCTGGTTACCCGTCGTTCTGGAATGTTTCACACTTGCTCGGAATTATTCCAAATGCACCTAGAAATGACGTAGGGCACACTAGAAGTCAATTACGGGAGTTTGATGTTCATTTTCTTTCCATGCCTCGATTTCATACAGTGGAGCTCTGGGTACCCGTCGTTCTGGAATAATTCACACTTGCTTGGAATTATTCGAAATGCACCTAGAAATGATGTAGAGCACACCAAAACTCCATTATACTTGTTTGGTGTGGATTTTCTTTCCGTGCCTCGATTTCATAAAGTGGAGCTCTGGATACCGTCGTTCAGCAAAGTTTCACTCCAGCTTAGAAGAATTCCAAATGCACCTAGAAATAAGGTAGGGCACACTAGAAGTCTATTTTGGGTGTTTCGTATTGATTGTCTTTCTATGCCTTGATTTCATAAAGTGGAGCTCTGGATACCGTCGTTCGGCAAAGATTCACACCTGCTCGGAATTATTTCAAATGCACCTAGAAATGACATAGGGCATACCAGAAGTCCATTTTCGCTGTTTGCGTTTATTTTCTTTCCGTGCCTCGATTTCATAATGTGGAGCTCCGGGTACCCGTGGCTCTGCAAAGTTTTACACCTGCTCAGAATTAATCCAAATGCACCTAGAAATGACGTAGGGCACATTAGATGTCCATTATGGGTGTTTGGTTTTGATTTTCTTTCCGTGCCTCGATTTCATAAATTGGAGGTGTGGGTATGCGTCGTTCTGGAAAGTTTCACACCGGCTGGGAAAGATTCCAAATGCACCTAGAAATGATGTAGGGCACACTAGAAGTCCATTATGGGAATTTGATGTTCATTTTCTTTCCATGCCTCGATTTCATACAGTGGAGCGCTGGGTACGCGTCGTTCTGTAAAGTTTCACATCGGCTTGGAAAGATTCCAAATGCACCAAGAAATGAGGTAGGGCACACTAGAAGTCAATTATGGGAGTTTGATGTTCATTTTCTTTCCATGCCTCGATTTCATACAGTGGAGCTCTGGGTACCCGTCGTTCTGGAATGATTCACACTTGCTTGGAATTTTTCGAAATGCACCTAGAAATGATGTAGAGCACACCAAAAGTCCATTATACTTGTTTGGTGTGGATTTTCTTTCCGTGCCTCGATTTCATAAAGTGGAGCTCTGGATACCGTCGTTCAGCAAAGTTTCACACCAGCTCAGAAGAATTCCAAATGCACCTAGAAATAAGGTAGGGCACACTAGAAGTCTATTTTGGGTGTTTCGTATTGATTGTCTTTCTATGCCTCGATTTCATAAAGTGGAGCTCTGGATACCGTCGTTCGGCAAAGATTCACACCTGCTCGGAATTATTCCAAATGCACCTAGAAATGACATAGGGCACACCAGAAGTCCATTTTGGCTGTTTGCGTTTATTTTCTTTCCGTGCCTCGATTTCATAATTTGGAGCTCCGGGTATCCGTGCCTCTGCAAAGTTTTACACCTGCTCAGAATTAATCCAAATGCACCTAGAAATGACGTAGGGCACATTAGATGTCCATTATGGGTGTTTGGTTTTGATTTTCTTTCCGTGCCTCGATTTCATAAATTGGAGGTGTGGGTATGCGTCGTTCTGGAAAGTTTCACGCCGGCTGGGAAAAATTCCAAATGCACCTAGAAATGAGGTAGGGCACACTAGAAGTCCATTATGGGAATTTGATGTTCATTTTCTTTCCATGCCTCGATTTCATCTGAGGAGCTTTGGGTACCGTCGCTCGAATGTTTCACACTTGCTCGGAATTGTTCCAAATGCACTTGGAAATGACGTAGGGCACACCAGAAGTCCACTATAGTTATTTCGTGTGGATTTTCTTTCCGTGCCTCGATTTCATAAAGTGGAGCTCTAGATACCGTCGTTCAGCAAAGTTTCACACCGGCTCGGAAGTATTCCAAATACACCTAGAAATGAGGTAGGGCACACTAGAAGTATATTTTGGGTGTTTCGTGTTGATTGCCTTTCAGTGCCTCGATTTCATAAAGTGGAGCTCTGGATACCGACGTTCAGCAAAGTTTCACACCTGCTCGGAATGATTCCAAATGCACCTAGAAATGACACAGGGCACACCAGAAGTCCATTTTGGGTGTTTGCGTTGATTTTCTTTCCATGCCACGATTTCATAATGTGGAGCTCCGGGTACCCGTCGCTCTGCAAACTTTTACACCTGCTCAGAATTATTCCAAATACACCTAGAAATGACGTACGACACATTAGATGTCCATTATGGGTGTTTGGTTTCGATTTTCTTTCCGTGCCTCGATTTCATAAATTGGAGCTGAGGGAACGCGTCGTTCTGGAAAGTTTCACACCGGCTGGGAAAGATTCCAAATGCACCTAGAAATGAGGTCGGGCAGACTAGAAGTCCATTATGGGAGTTTGATATTCATTTTCTTTCCATGCATCGATTTCATACAGTGGAGCTCTGGGTACCCGTCGTTCTGGAATGTTTCACACTTGCTCGGAATTATTCCAAACGCACACCACAAATCCATTATAGTTATTTGGTGTGTGTTTTCTTTCCGTACCTCGATTTCATAAAGTGGAGCTCTGGATTCCGTCGTTCAGCAAAGTTTCACACCGGCTCGGAAGCATTCCAAATGCACCTAGAAATGTGGTAGGACACACTAGAAGTGTATTTTGGGTGTTTCGTGTTAATTGTCTTTCTGTGCCTCGGTTTCATAAAGAGGAGCTCTAGATACCGTCGTTCAGCAAAGTTTCACACCTGCTCTGAATGATTCCAAATGCACCTAGAAATGACATAGGGCACACCAGAAGTCCATTTTGGGTGTTTGCGTTTATTTTCTTTCCGTGCCTCGATTTCATGATGTGGAGCTCCGGGTACCCGTCGCTCTACAAAGTTTTACACCTGCTCAGTATTATTTCAAATGCACCTAGAAATGACGTAGGGCACATTAGATGTCCATTATGGGTGTTTGGTTTTGATTTTCTTTCCGTGCCTCGATTTCATAAATTGGAGCTGAGGGTACGCGTCGTTCTGGAAAGTTTCACACCGGTTGGGAAAGGTTCCAAATGCACCTAGAAATGAGGTAGGGCACACTAGAAGTCCATTATGGGAGTTTGATGTTCATTTTCTTTCCATGCCTCGATTTCATACAGTGGAGCTCTGGGTACCCGTCGTTCTGGAATGTTTCACACTTGCTAGGAATTGTACCAAATGCACCTAGAAATGATGTAGGGCACACCAGAAGTCCATTATAATTATTTGGTGTGGATTTTCTTTCCCTGCCTCGATTTGATAAAGTGGAGCTCTGGATACCGTCGTTCAGCAAAGTTTCACACCGGCTCGGAAAGATTCCAAACGCACCTAGAAATGAGGTAGGGCACACTAGAAGTGTATTTTGGGTGTTTCGTATTGATTGTCTTTCCGTGCCTCGATTTCATAATGTGGAGCTCTGGATACCGTCGTTCAGCAAAGTTTCACACCTGCTCGGAATGATTCCAAATGCACCTAGAAATGACACAGGGCACACCAGAAGTCCATTTTGGGCGTTTGCGTTGATTTTCTTTCCGTGCCACGATTTCATAATGTGGAGCTCCGGGTACCCGTCGCTCTGAAAAGTTTTACACCTGCTCAGAATTATTCCAAATGCACCTAGAAATGACACAGGGCACACCAGAAGTCCATTTTGGGTGTTTGCGTTTATTTTCTTTCCGTGCCTCGATTTCATGATTTGGAGCTGCGGGTACCCGTCGCTCTACAAAGTTTTACACCTGCTCAGAATTATTCCAAATGGACCTAGAAATGACGTAGGGCACATTAGATATCCATTATGGGTGTTTGGTTTTGATTTTCTTTCCGTGCCTCGATTTAATAAATTGGTGCTGAGGGACGCGTCGTTCTGGAAAGTTTCACACCGGCTGGGAAAGGTTCCAAATGCACCTAGAAAGGAGGTAGGGCACACCAGAAGTCCATTATGGGAGTTTGATGTTCATTTTCTTTCCATGCCTCGATTTCATACAGTGGAGCTCTGGGCACCCGTCGTTCTGGAATGTTTCACACTTGCTCGGAATTATTCCAAATGCACCTAGAAATGATGTAGGGCACACCAGAAGTCCATTATAATTATTTGGTGCGTATTTTCTTTCCGTGCCTCGATTTGATAAAGTGGAGATCTGGATACCGTCGTTCAGCAATGTTTCACACCGGCTCGGAAAGATTCCAAATGCACCTAGAAATGAGGTAGGGCACACTAGAAGTGTATTTTGGGTGTTTCGTATTGATTGTCTTTCCGTGCCTCGATTTCATAAAGTGGAGCTCGATATCGCTGCTTGACAAAGTTTCACACCTGCTCGGAATGATTCCAAATGCACCTAGAAATGACACAGGGCACACCAGAAGTCCATTTTGGGTGCTTGCGTTGATTTTCTTTCCGTGCCACGATTTCATAATGTGGAGCTCCGGGTACCTGTCGCTCTGCAAAGTTTTACACCTTCTCAGAATTATTACAAATACACCTAGAAATGCCGTATGGCACATTAGATGTCCATTATGGGTGTTTGGTTTCGATTTTCTTTCCGTGCCTCGATTTCTCTTTTAGGAATATAACTTCTCTCAAATTATGAATTTCAATTTCATCATATGACACTATCTCGTTTTCTTAAATTGGCAACCTCAACGCCAAGCTCGAACGAATACATCGACCACCCGCTTAAAGGAAGGCTCTCTTGACTCCACAAGACTTATTCTTACCAACTCCTCTACTGACGGAATTACTTTGACGGATGACTCCCAAAGTATCTCAAAATAAATCTCACATTCAATCATATCACCTCAATCCTTTAATAATAACCAAATCATGGTTGACATCACGTATTCTCACGTACTACATCAAAAAGGTCCTATCAAAGACCATCCCACAATCCGGAATCCACCCTTATTATACTTTCGCTACACAAAATCCTTGGGCGACCAAAGCCCCAGCATATAAAAGGCAAAGCCCAAAAATTTAACCTCCAGGACCCCTAGAATGAACTTCTGGTGTAAAAGGGTAGGGAAATCATCAGATTCGATGAATAAAACTCCCACAACCTAACCATACTCGACCAATAAGGTCAATAGACAATTATACTCTTAACCAAATTATCTTTTGAAAGATTCTAACTCCAAGAGAGTTACCCATTGAGACCAAGCCATACCTGACAAATAATCCAACAATCTCTACTATCTCATAAATTGCTTTAACGATTAGATTACCTTGCTAATCTCTCCCTCGTTACGCTACACCACAAAACGAACAAAGAATCTTGGTCCACAAATCACTATAGGTTCTAATAGTTGCAACAATGCAATCAATTCAGCCCAAAGACAACCATTGGGTATACTAAGATTCTTTCCAAGAATTATACACGAAATCAATTCATCCTCTAATGCTCCTCAAATAGCTCACAACCCAAGATCGCACAACAACAATTAATAAACACCTCAGAAGACCCATGTGAAACGAATAGGCAAATGAAAACAGTCTTTTCACCATCTAGAAAAACATTCACCACTCGCAATGAACATAGGACCGAGGAAAAAAATCGATTAGGCAATGAACGCAGAATACATAAGGGAGGACCACAATTGAGGCACAAGCCTCACAAGAAGGGAATATCAAACCTTAACCGATAGGAACAAATGAGCCTTCAAGATCAAGTCACTTGAATCACCCAAGAATCAATAGAGCTTTGCAACCTGATGCTTTACTCGACAAAAATTCAACTACCACAAAAAAATATTGAACACCAAGAGATCATGAATGCAACTTTTGAAATATTTTCATTTAAGAGATATCACAAAAGACGATCAAAATTCTTTCTCCATAAAAGAATCAACACCACCCTCACATTACTGAACATTTTATTAACATCAATAACATATATTCTTGGTAACATTCATTATACCTTACCATCACATCAATAAATCTTCCACAAGGAACACAACAAATAATGTTATAGAATTTCCATCACCCTATAAGATTGTAATGACAACTCATTCTAGAAAAGAACTCTAGTGCGAAAGCCACAAAGCTGAAGCAAACCTCTTTTTAACAAGCTCACTCTAGAACAAAGACAACCTCATAAAACCCACCAGGTTAAATCACTTATTAGATTTCACTCATATACCCTTACTGACGCTCAATGCCAGTAAAGCACACACTAATAGCACTCTAACAATTAATACTAACAACTGATGATTATCTAATCATGGAAGCATTCATAGTCCTATCTCTGTTCAGAAATTAGAATGAAATATCTTTATTCTTCGACAATGGAATATTTATAAGACAAGATTTTGTGAGTCACTACAACAACCATCATCCATTTCTCCATACATATAACAATAATTTAGCATGGCAAAAACAGGCAAATCTAGCATTTGTACAAAATCATCATGTATTTGAATAGAAGACAGAGTCAAGATTAATAGTTACCGAGGCAATAGCCTAACACACCCGTAATTAACTCCATGAGTCTCAAACATGTATAGACAAATTCTTATTCAACAATGTTCAAGAAATTACTACAGGACAACTTGAAATTAATCTACTTCATCTCTAAAGATATTAGCTAAGAATCATTGGTTTGCACCACGCTAATGTCCCAACCTGATAACTCATACCATATTAATTCATTTAATTAAAACATCTTAGTTTAACATGACAATAAAGGGTTTTATCACACTCTTTCATAGAAGAGAGGTACTAAACTTCAATCTTCGAATTAATCCAAAAGAAATACGCAAGGTCAAAGCTTCCACATAATAAAGAACTTGCAAAAGAAACCTTCCATTGCCTCAATACCAAGCGAATAAATGAGTTACGATTTCCAACAGAGAATAAAAACAGAACTTCCGTGAAAAGATCAATCTTGCAAACTAACAACATTCACAAGTAGCTGAAATATCACACTAGTCGAAAGAACAATACTTGCTTCAAAGAACAAATAGAGACCAATTGAAACTTGCCCACTTCATTAAACCACCAATCAAAGGAAGTTCATCAACGGCAAGAAACTACAACCAGAAGGCCAAATACAAGTTCAAGGAAGTCAACATCTTCATTATAGAACTCATGCCCAACACATAACTATGGAACGGGGGTAAGTACTTCTCTATTCCCATACCACGAACGGTGGTGTAGCTTGGCAAAACCCAGGACAACAACCACGATCTCAACTTCTCAACGTCCGTTACCAATACGCATAACAAATATAATCAATTATGAATATAAGGTCATCTCATAGTAGTCATAGAATAAATTTATAGATATAGAAGATCATAGCAGATCATAGATTAACAACAAAATGATAGTACAGAAGTAATTCAAGAATAGTTCAACATGTTGAAACATATCACTAGAAATGCGTATGCAATGGATTACCCAAACCCCACCTACTGTGCACAGTGTGTCATTTTAATAACTTAATTACCACGGACCTAAAGCCCGCTCTCATACCAACTGTAACACCCTGGCTATTCGGAAGCCAAGATGCCACCTAAATAATCTAACATACAGCCATAATGCGGAAGAATTTGAACACTATCTCATCTAATGACATAAAGATATCAATATTCACTAGAACCATGGCATGAATATAGTCTGAATCCAAGCAATTATATCGAAGGAATGATCAAAGATCACAAGTAATACTTAATCAACCATAACATAGCACTAGGTATCATTCACCATCTAAATTTATTTATTACAGTTCATCAATAACGAATGAAAAATAGAACTAAATCGTAATCTTGGACTTGATTAAGGTGAAGTGAATGAGTAGTGCGTGTCTACTCCCTCCCAATAGAGCCAACATCAATGATCACCTAAAAAAACAAACAACGCAAGAATGAGTCTGAGACTCAACAAGTACAGAAAATAAATGGGACATACAACAAACATGATCATGACAACATCATTGAAGAATATGAATAAATCACAGAACGAATATTTGAATGAATGGAATGAATGAATTGAATGAAATGAAGGGACTACACACATGCATATACCAGTATAGCTGGTGACACACCCGTCGGTGTTCACCTAAGCCCGCATTTAACAAAATGCGGGGACCCAAGTCCCGTATGAAGAACGTTTCATCGGTGTCCCAAACGCCCACATTGGAATGGTGGGTCTTACGTGCCCATACCGGAATTGATGGGTCTTTACATCCCACTCCGTGGGTGAATCATGAACCATGAATGAATGAATGAATGAATATATATGAATTTGTAAGAAGAAAACTCAAGAAGCTGATTCACATACAAGAAACGAAGTAGAAGTCAACAAAACTACTCACATACCATAGTACTCAGGTCATGGCATGAGCTTAAAACATTATGAACAATCGATAGCAGTACATCACACAATGTACTTGCCCATATTGGAATAATGGGACTTCACTACCCACTCCCATGGGTGAACAGGAGCGAAGGAACGAATGAATGTAAGGAACATAGACTTATTATTGAAGAATCATGGTATATCAACTATGAAGGAAAACCAGGAATACCGAAATTACCCATTTCATATTCATCAATCAAGTGGAACAAACAACAAACAAGACAAATCAATTGTACTTGCCTCAACCGTGATTCGGAAGTCAACGATAGAAAGCTCTAGCCCCGGGGTTCACCACCACCTGGCAACCGTAAAATAATATACTAAGTACACCAACCAAGAGTGTACAACAATGCAATGAAACAGAAAGAGAACAAGCGTCCCTAATCGCAATCCCAACAATTAATCAAAACTCTCTCAAATTCTCAAATCTGTCCAAACGAACAGCTGTTAAGGAAAAATTCTTAACTTTTGAGTCAAAACTCCAAAAGCCATGAATCCAATTTTCCTAGAACCTACACAAGCCTAGCTACAACTTCTCAGGTGACCAAAAGATCAAACTAGTTCATCTAAGTCTTTGTTTTTAATCCCGAAGACTGATCTGCCACCTCTAGTACTACTAACTTGCGAATTTCATAACTTTTGTTTGGCTCAACCAAACACATTGTTCTAATACTCTATGGAAACTACAGGAAACCAACTATCTCAATAAAATTATCTCAAATATTTCCATTGTGCAACAAATGTTGTAAATAGTCAAGTAAAACTCTTCTGTCCACAACAGAGAGGCAGATTACAGCCTGAGATTCTAAAATTCATAACTTTTGATCTAGAAATCCAAAAATTATGAAATTTAACTTTATGGAATCACAATGAAAATACCTACAACTCTCAAGGAGACCAACTGATCCAATTTGGTTTTCTACCATATCAAATTTACAGATCTATGTTCGCGGCACAAGTCCTGAGACTGATTTAGCACTCTGTCTTGCGAAATTCATAACTAATTAACTGTTTATCCAAAAATTATGAATTAGAACTTTCTGGAAAGACAACGAAACTTCCCATCTATCTCCAGGAGACACTAATCCCTGAATCTGCCCGGATCTAACCAAAAACTGCGCGTCAATAGGAAGACAGATTCAACCGATCTACTACAGAAATCTCAGAACATCTAATGAATACGAATCGCATACGAATTATCTACCAAAACTAATTGGGATCACGAATTTACCCACAAGAACGACGCGAGATGCCGCTGAAACCTTCGCGAAGCCCTCGCGAAGATCACCCCCACCTTCTTCTTCTTCCTCTCCTCTCTTCTTCCTTATGGCCGGCAACAATGGAGAAGCACTGGAGGGGAGGGGCGTGCTACAGTAGCGCCATGCTACAGTGCTCGTGCTACAGTGCTTGGGTGCTAGGGTTTAGTTCCCCCCACATGGGCCCAAAGAGCTATGGGCCAAAGGCCCGAGTTCTAAAACTCCTCCAAAATTCTGAATTTTCCCTTTCTAATTATATTTAATTCTAATACTAGTCACTTATATGTTTTATATTTGAACGGGATATTACAGGCCCATACGTGATGTATGCATCGTCTGGTATGTTCTGGTGCTGAGTGAGTACCGAAGCTTGGGATTTCGATTAAAGCTATTGGCCAACGAGTGGGACCTTATTTTTTAGTCTTGTGTGTTGAGAGAACTTGTAAAGGTTGAGACGAGTGTTGAGGTGTAAGATGTTGATATCCTTCGAGGTGAGGTGGTTGCATATGTCCTAGAGGGAAGCGATTTAGGAGTTAAAATCTCGCATGCGTGACCAAAATCCAAGGTTGTTCACATTGCGTACGTGTTGAATGTAATTAATTTCAATTGTAGTGTTCTTGTGAATAGAATGACAAGTAGAATTCGGGGTCGAATTCTGTTTAAGGGGGGTAGAATGTAATATCACGTTCAAATATAAAACATATAAGTGACTATTTCTAAAATTAAAAGTAATTAGAAAAGGAAAATTCAGAATTTTGGAAGAGTTTTAGAACTCGGGCCTTTGGCCCATAGCTCTTTGGGCCCATGTGGGGGGGGGGAACTAAACCCTAGCATCCTAATTACTGTAGCGCTCCCCTCTCCTCCGGTGCTTCCCCTGCAGATTGGCCGGCCATAAGGAAGAGGAAGGAGAGGGAAGATGATAGGAGGGAGAGGAAGAAGAAGAAGGTGGGGGTGATCTTCACGAGGACTACAACGTGGTCCAGCGGGGGATTTCATCGGTAAGGTCGTGATTCTCAATAGCTAGTTCGGTTCTATAGATGTGTTTTGCTACCGATTAATCATTGTAGTATCCTGCTGTCGTAGATCGGTAGTACTGCAGTTCTGTGGATTCGCGAGATTGGGTGAGTTCCAGGCAGATTAAGTGGAGATAGATGGAGAATTTCGTTAGCTTTCTAGAAAGTATTAAATCATAATTATTGGATAAAGGATGAATTAGTTATGAATTTTGCAAAACTGGGTGCTAATTCAGTCTCAGGATTTGTGCAGCGGTCGTAGTTCTGTACATTAGAGTTTGGAGATGGCCGAATTTGGTCCGATGATCTCCATGAGATATTTAGATAACTTTATGCTGATTCCAAGAAGGTAAAGTTCATAAATTTTGGTAGGATAGATCAAAAGTTATGAATTTTTAAATTTATTACTGTAATCTGTCCTTCTATTGTGGACAGAGGTGAAAGGCTTGGCTATTTGAAACCATTGTTGCACAGTGGAAATATTTTTTATAATTTTATTGAGATAGTTGGTTTTCTGTAGTTTCCATGGAGTCTTAGAATAATGAGTTTGGCTATTCCAAACAAAAGTTATGATTTTCCCAAGTCAGAGATACCGAAAATGACATAACGGTCTTCGGGATTAAAAACAAAGCATTAGATGTTGTATTTTGACCTTTCAGTCACCTGAGAAGTCGTAGCTAAGATTATGTAGATTCCAGGAAAATTGGATTCATGACTTTTGGAGTTTTGACTCAAAAGTTATGGATTTTTATTTAATAGCTGTCTGTTTGGACAGATTTGGATTTTAGGAGTATATCGGTTAATGTTCGGGTTTCGTTTAGGAACGATTGCTCCCGTTTTGTTCCAATGCAATGTTGTGCAAGTTTGGTTGATTTTTAGTATACTTCACGGTTGCCAGGTGGTGGTGACCCCCGGGGCTAGAGGTTTCCGTCGTTGTCTTCCGTCTCACGGTCGAGGCAAGTACCTTGGTTGATTGACTTAATATGAGTGAATGGCATTGTTTGCTAATACTATTAGTATATGTACTGTTCATGGTTGCTAAGATATTATGAAGGTTAATATTCAGGTTTTATATTGTTACAAATTATGTGCTATTCATGGATGTTTAAAATTTATGAAGTCAGTGATCATGAATGCTTGTAGTATGAATAGGTTTATTCATATGTGAGGTTGTTGCGAATGCATGATTATGATGATTTAAGATTTCATTCATATGCATCATGATGGCATATTGAAGGCTTGGTCATGTGATGACCAAGCAATTGTTGAGGTCCCCGTCATGATTATGACGGGCTAAAAGGTCCCCATGCTCATGGAGCATGGGCTTTGGTCCCCATACTTGCGGAGTATGGGCAATTGGTCCCTGTGCTAGAAGGCACAGGCATGGGTATGCATCGACGGATGCATACTTTGCATTACCGGTAAAATGCAAAAGAGAAAGAGAAAGAGAAAGTGTTTTTGAGCATCTTGCATAGCATGAGCATATGAAATGAGTGTTGTAAAGATTTGTGAATGGATGTGGATGATTACAGTTGATTATGTTATTGTTGCCATTTATTGTACTTGCTGAGTCTTTGGGCTCATTCTTGCTGTTGTTGTTTGTTTTTTAGGTACCCTTTACAAGAACGATATGCATGGGAGGGAATAAACCTAGAGTGGTTGCACAATGGCCCGAGCTACTCACCATCGAATTGTTTAGAATGATAGTTTTTGTAGTTGAAGGAATTTGATTAGAGAATTAATTATGATTACACCTCATGCTTGGATTAATTGTAATAATGATGGTTAGCATAGCTTGAATGCTTAAGATTATGTTTTAGTTGATTAGCATATGTTGGATTTTTCTCTTATGGTATATTTGTCTGTTGGGACCTCCGGTATAGTTAACTATATAGAGGAGGTTCTGTCGGATTTTTTTAGAAGATTGTTCTAGTTTAAATTGATTATAGTTTAGTGTAGTAACATTCCAGGCTCTTGTTGGGTTGGGGTGTTACAAGATTGCTCACCTGACATTGATTAAATGGAAATGCTTCTAGTTTCGCGTTTGTGATCTTTCAGACCTCATGTTGGTGTGGTAGCTAAAATTGTTTTGAGCAAAGTGACGTGTTGAGAGGTTTTATTAGTTCCTATGTGGTTTTTGTGTTGTGGTCTTTAAATCTCTTCTTGTTGGAGTTGGATGGTGATGCTGTAACCAATGAAAGTCGTTTTTCTTTGTTAAAAGTAAGAGTGAGTAGAAGTATTTGAGGTTGAAGTCAAATTTTGTAACATGCAGTTTATCGATCTTTGCCTAAACTTTCTGTTTTGCCCAACAAAGTTTCCCAAATCCCAAAAGCAATGTTTTATTCTCATTTAAGGTTTGATACTCTCCGCTTGTGGGACGAGTGCCCCCATCTATGATCCTATCTTTGTTTTCCGAGATCATTGCTATTTGATTAATTCTCTTGATCTGGTAACTACTGTAAGTGGTAACTTTTTTTGATGTGTTGAAATGTATCTCTATTTGCCTCTTCTAAGGTAGGGTTAATCGAATTGTGTTGCAAAGTCCCTTCGGTTGTGAATTGGCAACTAGATAGTGGTGGTCTAGTAGATGGTTTTGTGAACCTTTAAGTGTCAGGTTGTTGGAGAGGCAGTGAGTAATAAATCGATTTATTAGAATAGTCCTTGGAGAGGAATTGATTTAAATAGAATGTTGTCTTTTCAGCTAACAGATTACGATATCACAACTAGTAGAACCTATAGCAAGAGGTGGCTCAAGATCATGTGATCATTTTGACAGAACATTAGAATTAGAAAGTCTGGAAGTCGTGATCAATTTATTGGAGTATCGCAATTTGGTACTCGGTAAGATTGTGTAGAGAAATTATGATGATGTAGTTTCATGACAGTAGTAGTGTGGAGAAAATTAATCGTTGTGTTAATTAATGGGATAGTAGGAATTATTGAGTTATTATGAAGTATGACTCGGCCTCAATGAGTAACCCTATGGGAGTTAGATTATCTCAAAGGATGAAATGGTCAAGAATATATTTATTTATTGATGTTAATGATTGAGTAAGTTTGAATCTTGGTCAATCAGTTAGGGTATTACGAAGAGGTATATTGCGGTTGTGTAGTTGGATTGGATTGGTGTGGATTAGAGATGGTCTAAGATTGGTGAAATAAATCACCTTGGGGCGGTTACCTGATTAGTGAGGAATGTTGATATTAATGACTGAGGTTATTGTCGAGTTGTGTGAAATTTTAGTAAACGAATGTGAGGATTTCCTATCAACTTAACTAGAAATTCATGGTAGGAGATTTGGTGGTTGAATTTGGGCCTTTGCATGTTATGCTAGGACCTTGGAGACCCAATTTTATATGTAGAGGTGGGTGAACAGAAGCAAATTTTGAATAGTGTGTTGATCTTTGATAGAATACTTTGGGTAAAGTAAATGAGTGTGAATGTGGTGTCAAGTTGATTATCCATAAAAGATTGAGGTGATGTGATTGTGGATGAAATCTATATTGAGGAGTGTTGGGAATTATTTGTCAAATTCCTTTAGTAGAGAAGTTGATCAGAGTATGTTATTGTGGATTGGAAGAGTCTCTCTACATAGGTGTGGATTTTGTGTTCAGTTAGAGCATAGCTTTGAGATTGCCAAATTAAAATAAATGAATTAGCGTGTTATGCGATGATTTGGAATCTCATGGTTTAAGATAAAATTGAATTCTTACAAGAAAGTTTGAGGAAAAGGTTGTATTCTCGGATAATGAAATGTTCTCCTGGTTTTTATTTGAGCCTTGTCTCTATGACAGGTGCCAAATATAAATTGAGTTGGTTCTTCTTGGTATGTGTGATTCTTTTCGGTTAAGAAAAAGAAAGGAAATGGTTGTTTTGGGTATTCGAGTGATTTCGCCTTTGGCTTATGTGGTATTCATTGGCAAACTACCTACTAGAAAAGTGGAAGATTTTCATGATGAGTCTTTTGGTTTTGGATTTAACTCTTTTAGTGGGGAGTTGGTAGTGCGTGTTTACGATGAGAATCTTTTATTTTCAGTTGGGTTCTGTTTTTAAAAGAGTTTTTTTAAAACGAGTTTTGTTGTGCATCTCTGGTTAAAGGAGGAGCTCATTGTAAAAGTGAAAAGATCGATTGATACAAGGAACAAGAGTTTTATGTGTTATGTGCAAGTTGTGTGGTTTGGTACCAAAGGGAATATTGATCCAAGGTACATTGGTTGTTTCTGAAAGTTGTAGGGATTTGGGAGATAATGTATTGCAAGGACCGTCTTGAGTCCTGGCGTGGGGCGTAGATCGTTTTGTATTACCTAGTGTCGAGGGAGTATTGGATAAATCTGGAGGATAAAGTTTCGTTGGAGCAGTTGACCCATGGGTAAGACCGTGCCTTCGAAACATGTCTGTTGAGTGACTCGTGAAAAGTTGGGACGGGTAAAAAGGCGTAACATGTCGATTCGTCAAGTCATGATGGTCCCATAATCCAGAGAGAAAACGACTAGGAATTGGAGTCTCGCATGCATAAGCGCTTTTACGAGTTGTTCACAACAAGTGCGTGGTAATGTTAGTAAGTTTTAGCTATGACTATTCTTTGGCGTTAATCATGATTAGAATTTGGGGTCGAATTACATTTAAGGGGGTAGAATGTAATACCCCAAATGGATTCGAAAGCGTACTCGAGAGGGAATAAGTAAATTGGGGAGAAGGACTAAATAGAAAATAAAAGCAATAGCTTTGAGACAGGGGGATTTCTGCTAAATCCAGGCAACTTGGGCCTAGGCCTTGGCCCATTAGGCCATGAGGTGGCCGACCAAAAAGGAGGGGGGGCGCCCGCTCTCCCAAAACCCTATCCACCTCGCACTTTTCCCCTCCTCCTCTTGTGGCCGCCACCCCCATCCCCTCTCCCCTTGCTGGGCGCGAACCCTGGACCTAGCACCCCCTCCCATGGTGTTTGCCCCTGCTGCTGGCCATGGATCTCGCTCCACGCTGCCGGCCTAGTAGAGGAAGAAGGGAGGACGACCGGATTGTTGGCCGGCCATAGGAGGAAGAAGAAGGTGAAGGGAGGAGACCATCTTCGTGGGGGGTAGTTCATCGTCTTCCTACATTCTTCAAGGGTAACGAAGATCCCCCTCATTTGTATGCTTTGTATTAGATGCATTTATGAATTTGTGATACGGGGGAAGCCCGATCTTCTCGATGAGGAACCGTGGATAGATGATGCGAAGTAGACGATGTCACTAGCTGAACACTCACGCCAATACACGAACCCTCAACTCTTTGGAATACGCCCAAAACACACTGGATACATGATCGTCACGAGACCACAAACGACGATCTACAAGTCCCCAATTCCCAATGGAATGACGGCTTGACCTTGAATTGCAGAACGAATCAATGGATCGCCTAGTCCTCTCTCAAAGTCCTCGCATGAACTCTGGTTTAGAAAGAACAAGCAATAGCTATGTTTCAATTCTTATGCATAAACTGGTCTTCCCATACAATGGGGGTCTACCCCTCAATATATAGTGCCCTTCTCCACCTTATGGCTGGCCAAGAGGCCCTACTCCTACTCTATTTCAGATTTAGAACTCCTACTCCAAGTCGGACACAATCTAAAACAAAAAAGGAAACTCTGAGTTTACAACCGTCACATTGTTTTGGAAATATCTTTTGATACGTGCTGAATCTGAGGATCAGCGAGTATCCGTTGGATCGTGCTTGAAGTTAGCTTTCCAACAAGTACAAGAACACCCAAATCGGACTCCGTTTGTGAAAGTTATGACCTTTTTAATCCGGACTGTACTGCTGATTCCGAATCCGATTTTGATGCTGATTCCGAATCCGAATTGAATCCAAACTTTCCTAACTTCAATTTCATTAATTGAAACGACTTGAATCCGTGTGAAACCTGAGAAAGGAACTCTTGTCAGCCTTTGGAAAGTCATGGCAAAGCAGGATATCTTCCCAAGATGTCGTACAAGTCGCGGAATCATCAATTTTGTAAACTCTTGCGCGTTGATCGGTCTGAATGTGCAGCATGCACTCGAATAGCCATAACTTTTTATAGAAAGCTCCAAATCACGTGTCGTTTGATCCGTTGGAAAGTAGACTTGATAAGCTTTCCAAATATATATATTTTTCATGCTAGATCCTTCCAAGTTGCTGCGAAGATCGTCATGAACCCATACCTTCCATGCGTCCCACAGGCTGCATGCTATTTTTGTGAGCATCAAAACACCCCGAGAAGCATCGTGTTCTTGATATTCACATGAAGCATTTCCTTCAAACCTAACAATAAGCAATAACCCACTATTAGGTAGTGTAATATTCTCAATTAAACTTAAAGGAAATTCATGGAACAGATTCACCCACAAGCTTCTCTTGTTCTTCAACTCTTTTAGTAAGCTCATGTTGTTCTGAGGTACTTGTTGAATTGAAAACACTATATGGAACAGCGTAGGTAAGGATGTCCGCATCATCCTCCCTTTCTTCAAAAAAAGCCGTCCTCGGCTTTTGATAGCCTGAAAATATGCTAGAGAAAGCAAACAATGTATATGCATGGTATATGTATTTGTCATCCGTTTTATCAGCCCTTTTGCTTTGCAAATCATGAATAGTACAACGATAGCCATTCGATTGATGTGATGTATTCATCTGAGTACGCCTATCATTCACATGATGATGTCTAGAAAAGTACTAGACAAAGAGAAAACGTATGTATGTGATATATGTATGAATCAATTGTTGTCTTATTCTCATTGTTATGCACAAAATAATTAGCGTAACAATGACCATAGGATGTATTTGATATATACGTTGTGATACTTTCATTCACATCATTCTCCTCTCGATGAGAAAAATTCATCCTCGACTTTTCTAAGGACATGAACAAGATATAAAAGGGACTAACTACATCAAGTTGTTCAAATTTGGGGAGAAAATTCTTAATGCCGTCCATGCTACAACTTCACTACTGCATGTTTCTTTGATGCAGGATAAACAAGTAGGTATCATGTTACATTCTAGACAATAGGCTCTTGTATTGAAACCCATCTCAAAGTGCCCATGACATTGCTCAATAGATGGTTTATAAAACATGCAAGTTTAAATCAGCAAGATTACCACAGTAATGCATATTCGATAAACATAGAATTTGTTATCTATACCATAATCTCCAATCAAATTGAATGTACTAACTAGTGATTTCAAACATGAAACTGCAGCAAGGTTCTCAAATACACTAGATAGTTTTCGAGGATCATCGAACATGATATAGTATAAAGAATCATCAAGAGATATTCTAGTAAGAACTTCCTTATGAGTAATGAATTCCACATTATGTAAATTGAGTGAAGAAATTTCAGAACATGGAATATTCAAAGGAACACGAGAGTTCTCACTCTTACGTACCTCTGCATGATGAATATTCAATTCAACACCATTATTGTTACCTTTAACGTCCTCCTCGCTTATTGTAGGTGTTGTAGATATCAAATCGTCATCATGAGACCACGGACAGCAAGCACTCCATCCCCAACCGTGGTTATCTTCTCGTCTTTTACTTCCAACGGTGCCGATTGTTGAACATTCAACTCCTCTTCTTTAATATCAACTTTGCACAATGTGAGAAATAACACTAGAAGTAGAGAGTAAATCGTTAATTTCACCAATAACCTCGGTTTGGCTATCATCTACTTCCCTCTTTTACATTGATGTATCTCTCTCACACTCAATTGAGATGCTCTCAACCTCACATATGGTGGAATCACATAGCTCATTCTCTTTATCATTCTCACTCAATTTGGCTATGTGGCTCTCATTTTCACATGGGTTTGGATACATCGCATCCCCCAAAGATTGTGGGTCATCAATGGAGCAATTACCGGAACCACAATCTCTTCATGAAGCAATGGGGCAGACTACATGAAGCTCGGACCGAAGGAAAAGTCCCATGCTCGTCGCCTTCTCATGTGACACACTAGTGGACTTCAAATCGTGTCACGACCTCATCAACCTTTCAACTATGGAACGCTTGTAGTGGCGAGGTACAAAACGTGCACGAAAATGCTGCTTCATCTGCTCCCAGGTGATAAGCGGCAATTCATGGCGTTCCATACGCTTACGAACAAACCGCTCCCACCAATGTGTGGCATAATCAGTCAAACTATTGGACGCAAGTAAGAGCTTCCTCTCATTGGAATAGTTGTGCATCCGAAATAGCGTATCAATTTGTAGCTCCCAAGTGAGCTATTCTTCCACATTTGTACTACCTGAAAATATAGGGATAGGAAATTTGGGTTTATCAACAAAATCCTCAGTGTCATCGTGTCGACAATAATGCACGTTGGAGTGGTTGAACATGGCGCGTAGCTCCAAGAAGTTGTTGTTGATATCCGTACGCAGCTGCGTAACCTCCTCCCCAAGGTTGTTCAATCCAGTCTTAACTTCCCCGAGCTCATCGCGCACACTAGTATCACGATTATGAAGTTTCTTTTGTAGCATTTCATGCAAGCGAGTGTACTCCATCCACGTAACCGGTGTTTTTGGATTAGGTGGAACCTTCTCGTGACCTGACATGGCAACAACTCACAAATAGCAAGCGAGATTATATCCAGGTTAGTAAAACAAAAATCTCTCTCTACACTCTCAACTCACTGTCCTGAACACAAGGCAAGCTTACCGTTCCAAAGTGAATCAAGGACGACAAATCGACACTTGTGACCGTGAACGACCTCAACCCGGTAATGTATGAGCGTAACCAAGAGCAAGGGAGTATACAAACGGGTGTAGGTGGAGCTTGGAAGGTAATTGTATATCCTATGCAAACTGATATTCAAGATATTGTAAAGCTAAGTAATGATCCAAGCTAGAGTAGTTTGCCGATGTGCTGATCCAATGGGTTTAAGGGAAGTGTATGAACGCACACGCAAAGATAAATGTGACTTAATGCAAACAAAGGAATGAGCTAGTGAGAAGCAATCGGAAATTGTGATGCACAAGCTCGTTTTGCACCAAGTACTAGGAGAGACACTAGCCAATTGCAATGATTATGAAAATAAGGGCACAAGATTGCTCAAAGAGATTAAAGATACAATCTAAAATTATGGACTAGGGTTTACTCTTCCCAAATTCGGCCAGCTCCTTTTGTCTTTTGTCTTTTCTTTCTCAAAATCGTAAGAACAAACTCTTCCTCCTTCGGCTATTAAGGCAACCGAAAGGAAAAGTTGGTATTGGTATTTGCGGGTTTGTCTCTCTTTTTTTTACTTTTTTTTAAGCCGTGGCTTTTTCTTCAAGTCGGCTGCCTTTTTCTTTCTTCTTTTGCAATGGCCGAGTGAAAGTTTTGATTCACCCTTTGATTTGCATGTCTCAAAAATTTCAGAAGTGTAAACTAATGCCAAGAGTAGCCCTTAATGCAATTATCAAAAGCTAGTCTCAAAGGATGAAAAAGGTAGAAGTGAAGATACAAATTACTCTCTCTCTCTTTTTGGGTGCTAATTGACGGAAGCAACCAGCAATTTTCTTGGGTTTAAGTAAACACAAAAGATGAAGCAACGCAAAGGAAACACAAGGATCAGCACTAAAACAAAAAAACTCTAATGGATAAAAACTTAACAAAACTCACAAGAAAAAACAGATTGAATCTAGGGTTTGAAAATTTTTGTGTTGTAATTTTCGGTTTAGTGGACTATAGGACGAAAAAAAATCTAAACTATGGGTAAATAGCTCTCACCGAGTAAACCTAGAATCTGATACCATATGATACGGGGGAAGCCCGATCTTCTCGATGAGGAACCGTGGATAGATGATCCGAAGTAGACGATATCACTAGCTGAACACTCGCGCCAATGCACGAACCCTCAACTCTTTGGAATACGCCCAAAACACACCGGATACATGATCGCCGCGAGACCACAAACGACGATCGCCAAGTCCCCAATTCCCAATGGAATGACGGCTTGACCTTGAATTGCAGAACGAATCAATGGATCGCCTAGTCCTCTCTCAAAGTCCTCGCACGAACTCTGGTTTAGAAAGAACAAGCAATAGTATGTTTCAATTCTTACGCATAAACAGGTCTTCCCATACAATGGGGGTCTACCCCTCAATATATAGTGCCCTTCTCCACCTTATGGCTGGCCAAGAGGCCCTACTCCTACTCTATTTCGGATTTAGAACTCCTACTCCAAGTCGGACACAATCTAAAACAAAAAAGGAAACTCTGAGTTTACAACCGTCACATTGTTTCGGACATATCTTTTGATACGTGCTGAATCTGAGGCTGAGCGAGTATCTGTTGGATCGGGCTTGAAGTTAGCTTTCCAACAAGTACAAGAACACCCAAATCGGACTCAGTTTGTGAAAGTTATGACCTTTTTAATCCAGACTGTACTGCTGATTCCGAATCCGATTTTGATGCTGATTCCGAATCCGAATTGAATCCAAACTTTCCTAACTTCAATTTCATTAATTGAAACGACTTGAATCCGTGTAAAACTTGAGAAAGGAACTCTTGTAAGCCTTTGGAAAGTCATGGCAAAGCTGGATGTCTTCCCAAGATGTCGTACAAGTCGCGGAATCATCAACTTTGTAAACTCTTGCGCGTTGATAGGTCTGAATGTGCAG
Source organism: Phyllostachys edulis (assembly GCA_036346405.1). NCBI lineage: Eukaryota > Viridiplantae > Streptophyta > Magnoliopsida > Poales > Poaceae > Phyllostachys > Phyllostachys edulis. The sequence continues at coordinate 237,268 of JAYEVD010000859.1, read as the reverse complement.
CATGCACTCGAATAGGCATAACTTTTTATAGAAAGCTCCAAATCACGTGCCGTTTGATCCGTTGGAAAGTAGCCTTGATAAGCTTTCCAAATATATATATTGTTCATGTTAGATCCTTCCAAGTTGCTGCGAAGATCGTCATGAACCCATACCTTCCATGCGTCCCACAGGCTGCATGCTATTTTTGTGAGCATCAAAACACCCCGAGAAGCATCGTGTTCTTGATATTCACATGAAGCATCTCCTTCAAACATAACAATAAGCAATGACCCACTATTAGGTAGGATAATATTCTCAATTAAACTTAAAGGAAATTCATGGAACAGATTCACCTTTTGGTTAAGCTTCTTTGCACAAGCTTCACCCACAAGCTTCTCTTGTTCTTCAACTCTTTTAGTAAGCTCATGTTGTTCTGAGGTACTTGTTGAATTGAGAATACTATATGGAATAGCGTAGGTAAGGATGTCCGCATCAATTTGTTTAGTTGATCGATTGTCAATTGCTGTTAGATTGCGTTCTGTCCAGAAGATTGAACGGCAGTTTTCGTGTCCTTAGAAGCAAAATTTGTGTATCCCATCTCTTACAGATAGATGGGAAATGTTCTCAGCTTTTCGTAGCCACCAATAACACCCAATTCTGGATTACGATCTACGAGATATGAATTTTTTTGTGAGTCTGTCCTGCTAATCTGTCGGTATCCTGACAGAAGTTAGTAATCTGGATCAAGAGATTAGTTCAATGGAAAATTAGAGAAGCTCAGTATAATGAAAGTTGTAGATTATTGTCTTAGCTTTCCAGAAAGCTCAAGAACGTGGAAGTTAGACAATCGTACCAAAAGTTATTGTCATATTGGTATTACTGTCCAGAAAACCTGATGCGAATTTGATGTTTTATTATTTGGCTTGGTAGGGATATTAGATGACCGATTCAGGATGGCTCACTGACTAGACTTAGTTGGATAATTTGTTACCTTTCCAGGAAGTCCAAGAACACCTCATTTGGACTCTTGTACTAAAAGTTATGGATTTTAGAATATGGCTATCCACAGAGGGGACAGATCGATCTTTAGGAGTTGAAAATTGAGAAGGCGCTTGAGAGTATAGAGAGCTCAGTTGTGCTATTAGTTATGTTTTTGGTCCTGTATGATTGTCTTAGCGTGCTTTATAATTATATTCAGGTGGGGGATTGGTCCCGGGGCAGCGCTCTCTTCGCGTCCTCTGTTCCCGCACGATTGAGGCAAGTATTCTGGTTGTTAGTATAATTATGAATGTTTGATAGTGAGTGCTTATGTTTTATACATATTAGCTATGCATGAATGATAGTGTGATATGTATGATTGAGATTGGCGAATGCTTGAGTTAGGGCTAAAGGTTATTCATATATATTGTTAATGCAATACATGTTATTTAAAGTTTGAGATTTTGGTATGTAATTGTTCATTCACATGTTATTGAAAGATAGAGTACTAGTATATGTGCATGTTGAGAACATACCTGAGATTTGGTTATGTGGTGACCAAGTATGTATATTTGAGGTCCCCATCATGTAGATGACAGGCTCGTGGTCCCCACATTCGTGGAATGTGGGCATTGAGTAGAGATCCCCATCATGTAGATGATGGGATGTGGTCCCTATACTTGTGGAGTATAGGCTCTTGGTCCATGTGATAGAGGGCACAAGCAAGGGTATACATCGACGGTTGTATACCCGCATTACAGGTAAAATGCGAAAAGAGTAAAAGAGAAAATGATGCATTGAACGTTCGCATTACATAAACTTGTGAGATGTTTTAGTGTAATGTTTCTTATGGTATGTTTGTAACACCCTAGCCAAACAAAGGCCTGAAATGCTACTAATTTAAATAAATTAAACGTAATTAAACTAAAACACCTTACTAAATTTCGGCAGAACCTCCTTTGTATAGTTATCTATACCGGAGGTTCCAACAGACAGTTATAATATATAAAGATAATCCAAATTGCAATATGATCAAGACATAATCAAAATTGGCTATTCGTTACTGTGACATCCATAGCAAGTAAACATCTAAGAAATAGATCATGAGCATCCAAAACGTCTATTCATTTATTACAGTTTACTCCAAGCAAGCAATAATCATTAAGAGTACTTTAAATAGTTCTTTCATCTCTTAATTAATTTTCCTTTCATTCCATGGTGGGTAGTTCGTGCAAAAGTGCAAGAAGTCTAATCCTTCCTTTCCCTCATGCATGCCGATCTCGTAAAGGTATGTAAAACACGAGAAACAACAAGAGGTGAGTCCAAAGACTCAGCAAATATAATAAATGGCATCAACAGCATACAAGCATGTAACTCATCAACCATACTTCACGAAACCACATATCAATCACTTTACACACACATGCTATGCAATATGCTCAACATGATCTTTTTCCTTCTCTTTCCCTTTTGCATTTTACTGGTAATGCAAAGTGCGCATCCGTCGATGCACACCCATGCCTGTGCCATCTGGCACAGGGACCATTGCCCATACTCCACAAGTATGGGGACCAAAGCCCATGCTTTACAAGCATGGGGACCTTTAGCCCGTCATTAACATGATGGGGACCTCAAGAGTTGCTTGGTCATCACATGACCAAGACTTCAATAAGCCAACATGATGCATATGTATGAATTCTCAAATTAATACAAACATGCATCCACAACAATATTGCATATGAATGTCCTATTCATACTACAAAAGCTCACAATCATAGACTTCACCACTTTCAAACATCCATGATTAATACATAATTCATAGCACTGGAAACCGTGATCATTACCAATCATATCACCATATCAATCATGAACAACACAAATAATCATAGAAATTATCAATCAATGCCATTCGATAATATCTATTATATCCATAATTATACTTGCCTTAACCGCGAGGAACGAGGATGTGCGAAGGTCTTGCCGGGACCAATCCACCACCTGAATAAATAATTATAATGCACGCTAAGATGACAGTAGCGGACCAAAAAAAACTATATAACAACAATCACTAACTCGCAAAAGCGTCTAACTCGATCCCAACCCCAATTCCTAAACGTTGATCTGCCCCCTCGGTGGACAGTCAACTTCTAAAATTCATAACTTTCACTAAATGGATCCAAATAAGGTGTTCTTGGACTTTCTGAAAAGGTAATTAAATTTCCCAACTAAACCTAGTTGAGGGGCCCTTCTGAATCGGAAATCTAATACCCCTACCAAGCCAATTTAAAAGACATCAATTTCACATCGGGTTCTCTGGACAGTGCTCTAAAACCACCATAACTTTTGCCACGAGTGCCCAAATCTTGCATTCTTTAGCTTTCTGGGAAGGTATGGAAATTACCTACATTTTTCGTTATATCAAGATCCTCTAATTTCTTACTTAACTAATGGCTTAACCCAGTTTTCTACAAACTGTCAGAATGCTGACAGATTAATAGGACAGCGACACTAAGAAAATCATATCTCGCTGACCGTTAATCGGATTTGGGCGTTCTTGGCGGCCACGGAAAGCTAAGGACATAACCCAACTATCCCTAAGAAATGCGATCCACAAAATCTACTTCTAAGGACATGAAAACCGCCGTTTAAACTTCTAGACAGAATGGGATCTAAACAACCGACGTTGCTAAAACCACTAATTGAACATCTAATCAAGGGGGAACAGCGGTTACCCTTGACGAAACGACGAAAAACCTGCTGAGCATGACAATCACGCGCCAATGATCTCTCCCCTTCCTCTCTTCTTCCTCTTCTCTCTTCTTTTCCCTTCTTTGGCCGGCAACAGCAGCAGAGGATGGAGGCAAGGGCTGCCAAGGGGAGGAGACACCATGGTAGTGCTACAGGTGGCGCATCTTGTAGCACGTGTGCTACAGAGAGAATAGGGTTTTCCCCTCCTTTTATTAGAGGCCAACCCCTCATGGGCTGCAGGCCAAAGCCCGAGGCCCAAAGTTGTCCCAATTATCTTTGAAAACCCCTCTCTAATGCCGATTAAACTATTCTCTATTTGATCCCCCTCCTAATTCAATATTCTCTTCCGAATTAATTTGGAGTATTACAATGTTGATGCTATAACTGTGAGCTTAATGTTTCTTTATTAATACTTGCTGAGTCTTTGGGCTCACTCTTGCTTTTGTTGTGCTTTTAGGTACCACTTGCAAGAACATCATGCATGGGAGGGAGTAGGCTTGCTTTGGATGCACTCACTACCACACATCTTTATAGAAGAATATCATTTACATCATACCTTAATAATAAGCAAACTGTTTAAGAATTAATTATGGCTATGCTTGAATGCATTGGATTATTTGTAATAAGGAGAGTAGCAAATTTTGATGATGCTTGTTTATGCTTAGGCTGAATAGATTATTTTTGAATGCTTTGATGAATTTTGGATGTTGGAATATTAATTATGATATATGCAACTGTTCGAACCTCCGATATACTTAGTTATAGAAAGGAGGTTCTATCGAAATTTAGAACTAAACCTTATGTTTAAATTGTTCCCATGTTTTTTTTAGTAGCATTCCAGGCTCTAGTTGGCTGGGGTGTTACAACCACTCCCCACCAAGCCGCCTCGGTGCTGCGATTCGTCGAGATCTGGTCGGGGGGTGGTGGTTATGATGGGGGAGAGGGGAGGGAGAGGGAGAGAAAACATAGAGAATGGGGCCACGGCGGTGGCGGTGGCTGAGGCCCGTACACAAGCTCCGGGCGGTATCCTTCGCCACCACCAAGTCCCGAGCTAAGTGCGAGGCGGCCTGACCCCGTGATGCTGTGCCACTACGTGCTGGTCGTCGCCTCCTCCGGAGAGACCACCTCCCGTCGGCACCGACCTCTAGCTCCTCTATCGACGCCGCCCAACACCCTCTAACCGATGCTGCCTCCCTTCATCCCCACTTCCGATCGGCTCAGCCTGCTCTGCACCACCTCCCTCCGCCGAGGTAAACATCGATCTCCTCCCATCAATTCGATCTCCTCGCCGTCGGGCCCAACAACCTCGACGACCTCCGCCTCCTCCCTTAACGCCACCCAATGCCTCCGATCGACGCTGCCTCCCTTCGTCCCCACCTCCAATCGACGCTACCTCCCTTCATCCCCACCTCCAATCGACTCCGCCCGCTCTGCGACGCCTCCCTCCGCTGAGGTAAACCTCGATCTCCTCCCCTCAGTTTCAGCCCCGTGTGTGAAATCGGGTCCGAGGCCTTTATAAAGGACTTTTCCCTCGGTGGTGAAATCGGCTCCTATTTGTCTTTGTGACATTTGTGGCATATACGGATACATCTCAGACTGGTTAGAGTTAATGCTGATGTGAAAAACACCTTGCAATAATTTTTTTAACACCGATTTGTTCCGTATTGTCCATGTTCTTTCTCCATGCTGTTGTATACTTGTATTAGTAAAATTGATTTATGGTTGGGAGAGGCTGCAGTTCCTTTGGATCTTGCAGTCCACACAAGATTTGAGACCGCAAGGTCAATGGAGAAGTGCATACAATTCCTTGAAGCTGATACTTGTAAAGCCTTACATAGAATGAGCTATTTTGTCATTCCTCTCCCTTTGTCCCATTCATGATAGTTCATTCGTTGATCTGTGACAGTGAGGTTGAGTAAAACTAATATAGAGCTTGCGACACGTGATAAAGGTCAAGAGCAGCAGACATTTTTGTGATGATTTGATTATCATTGTCCTATCCACCTCACTTATTTCATTCAATTAATGTGCATTACTTCGAATGCAACTAATCTACCTTTATGCAATCTTGTCAATTATTTTGGTGCTAGTCAAATAGCAGTTTATCCTGTACTCGTAAAAAAGGTGCACTACCTCAACTCCAGGCAATATCATGAGTTCTCATATGCTAATTCTCTAATTTCCTATTATTTCAGGGTACGACTTCTGTTGCGCTATATCGCCTTGGGAACATTAGAGACGAACGACTAAATAGGATGTTTCAGGTGCTTTTCCATTTTGGTGTTTAGGTTTGTTTACACCTTGTCACTAGATCAAGAAACCTTTTTTCTATTATTTGTACATTTATGTGGCAATTTTCCCCTAAATGACTTCAGACACCTCATTGATCTGATGGATGCGACACGAAACTCGAGATGGAATGTCGATTATCGAATGGTTCAATATTCGGGTTCTTCATCAGAACAGGTCTTCACAGCAAGTGAACATCAACAAAGGAAAATAGTTTGTTCATTTATTTTGGACCTTCATCCTACTTATAGAAAAGCAAAGTTACACCTGAATTTATACAGGATAGAAAACCCTAAAAGTGCCATCAATGAAGATTCCTTGCCACATTTTCTAGACTTTGTAGTATGGGGCCATGAGCATGAATGCCTTATTGATCCCCAGGTAATAATTTTGGGTTTCATTTTACAGTTCATGCTTTTTTTAAAGAAAAAACTAACTACACACTTGTAACACCCCAGCCAAACGAAGGCCTGGAATGCTACTAAATTAAATAATCAAACATAATTAAACCTAAACACCTTACAAAATTTTGGCAGAACCTCCCTTGTACAGTTATCCAAACCGGAGGTTCCAACAGACAGTTATAATAAATGAAGATAATCCAAATTGTAATATGACCAAGACATAATCAAAACTAGCTATTAGTCACTATGACATCCATTGCAACTAACATCTAAGAAATAGATCATGAGCATCCAAAACTTCTATTCATTTATTACAGTTTACTCCAAGCAAGCAATAATCATTAAGAGTACTTCTAAAAGTTCATTCATCTCCTAATTAATTTTCCTTTCATTCCATGGTGGGTAGTTCGTGCAAAAGTGCAAGAAGTCTAATCCTTCTTTTCCCCTATGCATGCCGATCTCGTGAAGGTACCTAAAACACGACAAACAACAAGAGGTGAGTCCAAAGACTTAGCAATTATAATAAATGGCATCAACAATATACCAGCATGTAATTCATCAACTATACTTCACAAAACCACATATCAATCGACTTACACACACATGCTATGCAATATGCTCAAAATGATCCTTTTCCTTCTCTTTCCCTTTGGCATTTTACCGGTAATGCAAAGTGCGCATTCGTCGATGCACACCCATGCTTGTGCTATTTGGCACAGGGACCATTGCCCATACTCCGCAAGTATGGGGACCAAAGCCCATGCTTTACAAGCATGGGGACCTTTAGCCTGTCATTAACATGATGGGGACCTCAAGAGTTGCTTGGTCATCAAATGACCAAGACTTCAATAAGCCAACATGATGCATATGTATGAATTCTCAAATTAATACAAACATGCATCCTGATACGGGGGGATGCCCGATCTTCTCGGTGAGGAACCATGGATAGATGATGCGAAGTAGACGAAGTCACTAGCTGAACACTCGCGCCAATGCACGAACCCTCAACTCTTTGGAATACGCCCAAAACACACCGGATACATGATCGTCGCGAGACCACAAACGACGATCGCCAAGTCCCCAATTCCCAATGGAACGACGGCTTGACCTTGAATTGCAGAACGAATCAATGGATCGCCTAGTCCTCTCTCAAAGTCCTCGCATGAACTCTGGTTTAGAAAGAACAAGCAATAGCTATGTTTCAATTCTTATGCATAAACTGGTCTGCCCATACAATGGGGGTCTACCCCTCAATATATAGTGCCCTTCCCCACCTTATGGCTGGCCAAGAGGCTCTACTCCTACTCTATTTCGGATTTAGAACTCCTACTCCAAGTCGGACACAATCTAAAACAAAAAAGGAAACTCTGAGTTTACAACCGTCACATTTTTTTGGACATATCTTTTGATACGTGATGAATCTGAGGCTGAGCGAGTATCCGTTGGATCGGGCTTGAAGTTAGCTTTCCAACAAGTACAAGAACACCCAAATCGGACTCCGTTTGTGAAAGTTATGACCTTTTTAATCCGGACTGTACTGCTGATTCCGAATCCGATTTTGATGCTGATTCCGAATCCGAATTGAATCCAAACTTTCCTAACTTCAATTTCATTAATTGAAACGACTTGAATCCGTATGAAACTTGAGAAAGGAACTCTTGTAAGCCTTTGGAAAGTCATGGCAAAGCTGGATATCTTCCCAAGATGTCGTACAAGTCGTGGAATCATCAGCTTTGTAAACTCTTGCGCGTTGATCGGTCTGAATGTGCAGCATGCACTCGAATAGCCATAACTTTTTATAGAAAGCTCCAAATCACGTGCCGTTTGATCCGTTGGAAAGTAGCCTTGATAAGCTTTCCAAATATATATATTGTTCATGCTAGATCCTTCCAAGTTGCTGCGAAGATCGTCATGAACCCATACCTTCCATGCGTCCCACAGGCTGCATGCTATTTTTGTGAGCATCAAAACACCCCGAGAAGCATCGTGTTCTTGATATTCACATGAAGCATCTCATTCAAACCTAACAATAAGCAATGACCCACTATTAGGTAGTATAATATTCTCAATTAAACTTAAAGGAAATTCATGGAACAGATTCACCTTTTGGTTAAGCTTCTTTGCACAAGCTTCACCCACAAGCTTCTCTTGTTCTTCAACTCTTTTAGTAAGCTCATGTTGTTCTGAGGTACTTGTTGAATTGAAAACACTATATGGAACAGCGTAGGTAAGGATGTCCGCATCATCCTCCCTTTCTTCAAAAAAGCCGTCCTCGGCTTTTGATAGCTGAAAATATGCTAGAGAAAGAAAACAATGTATATGCATGGTATATGTATTTGTCATCCGTTTTATCAGCCCTTTTGCTTTGCAAATCATGAATAGTACAACGATAGCCATTCGATTGATGTGATGTATTCATCTGAGTACGCCTATCATTCACATGATGATGTCTAGAAAAAGTACTAGACAAAGAGAAAAACGTATGTATGTGATATATGTATGAATCAATTGTTGTCTTATTCTCATTGTTATGCACAAAATAATTAGCAGAACAGCAGCCATAGGATGTATTTGATATATACATTGTGATACTTTCATTCACATCATTCTCCCTCCGATGAGAAAAATTCATCCTCGACTTTTCTAAGGACATGGACAAGATATAAAAGGGACTAACTACATCAAGTTGTTCAAATTTGGGGGAGAAAATTCTTAATGCCGTCCATGCTACAACTTCACTATGTTTGTTTCTCGATGCAGGATAAACAAGTAGGTATCATGTTACGTTCTAGACAATAGGCTCTTGTATTGAAACCCATCTCAAAGTGCCCATGACATTGCTCAATAGATGGTTTGCGCAAAACATGCAAGTTTAAATCAGCAAGATTACCACAGGTAATGCATATTCGATAAACATAGAATTTGTTATCTATACCATAATCTCCAATCAAATTGAATGTACTAACTAGTGATTTTAAACATGAAACTGCAGCAAGGTTCTCAAATACACTAGATAGTTTTCGAGGATCATGCAGGAGGTGCTGCGAGGGAACGAGGGACATGCAGGAGGTGCTGCCCCTGGGACTAGTCCACCACCAGAATAAATAATTATAACGCACGCTCAGACGACAGTAGCGGACCAAAACATCCTATATAACAACAATCACTAACTCGCAAAAGCGTCTAGCTCGATCCTAACCCCAATTCCTAAACGTCGATCTGTCCCCTCGGTGGACAGTCAATTTCTAAAATCCATATCTATTGCTACAGGAGTCCAATTAAGGTTTTCTTAGACTTTCTGGAAAGGTAATTAAATTCTCCAACTAAGTCTAGTTGGTGAGCCTCTCTGAGTCGGCCAAATAATACCCCTACCAAGCCAGTTAATAAAACATCGATTTCACGTTAGGCTCTTTGGACAGAACACTAAAAATACCATAACTTTCAGTACGAGTGTCCAAATCTCACGTTCTTGAGCTTTCTGAAAATCTGAGACAATAATCTACGACTTTCATTATACTGAGCTTCTCTAATTCTCCATTTACCTAATCGCTTAGCCCAGATTACTAAAACTTGACAGAAAACCAACAAGTCTGCAGAACAGTCCCACTAATAAAATCATAACTTCTGCTATATGGGTCCAAATGATGTGTTCTAGCACTTCATGGAAAGATGGAGATGTCCTCTACATTACTCTAGGAGACGTCCAGAGCTGAATCTAACCATAACTATATCAAAACGTCGATCTAACACGAACTGTCCTGAACAGGCCTAATTACCGATAGTGCGAAATTAACTAAATAAGCATCTAATCGAAGGGGAGTTGGGGCTTACCCTTGAACCACCGCTGAACATGATGAACACCAACTCCCGGCCATGATCTTCCCCCTTCCCTTCTCACTCCTTCTCTTTCCTCTTCGTGGCCGACCAAAACCCCGAGTGTTCTTGCCTCTCCCTCCTTCTTGGCCGGCAGCAACACGGGTCTTCATCACCAGCAGCAGGCAAATTCACCGGAGGTGGAGGCGCTGCTGGAGGTGCTGGAGGCGTAGGGGAGGAGGCACAGGAGGTGGCGGCCAAGGGGAGGAGGAAAGGCGCCCTAGGGTTTGCCCCTCCCCTCTTATGGCCAGCTGCCCCTCTCTCCACCTTGGGCTGAAATTGAAATGGGCCAAAAGCCCTGGCCCAGGTTGTCTACCCTTTGCAAAAACCCCCCTTTAACTTTCTGTTAAATCACTTTTCTAAATAGTCCTTCTCCCTAATTATTTATTCTCTCTCAGATATTCTTTCGAATACTTTTAGGGTATTACAACACTTGCCTTCCGATCAATTGTTTATAGGAGGTCCCTGGGATGGGTTTTCACATCACACAACTAGTCTCATCAGTTGCAACATCTCTTATTGATGGTGAAGCAAAACAAAAGCATGTTCTTTTGCTAGAAATAAAGGTCCCTTTTGAAAATCTCTTCTTGATATTGAATGAAGTTCATTGCGATGTCTTCTCATTCATTATATATTTCTTAAACAGGAAACCAAAGATAGGTCAACGAAAATACCTTTGAGGTCCATTATTCCTTTTGTGTATGCCGATGTATGCCACTCTGTACTTCATGCTTATTTCAGTAAATAAATCTCACAATATGAAATGTGTAGGTTGTGTTGAAAGATGAAGCAAAAGATGACCCTAATGATCAGGCCTCTGTTCTTCAACATTTGGATTAAACTGCGAGTTTTCAGTTTTCCATGCTGTGTTTAAATTCTATCCATTTTCTTGAGAAGCATGGCGAGATGTTGGTGTGGATTTGGTTCAAGAATGGCAATTTCCTAGTTTTTTTAGAGCTGTCGCCGTCATCCCAGGCTTTGGATTTGGAAGGTCTCCATGTTCTCGATGTCTTTCAAGGCTACTCCTGCCTGAGGTAAAATTTCTGTAGTATTAAGGTAGGATAAGTAGTTAAGGACTTCATGCCTTTTGTTCTAGCATAAAACCCATGAAAGTATATAAGTTTGTTGTCCTGAATGTTATGCAATTTCATGTTAGCATATAAATAAAATCAGACCTTGAGCCACTTTGGCTCATTTGTAGCTTCTAAACCTTTGGAGCAAATAAACGAAGCAACGTAAAGATCTGTAGATGTTTAGGTTATCTCATTGACGTGGTGGAGCCTCCTGTAGAGCTGTGATGCCTGGTTAACTTATTTATTATCTTCACCAATAGTTTTTTTGGTTTATTTTCCCTTCCCATTTCCTAGAAAATGGGAGATAGGAAACTTTGAAGAAAACAGGCAACTGAACTGGGGTAGAACTTCTTTTCTACTTTCTGTCCCTCCTTTTTATCTTGTCAAAGAATGCCTGATCTATATATGTGCACAAAACTCAAGAATTAAACTAAAAGCAAGTTAGCATGAGGGTGTCACTGGTGATAGGTATTGCTATTGTTTATAACATGTGTCAAAACTAAAACACAGTTGCTCATCTGAGACAGTAAACAGAGGAGTGACTCCATCTAGTTCCGTCCAATTGAATCCCCAACGAATGCAAATATCTTCCCTTGGACAATATTTAAGAATAGCTGGCGTTCGAACCTTATCACCACCATGTGGCGTCCACCTCCAGTTTACATAATCCATTTGCTTTCCATACTTTCCACAGTTCTTTGACTCTGGCATCGTCGGGCATGCCATTTTAGTGTAAATCGGGCCTCCAAAATCCCTGACCCATGTGCCATTGAACAGATTGTAGGCTATGTCATTGTCATCATGACCGAAAAAGTAGCAAAATTACCATGTCATGAATTTCTTGGACAGAGAAACTTGTTGTGCTTGGTACCATTAGGACCTCTTGTACTTATCTTGGTGATATTGTAAAAGTACTATGTCTCCATGTTATCTTGGACAGAGTATTCCTGGTTGCTCAAGCTGAGTATATGGTTTGGCTTCTCGTAACCTTGAAGTTTGTGCCTCCAGGTAGGAAATAGCCTGTGAGAAAACTGTGAACTAGGCAATATTTGCATTTGAGATGCTTGTCATTACTAGATTATTAGAGGAGCCAATGTTTTTAAAAAAGACAATGCATTTAGCTTTATCTTTTTTAGTTGAAATCAATGGCATAATCTGAAAAGTGAGGGTTTTTGGCCATACTGGTACAAAAGAGTTCTAGCCATCTGAAGTATCTAAATTAGTTTTTTTGTTAAGTTAGTGTTTGTTTCTTGCTATCTTTCTTTATGTAGTTCATTGTAATATCCTGAATATTCATTAGTTTTGTGGAGGATTTAGACCTTGGGATTTCGGCCCAAGATAGCCTAGCCCGAATGGGCCAGCCCTCCAGTGGACAAGAGAGGTCGGCGTCTTTTTTCTGCCAAACCCTAGACATTTTCTTTTTCCCCTTACGCTTTCTGCAGCCGCCACCGGTTCTCAAATCTTCTTTGCCGCTGCGCCATGTACAACCGCCGCTGAATCGCCATTGCGCTTTCTCTGACCGCCTTTGTTCATGCGAATCGCCGCCCACAGTGGCCACGTCTTTGCTTACGCGTGAAGGCTCGCACTGCCGCCGGTGTTTTTCGCCTACATGCCGCTGGTTACCACCCCATCTGCCGCATTGGCGCTGCGCTTGAACAGCGCCGTGTAGGCCGATCGCCATGCACCGACCACGATAGCCGCCCTTGGACCATCGACGCAGTGTGAAGATGTCCTCGCATGCGGCCGTTCTCGCTGATGCTTTGCATCTTGGCGTGTGTCTTTGTTTGCCGCACATTGCTTTGCTACTGCCGCTAATATCGCCACGAGCTAAATAGTTGTTGCATGCAAACCGAGTGCATGCTTTTTATTAATTGCTCACGTAAGGAATCATCTTCCTGTGATGTGCATGCATTTCATTATTTGGTGTCATGCTGCTAGTTCTAGGTGTTAACTAGTAGTGCAGACTACTTTGTTACACGCGGTTCTATAGTTTAAGTAGTAAGAGAGAGAGAGAGGAATTAGGTAGTACTAATTATTAGTTAATTAGTTTTGTATTCTTCTGTTACATGACATGCTTGGCTAGTTTGTGCTATATGAATATTTAGCATCAGCTGATTATTTAATTGCTATGATTATTTAATTGGTGTACTACAAAGGTTAGTTAATGGGAGATGAATTGCATGCCATATGCTACCAGTGAAACGAGCAAACATGTGAATATTTAATTGGATTAGTAGGGGAGAGAAAGATTAATTAAATAATGCTAATTAGTAGTTAACTAGTTTGACCGTAGCATTGTATACATGCACGCATGTTTAAATAGTAAAGGTGAGTCATTAGCTAGTTAGTGCTTGCATGTTTTATTAGCATGTTTTAGTCGTGAGATATTGAACGGTAGATTGGTTTAGTCTCATTGTTCTATTGTACGATTTATTAGGGTACCTTAATGGAAAATTTTGGGAATATCATCTACTAGTTAATTGTAGATAATTTTAGTATCTTTCCATAGAGTATTTAACCATGTTGAGCGGACGAGTAATTTTCAAGTTATGAATTTAAAAATACCCACTGTCCAGAAGATAACAGATCGGTTTATGGGATAAAAATAGGGGGTTAGATGATTTAATTAGAAGTCGTGGTAATCTAAGAAAAGGTGAAATTTTTTGTGTAGATTCTAGAATGGGGTGGTTTGCCATGATTAGACTTGTGAGTCAAAAGTTACGCGCTTTTTAGTACCAGGACAGCAAGGGGTGACTGTTCGGTATCGGGGAAGCATTGTGGATTTGGGGGACATGTAGGAGCGATGTCAATTAATTGTTGTTCTTGTGATGTTGTAGCTTGTATTGAAATTTGAGTGTTTAATGTAGGAGAGACGTCGTGCTTGTTGCCGTCTTCTAGCCAAACTGCGGCCATGACTAGTAAAGGCATGTGCATCGTAGACAGCGATCAATGATTGATCACTGTATTTATTTATCGTTCATTACCATTATTGTTATGCTTTTATTTTTATTTAATCGCAAGCAATGGAATGGTATGACTATATCTTGTTGATGAACATGAGGAAACTTAACATGTTGAGTATAATAAAATTATGCATTTGTGTACTCATAAGCATCATTGCATCTGAAAGGTGATCATGTTGATCACAACTCCACGGGAGTGGAGGAGGTCCCCGATCCTTGAGGAGGACGGGCTTGAGAGTGTGTCATCGACGGGTGAACACTCATCTTTGTCTGCAGATATCTGTGAAAGAAGTGCATGTGGATATATAGAATAGAGTTGCATTGAGATATGGGTTGAATGTGTGTGAAAACAAAGAGAAGAGAATGGCATGAGAATATTAATAGAAGGACATGTGATGATAATGAAGTTATTAAATCTTGTTGATTTATCATTGCTTGTTGTATATTGATGTATTTTTGAGTCGTGGACTCACCCTTGCTCTTTTGTTGTTTTTAGGTGATCATTGAGGGCGCCACGTTGGGATGGACTAGAGCACATGGAATAGTTTCATACCTCAGACACATGATTATTTGCCATGAGAACCATTTGACTCATTATCACTGGACTACTTTTAGAACATGCTAGAGATTGAATAATCTTAGATGAATGTTTTGGACTAGTCTATTTGGTGCTGTTTTAGACTTATTATCTTGCTATGTTTCCCTCGCTTATTTATTCATGCCTGACAAGTCTTTATTCATGTTCAATGGTGACCCATGGATGTTTTTTATTAATGCTTTGGTTGCTGAAATTCTATAGTGTGTTAATGAACATTTGTTGAAAAGGTAGTTTAGTGGCATTCTAGGCTCAGTGTTGGGCTGGGGTGTTAGATTCATATCCTTTTGTCAATTCCCAGGATGATTTGTTTCTATTAGATGACAGAAAGGGCGGACCTCTGCTCCAAATTGCACTTTGATGGGTTGTCACCGTAGTTGAAATTGATGTGGGGGCAATATGTATAGAACTGCTAGGGCTCGATGAATGCAAGTGCTAACAAGGTATAATTAGGAAACGGTGTTGATTTTGAATCCATTCCTCGTCCTTTGGAATCTGATCAATTTTCCCTCTGTTCAATTGTAGCCGGTTGAAACCATGTGAATTCCCTCTTCTATCAATGAAATCCAGTCCTGCATTTTATCGAAGAAATGGCTTGTGTCACTTTGGTATTAGTCTTTGATTTCATTAAGTGATATTTGCATAGATTTGATCAAAATTATCATCAAAGATTCTGGATGTTAACTATCTATGGTGCACGTCTTGAAAAGAAAAGATTGAGCGATAAAAGTGGAGATATTTTTCTCCTTTTGATAGGGATAGAGCCAAGAGCCGTAAAGGGTAAAGGTAGGTTGAGAACCAAAGATTGGGAGCAGCCTTGCATGTTTTTAAATTCCAATGGTATACCATTTGGTCTTAACATAACTGGGTTAAACATTGACACAATTGATAATTTAGTATTTGTGGTATTATTTATTTAACATAACACGGTTGAAAAACCCTAAGCTTCTACTTGGAGGTGGTGCTAGACAACTGACTATATCTGCAATATTGAAACTAAACCGTTCTTCAGTTGAAGGTGTAGGGAAGGTATTATTCATAATTCAGAATAACCGATATTTGAATTAATCCATGATAAACATATTTATGTGGATGATAATATATTCCCTTATAATGTGCACAAATATGAATAAGATTTTTGCTCACATATTGTGGTTGAGTATGATATGAAAGATTTCTGTATATTTGAACTCCAAATATTATTCTATGTAATCATGATCTGACTCGAATATTGTTTTTCTTTCTTTTGGGTATCGGTGGCCCTATGAAGCTCTTGCATTAACATTTGAGGCAACTCCAAGAACTATGTGTAACATCTTATCTACCATACAGCTGGATATAATTTTGGTGTTAAAGATAAATATTGTTTCTGTAAGTTCCGTTGCATTGCACGGGCACCCTACTAGTTAGGAATAAAGTCTCTCTCAAACCTTGGAATTCGAATTCATCGCATACCACACGGGCTCAAACCTCTTAATTTAACATCCTCAAATTATGCTTAAACCAATATACATCGTGCACACCTTTGTGGAGAGACTCTATTGATTCCACTGAACACTCTAGAAAACTCTTTCAACTGACGAAATTAATTTGATAGAAGGCACCAAAGCACCTCAAAAACCCAAGCAATCCCATCACCTCCAACTTTCAAGAATAACACCTCAGAATCCTCAGTACACACGCTTATGTACTACATCAAAAGAGTTCTATCAATGATCATTCCACTGCTCTAGAAACGCCATTATTCTATTTTCTCTACACACTATCATTGGGCGTCCAAAGGTCTAGTATAAAAATGCAAAGCCCAAATTTAACCTCCAAGACCTCTACAACGAACTTCTCTTATAACAGATGGAGAAATCATCAGATTAAATCTCGAACATGCCCACAATTCTAACATACTCACTGATCGACATCATTAGAAATCACCCACACAATCTCGCAATACTTTCCAATTGTGTTACTCTATAAAATTAATCAAGGTTTCCATACCTTCTATAATCCCGAATATTTCAACATGAACTAAGGTTCTAGAATTACACAATACCATATGTTCTACTTGGACGTAACACTATTCGGTTTTACTTCGAACCCACACATTCCCTTTGAATCAAATTTCCTTCAAGAGGTACAGATCAAAACCAATTCATCTTCTACTACTCCTCCAATAGCTTGGTAGCAAAATCTCACCACTACAAGTACTTAACCACCACCAAACAATTGCCAAAATACGCTTTGTAAAACTTTGCAACACAAAACCGTTGATCCTTTCTCAAAAGAAAGAGGCGAACAAGGACAAGTTTCATCACACAGGAAAACGTTGCTCCTCCCAGCGAGCATGAAACCAAAAGAAATAATCTGATAATGAAGATTCTTGGAAAACGAGAGTAGAGTTCACAGTTGAGGGCACACATCCCTCAAAAAGGAAATAGCAAATAAAAACCAATAAGAAAATGACTTTGCGATTGAAACTCGACAACTCTTGTGCGGAAAGAGCAGAAACTTTAGGAACGATTCAAATAACCACAAGTTACAAAAGCTTGACTCCAACTCTCAAATACTCCTACTACACTCTTTCCTTTCACACTGAAATTAATCATTTGACTAACAATACTTTGCCACAACGAACAAGATAAGGTCTTTAGTCCAAACCACAAGGACTAATTAAGAACCAATAAAATTCTTCAACACGTCATATTTGCTCGGAACAGTTCAACTACACAAGAAACATGAGATACAAATGATCTCAGCCACAAAACTCGAAACATTTTTATTTACGGGATTTCATAAAAAGTAAGCAGATTATTCTCCCAATAAAGGAACCAACATAATTTTCTTTGATTGCAACCTCACGTTGCCAACTCAAACTAACAAGCCTTTAAGATTAAATCACACGAATCTCTTAGGAAGCAATAGAACAGTCCACTCCATCATTTTATTTAACATAATTTCAGCTACCAGATAATTCATGAGCTCGAAAAGATCACGAAAGCTAAACTTGAAATATTCTCATTTAAACGATATTACCACAGGCAACCAAATTACTACAAGTATTAACATCAATCTCACAACAACAATTAGAAAACACGTCGAAAGACCCATGTGAAAGGAATGAGTTGATTCTTTCTCAAAACAAGAGGCAGATCAAAATGATTTTCACCAACTAGAAAACCATTTACCACTCGCAATGAACACAGGACCAAGGGGAAAACCAATTACGCAATGAACTCAGAAAACCTAAGTGAAGTCCATAGTTGAGGCCACAAGTCCCACACGAAAAGTGAAGGGATACGGGTAGGCTACGATAGCGACAAATCAAAATTTCTACCGCATAAACCAGGAAGCCAAGCAAGAAGATGATCACAGATCATTACCACTAGACGCGCAAAGTAGCGGAAGAAGTGTCGGAGCAGCGTGGTCCGATGAAGAGCGCATCGATGTACTGGTCGTAGTCGATCGTCCAGCGTCCTTGCGAGTCGATCGTCTCCTCCAGCGCCTCTGTAGTTCCTAGCGAAGATCACGGATCGTCCTCAAGCACAACAACGTAGAAGCGTCTCTATGGTATCCACACATCCAGGGAAGGAACAACCGTACGCAGGTATGCTAGCACAAAGTCGCACAACAAGGCTCTCAAGAAGATGGCGGCTAGGGTTTCGATAGAGCAACTCACGTCAACTCCTCTTCTGCCCAACAGCCTCATGCATCTTCTTATATAGTGCCCGTGATGGATCCTATTCGAACACGCTTTACGAATCGTATCTGTACTGGTTTGTTCTAACCCGTTAAGTGTGTGACCCATTAGGTTCATGTGTAGTTCGGTTGTGACTTGAAAACCCTTTCCGACCATGAGTCGTAGCGGTTCCTAGCAGGACATAACGATTCCCGAATACACACAAATTATATCGGACGAACCTTAATGCAATATGATCTACGACTAGGTCCTCATCACTTACAACCAGGTCCTATCTTTATACGACAAGTTCGTATTTGATCACGACCAACTCGTAACTCCTTACGACTTGGTTTCGACCACTCTGTGATTACGTTCGACCAGTCTACGACTTGCTTGTATCTCCATACGACCAAATCCAGAATCGGTCGAACTAAGCACCTACTCATGTATTCTCCTTTGCCTCATGATATCTGGTTGAACTCCAGGTGAAATGTTGTGTCATCCATGGACTGTTCAATACTTTCTCGATCGAGTATCGGATAACCTTATGTGGTCGAACTCTTCGACTACGAGTGGCTTGGCCATGCACTTTCTTTATCCGACCACTTGAGGGCCCAGATATCTCTCTGTTATGTTAGGAGGGCAAATCCCATATCCGACCACCATATCCCTCTGTAGGACCGGAAAGGCGACTAGAGGGGGTGAATAGGAGCTCACCTAATTTTTACCTCGTTTAGATTCAACACGATTCACTTCAATAGCTATGAGAGCTATGAAGATTAACACACACAAGAACAAAGCAGAAGACTTGTGTTGAATCCAAACAAAAATCCCCAAAGCAAGGAACAAAAGACCAAACCCTAACCAGAAATCGGTCGACCACGACAAAAATTCGATCAGATCATTGGCGGTTTATCAAGCGTTATAGGATCGGTCAAACCACTCCTGACCAGAAATAGTGCAGACAGCCCAAAACCAAAACGAAAATCGGTCTAACTTTTGATCTACACGGCCAAACTTGACCAAATTTGGAACACACCTTCCTAAGGATATTAGGAATCTATTCCAAGCAGAGATAGAGTAGATCCACGTCAAAGTTTCAACCTTTTTCTATTCTACCGAAGGAAGGATCAAAATCGGGCAAAAACAAAAACCTGATCTAAACCTTGCTCGTGGGAGATTGATGATCTAGGTGATCTTAGATATGTTTCCACATGTCACAGCAAGGTAGAAGAGGGCACGAAACCAACCAAAAAGCAATAGATCAAAGAACCCTTCAAAATCTCAAATATAGAGCAAGAACACAAAAGAGACTCATCTTTGCGAAATCATCCATAGATTGATCTGAGGTTGAGAGGGTTTACAGCCACTCCATCCATGGAGGACAAAGCTCAATCCATGAGCACACAACTCAACTCAACTCTCCAAAACCCTAAGCCTCTTCTCTTTCTCTAATACCCTAACACCAAACTAGGGATTACAAAATAAAAATACTTGGTTGCTGTATCACAGCAGTCACCCCTATTTATATAGAGGCCTAGCTTCTAGAGAGTTAACCCTAATGGGCTCCCATTAACGCCCAACATAAACGGGTCACATACGCACGTATTTTAAAGCGCCATCTTCAACTTCTTCTTGACCTAAACCGCTTCTCCATGCACAGTCTTGCGCCGCGGTTTAGCCCAAGGTCACAGAGGCGGTATTTGGTAAAATTACCAAAATACCCCTTCTCGATCTTTTTCGAAGACCGTGTCCGAACTACGCGAAACACATCGATGCTTCGCCACGTGTAGGTTGATCCAGCGGCTCTCATCGTGTCGGCATGTTTCTCCCGTTCGGATCCCACCAGAACCTCCATGGCACTTGCATCGACCCCCGCACCGCTTGATCAACTAGTCGCACCGAACTGCTCGTTCGGTCATCCTTGTTCATTCTGCGCCATGTTTGAGTCCATTGACCTCACCCGGCATCCTTGATCGTTCTGGACCTCAGCTCTCCAAGCTTAGTCCCGATCCTCCTCGCCGTTGATCGTCGTTGACCTCCAAGTAACCTGCACACCAATAGACAAGCAAATCGAATCCGGGAACAAGTTCTTCACAACTTGACCCACATTAGTGAAAACATGCAACATGCAACACATATGCACTGAAGCCCACGCCCTTAAGCTAACCCAACAAGCATCGCCAAACAACTCAACGAATTAAGTCAAAATCAGTCAGACCGTCGTTCTGGCCGGTCTGACCGCCCTTGGGATTTAGCCAGAATTTTGCTTATGGCTTGGACGGTCTGACCGCCCAAAATGCCGGTCTGACTGCCAGCAACCTGACAGAACAGATTTCTTTGCCGAAAACGCTTGAATCGACAAACCACAAATGACATTGCCAATTGTATTATCATCCTAAGATCATGCACATATCCCCGTGATATCCACAATCTCCCCCTTGATGAACACATTGGCAATTTCTCAGAAAATGTAGTTTTGAGGTTTGAAACTGAAAATACTCGACGTTTTCGCGCAAAGGCACAACTTGGTCCAAATGCAAGAAAAAGCAAAGGAAATGACCAAGCTGTCTCCAAAATGGCATAGGCAAGTGAGATATAAGGCAAAGAAAGCACAAAAGCTTCAATTTGCAGAGAATAGCCAAAAATCTCACTTAGGTCCGTATGAAAGAACAATTGTTCTATTTGACCTTCGACCATCGTGAGTCTTCAAGAATTGCAATTCAAATTTAGAAAAGGCAATAAGACCAAAAGAATGCAAATGAGATGCTCCCACTCACAATGATCACCAAATTTCTAGAAAATCCAATCTCTCCCTATGACTCCAAAGAGCTATAAAACAATATTTTTACCAATCTTTCTCCCCCTTTGACAATGAATTCATCAAGGTGCATGGAAGAAGATAGAGCATGAAAGGAATGGAATGGCTGCAGATTTTCAGTTGTTGTTTAATTTTTAGCAAAAAGGAGCCATGAAGATTATCCAAGAAGACCGTACAAGTATTACACCATGCCATATTATGTGAAGAAGCTATGTTCAATCATGGCAAAACATGTACAACAAAGCTAAGGCCAAAATAGCAATAATCTGAGATTAAATGAATTGATAGCATGACAAGGTGCTCAAGATCATAGTTTTACTAAAGGTATCCAAAAATGAGTCAAGCCATGTCTATAAGCAAAATAGAGACTAGAAACTAGAAATTGAGTCAATTTTGAGTACTATGAGTACAATTTTGAATCAATTGGTTCAAGCATTTAGAATTTAGCACTTTAAGCACTTTGCTGAAAATGATTGGTTTTATCTTAGTAAAGCAAGTCCTGGACTAGGAGCCATCCACAACTGCCTCCTAAGCTTCAACCAATTGCCAATTTGTTTTCTTAGCATTGTGCTAGATCTCAAGCCTTGTCGCGACCATCCCAAGTAAGAAGCTTAAGACAGTGGTCTAGGTCATCCAAATCTCCCCCTGAGTTCATGCCTAGTGCAATGGCAAGCCGTCTCATGAGAAAGAATTGGTGAGATCAGTTTTTTCGCACAGAAAAACTCATTTTTCATTTGCTTGACTTAAGAATTATCATAGCTCAAGTTACAACTCAAAATAAGTTCAAGACTCAATTAGGCCTATATGACATGGCATGTGATACGGCTATATCTACAACCAAAGCATTGCAAAAGGTAAAACAAAATGTTGTGAAGGCCGATAGGGTGGATGGGGATGCTGGCCAACGAGAGGGAACGTTCTCCCAGGATAAAACCCTACCGCGTGCATGCAGTCAAGAAAGACATGTGGCGGTATGGCAGCAAGGGTTGCATTGGCGTCAGAAGAAGCATCAAATGCATGGAACAAGTTCGCGCAAGAAGCTAAGAGAAGGAAAGCCCACAACACAAGGGAAACCAAGAGGGAGATTTGGCCATGCATGGAGAGGACGCCAGGAACATGGCATGTGGGTTGGTTCTGTTTGGATCCAATTCAGACAGCCAATTGGTGATTAATATTTTATTCCAAAACTAGAGTAGTTTCTCAAGTTTCATCTGGATTCAAGTCGTTTCAATTAATGAAATTGAAGTTAGGAAGGTTTGTATTAAATTCGGATTCGAATCAGCATCAAAATCCGATTCGGAATCAGCAGTACAGTCCGGATTAAAAAGCTCATAACTTTCACAAACGGAGTCCGATTTGGGTGTTCTTATACTTGTTGGAAAGCTAACTTCAAGCCCGATCCAACGGATACTCGCTCAGCCTCAGATTCATCACGTATCAAAAGATATGACCAAAACAATGTGATGGTTGTAAACTCAGAGTTTCCTTTTTTGTTTTAGAGTGTGTCCGAATTGGAGTAGGAGTTCTAATTCCAAAATAGAATAGGAGTAGGGCCTCTTGGCCAGCCATAAGGTGGAGAAGGGCACTATATATTGAGGGGCAGACCCCCATTGTATCTTCAGACCACGTTTAAATATTTTGATTGCTTTTTGCATCAATGCTTGATTCTTCCAAGTAGTTTGGTGAAGGCCAACGACTTGAAGGGGAATAGGGCGTTTTCTTCCAAAGACCGTTCTGTCTTTCCGTTGGGAACTGAGGGATCGGTAAAACTCTACTTTGTGGTCGGGTGGAGTACACGTGAGATTGGGCGAATTAAAGAGTTGCAAGTTCATGCATTGGTATCGGGTGAGCAACTACGATTTGTCAAGTCAAGCGTGCAAGTTATCTTCGATCTTACATCGAGAAGATCGGGAAAACCCGTATCAAGAATGCTCATTTAGTATAGTCCTGGCCATCTCTACAAGGGTCCTGTTCTTGCTCTCTACAACACCATTCTGCTGGGGAACTCTAGGTGAAGAGAACTGGTGCTCAATTCTCTTATCAGTGCAGAAGGTGGTAAAGGAAGAATTCTTGAATTCTGTCTCATTGTCACTCCTAATGGCTCTCAAAGCTCCAAGAAGGTCGACAGCAAGTCTAAGGACCAATTCTCTAAAATGGCCAAAAGCCTCGTCCTTAGAAACCAAAAAATAAACCTATGAATACCTAGAAACCAGAAAATCATCCACAATCACAAGCACATACCATTTTCCACTGGCAGACTGAACTCTAGAAGGACCAACCATGTCTAAGTGCAAGAGCTGACCTGGTCCATCTGTCATCACTAAGGTAAGAGGTGGATGAGAAGCAAAAACCATCTTACCATGTCTACAGGGTGAGCAAACAAGGTCTCTAACAGCCTTCAGCCTAGACAAACCTCTAATCAGGTCCTTGCAACTGACTCTAGTCAAGTGATTGAAGCCTATGTGTCCAAGCCTATGATGCCACACCACTAGATCCTGAGAGTCAGAAGCCACAAGACACCTAGGGCTAGAAGTAGACGAGATACTAAAATCAGCAGAAAAGATCCTCTCAACCCTGGAGATCTCAAAGACAAGCTCACCCGAGGAGTCTAGAACTCTACACTCACCACTTTTAAATCTCACTTCTAGGCCCTCATCAAGAAGCTAGGAAACAGATAAAATATTATACCTCAGCTTACTTACCAAAGCGATGTCCTTGAGCATGAACTTGTTGTTGACGCGCACTGTGCCCTTGGCTATCACGGTCCCAGTATAAGCATCCCCAAATGTGATCAATTCGTTGCCGGATGCACGTGTGAGGGAGGAGAACCATCTAGAATCTCCAGTCATGTGTCGAGAACATCCGGAGTCAACAAGCCATATGTCCTCCTTCCTCGCACGACGGACCTACAAAGCACGAACAGGAAACATCTGTGCCTCAGTACTGGGGTTAGTGATAAAAGACATGGGAATCCAATACTGAGCCACACGATTCTTGGGCAAAGTAGTAGAAGAAGTAGTGAAATGGTTAGAAGTAAAATCATAAGAATGCACACGAGAATCACCTAAACCTCTCCGAATCGACCTACCAAAAGGTCGGTACTCCCTCTGTCTAGATGCTACCTGTGGTCTCTCCTCACGATATCATAACCCAAAGCACTGCCTAGAGCCACCAAAGGAGTCGAAGAAGTCATCTACAAACCTGGCCTTATGTTTAGCAGGAAAGACAGGCTGCCTGGCTCTAGAGAGTACAGCATGTGAAGGAACTCCTCTAATGGTTCTCAAAGCACTCATCCTCTCCTTCCTCTCAATCTTGACTCTACGGAAGCAGAACTCAACAATGTGGCCATCCTTCTTGCAAAAGGTGCAATGGTACTTGACCTTTTGAGGGGTCTGACCTGTTGAAGTAGAAGCACCTGTCTTGCTAGAAGGGGTTTAGGCAAAACCTACGGATCTAAAAGCTACCTTAGATGGCTTAGGAGGTTCTACCTCAAACATACCACTCTCAACAGCTCTTACAACTTTAGGTGGATGGTTCTTGGAATGCTCTAGGGAATTAAATTCTAGGCCACTATTGTTCACACTCACCTTAGATCGATCAAGGATCATGTTTAAGTTCTTCTTCCCACTAGTAAATCTCTGAAGAGTCCTGTTAAGGTAGTCATTTTTTTTGGCTAGCTCCTTACATGGGCACACTTATTTGACTTGATAGCCCTATCATACCTTTCCTTATAGTGAGCTACCTCAGCTTTCAAAGCCTCACAAGACACACAATAGTCATCCTTAATCCTATCCAACTGCTCTTTGAACTTAACTCTAAACGCTTCTTATATCTTATCTACATTATGCCCAACTTCAACACAAAGAGCACAAGAATTAGAATCAACAACTTTCTTGGAAGCAGTCATGGACATGGATTGTTCAATTTTAGCTTTCTCCTCTAGAGTCTTGTTTAAAGCATCATTCTCAATTGTGAGTTTTATACAATTTTCACATGAAGCAGTTTTAGAATAAAGAACCATTTCAATCATCTTCTTCATTTTAATCCTACTATCCTCACAATGAGAACACATGTGACTAGCATCAATTTTCTGCAATTCCTTAGTAGCACTATCCAATTTCAACTCAAGTAATGCACAATTTGAGCAAGATGAATGAATAGCATCTACAGCAGTCACATCTAGAGCAATAGTATCCATGCAAACAAGACTAGGACTCGACTTGAGAGAATCTAGTTCATCAAAAGCATCTTTCAGTTGATTAGCAATAGAGGAATGAGTAGATTTCAGATTTGCTAGTTCATTAAGCAAGCTAGAGTAAGAATCACAATCATCAGTAGGATAAATGGATTTGAGCCTAACAACTTCTAGGTTTAAGTCATCAATCATGGTATCCTGTTTTTTTAATTATTTTTGCTTGCTTATTCAGTTTTTTTTCAGCAAGGACCAAAGCATGTTTCATATCCGCAAGTGAGGGACGTACCTCATCGGGATCGCTGAAAGGGTCATCGTCGTTGGAGGAGTCGACGCCATGGCTGTCCCTAGCCATGAAGCACACCGGCGAAGTCCTGGGCCTTCTTCTTGCCATGAGAGTCACCGTCGTCATCCTCCGTCTCCGAGTCCACATCGCTCATGTCAACACTCTCAAGAGCGGCAAGGTGATGAGGACATACCACTGCTTCGACCTGCTGCACTCCATCCTCTGCTTCAACAACATCCTCTCCAATACGACTTTCGGCTACTGCAACACCATATTACCCAATTGGATCGCGCTACGTCTACATGCCATGGTGCTACGTCTATGTCCACATGCCATGATACTATGTTTACATGCCATGGTGCTACTGCGTGTGCCAATCAGGAGTTCAAGCTGGATACATTTTGGGCAGATCAATTGGGAATCAGCTTGACAGCACTGACTTCAAACGCCCATAACATTCACATACGACGTCCGTTGGAGGCCCACGAGTACTTGATGGAAAGATGATTTCATCCTCTTTCCAATGGATCCGGTCTTACCTCCAAAATCCTTATGGACTGATCGTAATCATCAAAAGAAGGCGTCATATCACTTGTTTGGGCCAACTGGGCTTTGTAATCATATTGAAACTTGGCCCATCTGCCGGCGGCCCACCCCGGGGCGCGGTTACTGTTCACGTGAACAGTACCCGCGACCGTTAGTACCACCTCGCTTGTTCGTTAGTTTTGTGGCTCCTCGTTTCCTATTTAAGGAGGCCACACCCCTTTAGTTTTCCTTCGATTTTGTTTAAGTTTAGTTTGCCTTCGTCGCAACTTGTATCTTTTGCGTCTGTCGACGCGACCACCCAATTAAGATCCTTATTCAGAATCCCAATTCAATTAAATCTTTCAATCCTATTTGCAATTTCAGATTGCTTATTATCTTGTTCTTGCGTGCTTCTTCGGTGTATGCAGGAATCGACCTTCGTGGTCGTCAACCGGTATTCGTGCACGGTTGATAACGACTAGTCGATCAGTTCAGCGATTGCGTGGTTGCGAGCCTTGCGTGTTCGTAGCCAGGATCGTGAGGGTTGAGCGACGCCTACCGGACTTATCGTTCTCATCGAAAGATTGGGCCAACAAATAGAACCTTAGGGTTCATCAGGTGGTATCAGAGCTTCAGCTCATCGGTGAGAATTTTTTTTCCTATAGTCCAAATAGCCAAAAAAAAATAGATTTAGTTCATCGTCCAAACCAATTTGTGCCTTTGCAATTTATTTCTTTTTAGTTTGCGTTATTGAATTATCGTTGCATCGTCGACTCATTGTGCTGGTTTCCTATCTAGATTGGTCTGGTTTAGGTTCTCTTGCAAATCGTCTAGTTCTGTTTTTTGTCCTGCCAAAAAAATTAGCGAATCAATCTTCGTTTTCTGTTTGACCGACCGCCGTAAATAAATGCGTCGAGGAAGGCTGGATCCGAGCGCCGCCGTCTCGGAAAATCGTCATCGTGAAGCCTAAGCCGTCGCCGAGACCAGCGCTCTGGTCCTCGGTTCGTGCGGTGTCGACACGACCATCCGTCCGTGCCTCGATCACGTCGAGACGCGTGTCCAAGCGGCGCCGGCGCTCTTTGTCGTAGCGTTGCCGCCTTGATCCGTTCGCCCGGCGATGTGCGCGTCCTCATTATCTCATCTCGGCCTCGGTCCGTGCGTTGCCTTCGCATCAAGTCTGCGGCCGATGATTCATTCTCGTGGCAAAAGGTGCACAAGTCCAAGATCTATTTTTCTTTAATCTATTACACAAAGAACCTCTCGTCCATCTTTCTTCCGTGGTTAGTCACCAAATCAAGTGTTCATTGAATCACGTGAAGGATCGTAACGAGCCAAGTTACATTGGTTCCTTTGGTTTCATCGTACCCAGTAGCTTCTATGGTTTAAAAAAGGAATCGGGTACTGTAGCAGTTTTCGACTACTGTAGCACCCGTTCGGCCACTGTAGCACGCGCTCGGTTACTGTAGCAGCCGAAAAAAAAGAAGAGAGAAAAAAAAAGAGAGAGAAGGAAAAAAAAAGAAAGAAAGAGAGATTTACAAAAAAAGAAAGAAAAAAAAAGGGAAAAGAAACAGAAGAAGAAGAAGAAGAAAAAAACAATTCAGAGCTACCTCGTTTCATCCATTGCTTGTTGGCATTGTTTGTTCAGTTTGGCCTTCTGCTGTTACTACTAGTCGTTCTTGTGAGTTGCTCTAGCTAGGCTTGGTTTAGACTAGGACCAGCACTTGTGACTAGTACTTTGAACTGCTTTTCAATTTTGCATGCTGAATTGAATAATTGCTATTCCTTTGCTACATACTAGCCTTCCGAGCTCCACTCCCTACTAACTCAGCAGGTGCCGTTCCTCGCAATCATTGGGCTGATCGCAAGTGAGAGTATCACGAACCAGCCACCGGTTGTACCACTTCCTTGCTGCATTGGTAAGAACTTGTAAGAACTGGGTATAAGCTTGAGTGTGAGTGACTTGTGAAACTCCAGAACCTAGTAGTTCATAGGGACATATACACTGTGAATTGCTCTTTGCTTTGATACTAACAATGGCAGGTTCATCGTCACAAGAGGAGCATAGCAGGCCCAACAATGAGGAAGATGCACCTCTCAGTCCTCGCACAAGAGAAATCATGCGGCGCTTTTCTCGCATGCTGGATCAACATTCAGGGCGTATGGAGTTGATTCTAGATCGCACCAATGACGAACTTGCTACATTGTCTACACGTGTGGAGCAGCTAGAAAGAGCTCCACCTCCTGTTGCCGCCCCCGCTGTTGTCGGTGTTGCACAACCGCGCCGTAACCCATCCGTTGCTCGCTCATGGGCCGATGAGGTAGAAGATGAAGCGAACCCATATGTTGCTGATACGGAGTCCGATGGTGGTTTCAATCCCATCAATGATCGTGATCATCGGCAACGACGCTTCAACCAACAAGGTATGAGAAGAAACCCACCGCGTGAGGTACATGACTATAATAATTCACTTGGTAAAATTAAATTCACTATACCTCCTTTTGCTGGTAAATATGATCCTGATGCTTATCTCACATGGGAGTTAGTTGTGGACCAAAAATTTGCATGCCATGAATTTCCTGACAATAAAAAGGTTAGGGCTGCTACTAGTGAGTTCATAGATTTTGCATCTATTTGGTGGAGTGAATATGGTCGTACTCATCAGGACATACCTAGAACATGGAATGCTTTGAAGAGAGCAATGAGACGTAGGTTTGTACCTTCATATTATTTACAAAAAAAGAAAGAAAAAAAAAGGGAAAAGAAACAGAAGAAGAAGAAGAAGAAAAAAACAATTCAGAGCTACCTCGTTTCATCCATTGCTTGTTGGCATTGTTTGTTCAGTTTGGCCTTCTGCTGTTACTACTAGTCGTTCTTGTGAGTTGCTCTAGCTAGGCTTGGTTTAGACTAGGACCAAAGACTTGTGACTAGTACTTTGAACTTTTCAATTTTGCATCTTGAATTGAATAATTGCTATTCCTTTGCTACATACTAGCCTTCCGAGCTCCACTCCCTACTAACTCAAAGAAAGCCGCCTCCTCAAATCATTGGGCTGATCGCAAGTGAGAGTATCACGAACCGACCACGGTTGTACCACTTCCTTCTTTGCATTGGTAAGAACTTGTAAGAACGGGTATAAGCTTGAGTGTGAGTGACTTGTGAAACTCGAAACCTAGTAGTTCATAGGGACATATACACCGTGAATTGCTCTTTGCTTTGATACTAACAATGGCGGGTTCATCGTCACAAGAGGAGCATAGCAGCCCAACAATGAGGAAGATGCACCTCTCGGTCCTCGCACAAGAGAAATCATGCGCGCTTTTCTGCATCTTTGGATCAACATTCGTAGGCGTATGGAGTTGATTCTAGATCGCACCAATGACGAACTTGCTACATTGTCTACACGTGTGGAGCGACTAGAAAGAGCTCCACCTCCTGTGCCGCCCATTGTTGTCGGTGTTGCACAACCGCCAAACCCATCCGTTGCTCGCTCATGGGCCGATGAGGTAGAAGATGAAGCGAACCCATATGTTGCCGTCTGAGTCCGATGGTGGTTTCAATCCCATCAATGATCGTGATCATCGGCAACGACGCTTCAACCAACAAGGTATGAGAAGAAACCCACCGCGTGAGGTACATGACTATAATAATTCACTTGGTAAAATTAAATTCACTATACCTCCTTTTGCCGGGTAAATATGATCCCGATGCTTATCTCACATGGGAGTTAGTTGTGGACCAAAAATTTGCATGCCATGAATTTCCTGACAATAAAAAGGTTAGGGCTGCTACTAGTGAGTTCACAGATTTTGCATCTATTTGGTGGAGTGAATATGGTCGTACTCATCAGGACATACCTAGAACATGGAATGCTTTGAAGAGAGCAATGAGACGTAGGTTTGTACCTTCATATTATTCACGTGATTTGCTTAATAAATTACAACGCTTACGACAAGGTAGTAGTTCTGTAGAAGACTATTACCAAGAATTGCAAACTGGTTTGTTGCGTTGTGGTTTAGAAGAAACTGAAGATGCTAAGATGGCTAGATTTTTGGGAGAGTTAAACCGTGAAATTCAGGACATTTTAGATTATAAAGAATATGATTCTATCAACCGTTTATTCCATCTTGCTTGCAAAGCTGAGAGAGAAGTGCAAGGTCGACAATCTCGCTCTAGGGGCAATATTGGAGGAACTTTTGTAGGTCGGCCAAGGCAGCAACATCACATGGCATCCTCCTCCACTTCTGACCGTGCACCCCCTGCTGCTGCTTCAACTCCTATACATATCCTCGATGCAAGCAAACCAAAGAAAAGTACAAGCCCCCACAAAAAGTGCTTCTTCTGTTGCTTCTACAGGGCGATCCAGAGATGTACAATGTCACCGTTGCAAAGGATTTGGGCACTTGATGCGCGATTGCCCAAGTCAGCGAGCTTTGCTTATCAAGGACAATGGTGAGTACACTTCAGCTAGCGATATTGAGGAAGAACATGTGTTGGTTGCAACTAACAATGTAGGTGATGAAACCGAAGAAGAACATATAAACCATGAGGCATCTGACATGTACCCAAGCCTAGTTGTTCAGCGTGTGCTAAGTGCACAAATGGAACTTGCGGAACAAAATCAACGCCACATTTTGTTTCAATCCAAGTTCGTCATCAATAAACGTTCATGTAAGGTCATCATTGATGGTGGGAGTTGCAACAACCTTGCTAGCATAGACATGGTCGAGAAGCTTGGCTTGACCACAACACAACACCCTCATCCTTACTACATCCAATGGTTCAATTCTTGTGGTAAGTTGAAGGTAACTAAACTTGTGCGCGTGCACTTTTCTATTGGATCATATCATGATTATGTTGATTACGATGTCGTACTTATGCAAGTATGTTCATTATTATTAGGTAGACCTTGGCAATATGATAGATATACTGAACATCATGGTAGATCTAATCATTATACTTTCACATATAAAGAAAAAAAACACTTTGGTTCCAATGTCTCATGCTGCCATATCAAAGGATGAATTAGAAAGAACTAAGAGAACAAGGAGAAGACACAAGTTGATCAAAAGATTATAGCTCCAAGTGAAATTAAATTGAAAGCTCCTGTTCTGTTAGCTACAAAAATTGATTGTATTGATATGGAAAAACATGAATCTGCATGTCATACTATGATTTGTGAAGAAACTCAGTATCCATTAGAAGAAGTGCATGTTTCTTTGCCTCCTATTGCTACCAACCTTTTGCAGGAGAGTGATGACTCGGAGAAAACAAATGAGTCAAGGACGACTCAAATTCAAGAAAGGGAGGATGACGAGGACATCGACCCTAAGGATGCAACCACTGCTTCGACCTGCTGCACTGCATCCTCTGCTTCAACAACATCCTCTCCAATACGACTTTCGGCTACTGCAACACCATATTACCCAATTGGATCGCGCTACGTCTACATGCTATGGTGCTACGTCTACGTCCACATGCCATGGTACTATGTTTACATGCCATGGTGCTACTACATGTGCCAATCAGGAGTTCAAGCTGGATACATTTTGAGCAGATCAATTCGGAATCAGCCTGACAGCACCGACTTCAAACGCCCATAACATTCACATACGACGTCCGTTAGAGGCTCACGAGTACTTGATGGAAAGATGATTTCGTCCTCTTTCCAACGGATCTGGCCTCACCTCCAAACTCCTTATGGACTGATCGTAATCATCAAAAGAAGGCGTCATATCACTTGTTTGGGCCAACCGGGCTTTGTAATCATATTGAAACTTGGCCCATCTGCCGGCGGCCCACCCCGGGGCGTGGTTACTGTTCACGTGAACAGTAACCGCGACCGTTAGTACCACCTCGCTTGTTCGTTAGTTTTGTGGCTCCTCGTTTCCTATTTAAAGAGGCTGCACCCCTTTAGTTTTCCTTGGATTTTGTTTAAGTTTAGTTTGCCTTCGTCGCAACTTGTATCTTTTGCGTGTGTCGACGAGACCACCCAATTAAGATCCTTATTCAGAATCCCAATTCAATTAAATCTTTCAATCCTATTTGTAATTTCAGATTGCTTATTATCTTGTTCTTGCGTGCTTCTTCGGTGTATGCAGGAATCGACCTTCGTGGTCAGGTCAACCAGGTATTCGTGCACGGTTGATAACGACTAGTCGATCAGTTCAGCGATTGCGTGGTTGTGAGCCTTGCGTGTTCGTAGCCAGGATCGTGAGGGTTGAGCGACGCCTACCAGACTTATCGTTCTCATCGAAAGATCGGGCCAACAAGTAGAACCTTAGGGTTCATCACAAGGACCTGGCTGACGAACTTGTGATAGTTGGGCTTCCTACCTTTCGTGTCTTTAGCTTGAGGACGCCACCGAGAGTCCTTCTCCATCTTGCTCTTCAGCTTGGGGCACTTAGAGCGAATGTGGTTCGGCTCACCACACTCAAAACAAGTGATAGGGCCACCTCTCCTCCTGTTCCTCACCTTGTTGTATACTCCGGAAAATTTTGTGGATAGGAGGGCTAGGTCATCCTCAGGTAGCTTCTCTAGCTACTCATCACTTAGAGAATGCAAAGCGGACAAGGAAAAACCAGATGAGCCAAAATCCAATGAATCAGAAGAACTACCCTTAGATGGGTCGACCACCAAAGCCGTTGACTCATGCGTCTTCAACCTCGAGTAGAGCTTATCCATGGTAAGCTCACTCAGACAGTGTTGTCATTGATGGATGTGATCTTCATCCCCCAGACCTTCACATCAAGAGCACCCAAAAGCTGGCGTGCATTCTCAAACTCAGTTAAAACAAGATCTACTACATATAGGTCATGAAGAATCTTGGAGAACCTCCCCCATAGCTCATCTAAAGACTCACCAGGCCTTTACTCGATCTTTGAGTATTCTTTCTTGAGCTGGTTCTGTCTCACTTCCTTAATCGCAGTAGAGCCCTCGTGGTAGTCACAAAGGGTCCTCTAGATTTTGTGAGTAGACCTCAAATGAGCCACGCGCTCAAACTCAGATCGACTAAGTGTAATACCCCAAATGTATTCGAGAGAGAAGAAATAAATTAGAGAGAATGACCAATTAGGAAAGTGTTTTAATAGGAGATGAGAGGGGGGTTTACGCATAATTTGGACAACTTTGGTCAGGGATTCCGCCCACATTTAGGCCCAAGGGGAAGGGGTAGTTGGCCACATAAGAAGGAGAGGGGGCAACCCTAGGGTTGCTACAGTAGCACGGCTACAGTACCGCCGGCATGCTACAGTACCCTCCCACCCCTAGCTTTCGATGCCGGCCAAGAAGGAGGAAGGGAGAAGCCTCCTCGGGTGCTGCCGACCA
Organism: Phyllostachys edulis; assembly: GCA_036346405.1. Lineage (NCBI taxonomy): Eukaryota > Viridiplantae > Streptophyta > Magnoliopsida > Poales > Poaceae > Phyllostachys > Phyllostachys edulis. The sequence goes on along the minus strand of JAYEVD010000859.1, from coordinate 203,545 downwards.
AGGAAGAGAAAGGAAGAAGGAAGGAGAGAAGGGAGGGGAAGCGGGATCGCGTGGTGTTCTTCATGATCTACATCAGTTCTCCAAGGGTAACGATGGGTTTCTTCGCTGTTGGTTTCGTTTTAGATGCGAATTCGTTGCGGTTAGTAAAATCGGTTGTTCTGCGGGAATTAGATCGGTTCTATCCAGAACCTTGCGCGACGGTTTTCATGTATTTAGAAGCAGAATCTGGGGATCCACTCTCTTAGAGATATTTCCATCATGTCCTTAGCTTTACGTGGCCACCAAGAACGCCCAAATCCGATTAACGGTCAGGGAGATATGAATTTTCTAGTGTCGCTGCCCTGATAATCTGTCGGCATTCAAATAGTCTGTAGAAATTTGAGTTAATATATTAGTTAAATACGAAATTAGAGGATCTTGTTATAATGAAAAAGATGGGTAATTTCCTCACCTTTCCAGAAAGCTAAAGAAAGCAAGGATTGGACCTTCGTAGCAAAAGTTATGATAATTTTAGTGAACTGTCCAGAGAATCCGACGTGATAATTGATGTTCTGTAGTTTGGCTTGATAGGGGCAGTAGATGGCAGTATTGGTCCAGGACGTCTCTTAGGATATTGTATAGGACGTCGCCATCTTTCCACGAAGGGCTAGAACACGTAATTTGAACCCCTGTAGCAGAAGTTATGATTTTATTAGTGGGACTGTTCTGCAGAATCGTCGGTGTTCTGACAGGTTTTAGTAATCTGGTTTAAACGACTAGTTAAATGGGAAATCAGAGAAGCTCAGTATAACCAAAGTTGTAGATCAGTGCCTCAGCTTTTCAGAAAGCTCAAAAACATGGGATTTGGATACATGTACTGAAAGTTATGGCATTTTTAGTGCTCTGTCCAGAGAGCCTGACGGGAAATCGATGTTTTATTAACTGGCTTGGTAGGGGTATTATTTGGCCGATTCAGAGAGGTTCACCCACTAGACTTAGTTGGATAATTTAATTACCTTTCCAGAAAGTCTAAGAAAACTTTAATTGGACTTCTGAATCAATAGATATGAATTTTAGAAGTTGACAGTCCACTGAGGGGACAGATCGACGTGTAGGATTTGGGGTTGGGATCGAGTTAGACGATCTTCAAGTTAGCGATTGTTGTTGTATGCTTTGGTTTGTTCCGCTACTGCTATCTTAGTATCGTTATATTAATTACTCGGTGGTGGGCGGGTCCGGCGGCACCTTGGCGCATCCTTCACTCTCTCGCGGTTAAGGCAAGTATAATGACGGTTATAATAGATATTGCTGATTGGCATTGTGTGTTCATGATCGTGATGATGGCATGCTTGATAATGTTCATGGTTGCTAGAGTTGTGATTTACGTGTTAATCATGGATATCGATAATTTGTGAGTTCTATGTTGATGAGCTTTATGAATAGGATATTCATGTGAAATATTGATGTGGATGCATGTTGTGATAATTTTGGGAGTTCTTACATATGCATCATCTGAATTATTGAAGTCTTGGTCACGTGATGACCAAGCATCTCTTGAGGTCCCGTCATGTTGATGACGGGCTAAAGGTCCCCATGCTTGAAGAGCATGGGCTTAGGTCCCCATACGCGTGGCGTATGGGCAATAACCCCTGCATCGGATGGTACAGGCATGGAGTGTGCATCGACGGATCGCACTTTGCATTACCTAAAAATGCAAAAGGAAAGAGAAGGAAGAGAATTGTCTTTTTGAGCATATTGCATACATGCATGTGTAAGATAGTTGATATGTGAAATTGAGAGGTTTAAATGTTGATTTACATGGTTGTTCATTATTGATGCCTTTTATTATACTTGCTGAGTCATTGGGCTCACCTCTTGTTTTTGCTGTGTTTTTAGGTACTTCTTGCAAGAACGGCATACATGGGAGGGAGTAGGATTTGCTAAGGATGCACTCACTACCACACATTCTGTTAGAGATGACCATCATTAGTTCATACCTTAACACAAGCAAACTGCTTAAGGAATAATTTTGGTTATGCTTGAATGCATTGAACTATTTGTAATAATGAGGGTGGTAAATCTTGATTATGCTTACTTATGCTTTAGCTGAATAGATTCACTATGGTTGCTTGATGGATTTTAGATATTGAGATATTGATAATAAATTATGCATCTGACGGAACCTCCGGTATACTTAGTTATACAAAGGAGGTTCTGCCAAATTTTTGTATGAAGTTTTAGTTTGTATATGTTTTAAATTTTTTTTGTAGCATCCTAGGCCTTTGTTGGGCTGGGGTGTTACACTAAGACCTTGAATCAGAAAGTTTCGAGCCTTGCTATTAGCCTCAACATCCGGAGTGATCACACCGTCATTGGCAGGCAGGACATATGGATTTTTGACTTTAAGCCAAATAGCGTGCCCTTGAGCCTCGATGTAGGCATGCATGCATGCCTTCCAGTAAGCAAAATCAACTAAATCAAAAACAGGTGGTTTGGTTGAATACTTGTCAGTCGCTATGGCTCCAAAGACTAGTTAAAATTTGTGAGAAGAGCTAACCGGGCTCTGATACCACTTGTAGGACCGGAAAGGCGACTAGAGGGGGGGGCGTGAATAGGAGCTCACCTAATTTTTCACCTCGTTTAGATTCAACACCAGATTCACTTCAATAGCTATGAGAGCTATGAATATTGACACACATAAGAACAGCAGAAGACTTGTGTTGAATCCAAACCAAAATCCCCAAAGCAAGGAACAAAAAGACCAAACCCTAACCTGGAAATCGGTCAGACCGACTGGCGGTTTGACCGGCGTTATAGGATCGGTCAGACCGCTCCTGACCAGAAAAAATGCAGACAGCCCAAAACCAAAACGAAAATCAGTCTAACTTTTGATCTACAAATTTGGAACACACCTTCCTAAGGATATTACGAACCTATTCCAAGCAGAGATTGAGTAGATCCACGTCAAAGTTTTAACCTTTTTCCATTCTACCGAAGGAAGGTTCAAAATCGGGCAAAAACGAAAACCTGATCTAAACCTTGCTCGTGGGAGATTGATGATCTAGGTGATCTTAGATATGTTCCCACATGTCACAGCAAGGTAGAAGAGGGCACGCAACCAACCAAAAAGCAATAGATCAAAGAACCCTTCAAAATCTCAAACATAGAACAAGAACACAAAAGAGACTCATCTTTCGGAAATCATCCATAGATTGATCTGAGGTTGAGAGGGTTTACAACCACTCCATCCATGGAGGACAAAGCTCAATCCATGAGCACACAACTCAACTCAACTCTCTAAAACCCTAAGCCTCTTCTCTTTCTCTAATGCACTAACACCAAACTAGGGTTTACAAAATGAAAATACTTGGTTGCTGTATCACAGCAGCCACCCCTATTTATATGGAGGCCTAGCTTCTAGAGAGTTAACCCTAATGGGCTCCCGTTAAGGCCCAACACAAACGAGTCACATATGCACGCATTTTAAAGCGTCATCTTCAACTTCTTCTTGACCTAAACCACTTCTCCATGCACAGTCTTGCGCCGCGGTTTAGCCCAAGGTCATAGAGGCGGTATTTGGTGAAATTACCAAAATACCCCTTCTCGATCTTTTTCGAAGACCGAATCCGAACTGCACGAATCACATCCATGCTTCGCCACGTGTAGGTTGATCCAGCGGCTCTCATCGTGTCGGCAAGTCTCTCCCGTCTGGATCCCACCAGAACCTCGATGGCAGTTGCACCGACCCCCGCACCGCTTGATCAATTAGTCGCACCGAACTGCCCGTTCGGTCATCTTTGTCCATTCTGCGCCACGCTTGAGTCCATTGACCTCACCCGGCATCCTTAATCGTTCTGGACCTCAACTCTCCAAGATTAGTCCCGATCCTCCTCGCCGTTGACCGTCATTGACCTCCAAGCAACCTGCACACCAATAGACAAGCAAATCGAATCCGGGAACAAGTTCTTCATAACTTGACCTACGTTAGTGAAAACATGCTACATGCAACACATATGCACTGAAGCCCATGCCCTTAAGCTAACCCAACAAGCATCACCAAACAACTCGACGAATCAAGTCAAAATCGGTTGACCGCCATTACCGGTCTGACCGCCTTGGGACTTAGCGAATTTTGCTTAAGGCTTGGCGGTCGACCGCCAAACAACTTTGACAGTAATGATTCTTTCTTTGAAAACACTTGAATCGACAAACCACAAATGCCATTGCCAATTGTATCATCATCCTAAGATCATGCACATATCCCCATGATATCCACACTCTGCATGTTTCATAGCATACCTGAAAGCTACCTTTATAACTACCCAGTTACGAGTAGCGTTTGGCAACCCCTAAGAGTGCTATTACACATGTAGGAAACCATGCTGATCTCAGGTTTAAGGAATATACATCATCATTGCTTGAGACCAACTAACGACACATAGAATCATAACAATCTCAATAGTGTTTCAAGGTGGGTCTTATCCAACACCATGTTCTCTAACAAGTCACATACTGGTGAAATCGATTTGATATCCCTATATTCATGACCGGTGAAACATGGTCATCAATCAATACATGTGCTGGTCGTAGAGTCACTAGCGTTCCGACCAGTGACATTCGACTAGGGATACATTTAGAACGACATCATCATAAGTTAAAAGAGCTTCACCAACAAGTCACATACTCATTTAATCTTCATAACTGATGATTCATTCATGGAACAGAATAACATTTATCCAATATTATGAACATAAAGAAATATAATCATCTCTATGATTGCCTCTATGGCATATTTCCAACAGTCTCCCACTTGCAATAGAGTCAATCATTTAAGTATCTAATATCGATTGCTCTTGTGTGTGCCTCGTGCTTTAGCTGTGTGAGAGGCTTTGTTAACGGATCAGTATCATTTAAATCCGTATGAACTTTGCATATCTTAACATCTCCTCTATCCACCAAATCGTGAATGAGATGATAACGCCTGATTATGTGCTTGGACTTCTGATGGGATCTAGGCTCCTTAGCCTGCGCAATGGCTCCATTGTTGTCACAATAGAGATCCATTGGGCTTGAGGCACTCGGAACCACACCCAACTCAGCAATAAAATTCCTTATCCAAACACCTTCTTTTGCGACTTAGAAGCGCAATGTACTTAGCCTCCGTTGTAGAATCAAGAACCGTCTCTTGCTTGGAACTTTTCCAGCTCACCGCACCTCCATTCAAAATTAATACAAAACCAGATTGTGAACGATAATCATCTTTGTCGGTTTGGAAGCTTGCATCGGTGTAACCATTTACAACCAGCTCCTTCTCAAGTACTTAAGAATGTTTTTCACAGCTGTCTAGTGACCTTCACTGGGATCAGCTTGGTATCTACTCGTAACACTTAGAGCATATGATACATCTGGCCGAGTATATATCATGGCGTACATGATAGATCTAATAGCTGAAGCATATGGAATACCATTCATGCGGTCTCGCTCATTAGTAGTCGAAGGACACTGACTCTTGCTAAGACTTATGCCATGTGACATAGGCAAGAACCCTTTCTTGGCGTCCCGCATGTTGAACCGAATCAACATCTTGTCAATATAAGTACTTTGGCTTAATCCAATTAGCCTTTTCAACTATCTCTATAGATCTTTATCCCCAAGATATATGCTACTTCTGCTAGGTCCTTCATAGAAAAACTATTTTTCAATGATGCCTTAATGGATTCCAGCATAGGAATGTCATTCCCAATCAATAGTATGTCATCCACATATAAGATTAGAATAACAAGTGTGCTCCCACTAACCTTCATGTAAACACAAGGTTCTTCTTTGTTTTTGACGAAACCAAACCTTTTGATCTCCTCATCAAAACGTATATTCCAACTTCGAGATGCTTGCTTCAATCCATAAATGGACTTCTGAAGTTTGCACACTTTACTAGCATTCTTTGGATCGACAAAACCTTCAGGTTGTGTCATGTACACATCCTCACTTAGGTTTCCATTAAGGAAAGCCGTTTTGACATCCATTTGCCATATCTCATAGTCGAAATATGCAAAGAATAGCTAGAATGATCCGTCTGATTTAAGCATCGCTACCGGTGAGAAGGTCTCATCGTAGTCAACTCCTTGAACTTGTCGAAAACCTTTTGCGACTAGTCGAGCTTTATGAATGTGAACATTTCCATCCATATCAATCTTTTTCTTATAGATCCATTTGCACTCAATGGTTTTAACACCATCAATTGGATCGACTAGGTTCCAAACTTGGTTGTCTCTGATGGAGTCTATCTCGGATTTCATGGCTCCAAGCCATTTCTTAGAGTCTGGGTCCATCATCGCTTCCTTATAAGTGTTAGGCTCATCATTATTCAATAATAATACATCATGCCCATACCTTATAGGTAATTGACGTGGCCTTTTAGATCTATGTGGGGCTGATGCCTTATCTACAGGTTCAACAACATTTTGTTTATCCTGTAGAGGTTCAGTAGGAGTTGAAACACTTTCAGATGTTTCCCGAATTTCTTCGAGTTGCACCTTTCTCCCACTGACCCTTTTGGAAAGAAACTCTTTTTCCAAAAAGACACCATTTTGGGCAACAAACACTTTGCCCTCCTCTTGGTTGTAGAAATAATATCCTTTGGTTTCCCTAGGATATCCTATAAAGAAGCATTTATCTGACTTGGGTGTGAGTTTATCAGACGTCAAACGTTTTACATAGACATCACATCCCCAAATCTTTAGAAAAGACAAGCTAGGGCTCTTCCCAGTCCATATCTCATGTGGTGTCTTATCTACTGATTTAGATAGTACCCTATTTAAAGTGAAAGCGGCAGTTTCTAGAGCCTAACCCCAAAAATACAATGGCAGATCAGATTGGCTCATCATCGATCGAACCATGTCCAACGAAGTCCTATTACACTGCTCGAACACCCCATGCCATTGTGGAGTACCCGGTGGCGTAAGCTGTGGAACAATTCCACATTGTTTCAAATGATTACCAAATTCCTGGCTCAAAAATTCACCTCCACGATCAGATCGTAAAAATTTAATTGTCTTGCCAAGTTGATTCTGTACCTCATTCTGGAACTCTTTGAACTTTTCAAACGATTCCGACTTGTGCCACATTAAATAGATATATCTATATCTACTATAGTCATCGGTGAAAGTAATGAAGTACTGAAAACCACCTCTAGCTGTCGTGTTAATTGGTCCACACACATCAGTATGTATGAGTGCCAACAAGTCGAACCCCTCTCATTCCGACTAGTGAAAGGTGTCTTGGTCATCATCCCGAGTAGGCAAGATTCGCACATTTCAAATGATTCCAAATCAAATGAGTCTAGAATTCCATCATCATGGAGCTTCTTCATGCGTTTCTCACTTATGTGACCCAAACGACAATGCCAGATAAAGGTGGAATTCATATTATTAGGCCGAAACCTCTTTGCATTAATATTAATGATGGGTGCATCATCAAAATTTAAAATAAACAACCTGTTCAAAACAGGAGCATAGCCATAAAACATATCATTCAAAAATATAGAATAAACATTGTCCTCAATAATGAATTTATAACCCTCTGCCATCAAACATGAGGCTGAGATAATGTTTCTACTCATGGCTGGAACGTAATAACAATTATTTAATTCCATAATAAATCCTGAAGGCAAAAACAATGGTAAAGTCCTGAAGGCTAATGCAGCAACCTTTGCTTTATTCCTGACGCGAAGATCCATCTCGCCTCTTGCAACTCTCCTATTCTTTGTTAGACTCTGCATCGAATTGCACATATGAGCAACCAACCGGTATCAAATACCCATGAGTTAACGTAAGAATCAGCAAGAAAAACATCTATAACATTAATACGAAGTGGAAGGCTTAGTCCCACCATTCTTTTTCGATCGGCCGGTATTTCTTGCAGTTCCTTTTCCAATGTCCTGGTTCCTTGCAGTAAAAGCATTCATTCTCTTGAGTCGGGCCAGACTTAGTCTTGGGCTTAGGCTTGTTAGTTTGGATCCCATCCGAAACTTTCTTGCCCTTTCCTTTGACCCAAGTCCTAGCCTTCTTCTTGAAGCTTGTACTTTTTTGCACCATCATCACATGACTGTTGCTTTTCTTAATGCATCATATGCAGCTCGGTGAGATTCTTGTCTAAGCCATTCATATGGAAGTTCAGAATGAACTGACCATAGCTTGCAGGAAGCGAAGCAAGAATCAAATCTGTAGGCAACTCTTGACTAAGTGAAAAACCAAGTTTTTCCAAGCTCTGTGTGTAACCAACCATCTAGATCACATGTGGACTCACCGGACTACCCTCAGCTAGCTTACACCCAAACAAGTTCTTTGAGATCTCATATCTCTTGGTTCTTGCTTGTGTCTCAAACATGCCTTTTAGCGCCATGATCATATCGTAGGCCTCAATGTTCTCAAACTGCTTCTGAAGGTCTAAGTTCATCGCAGCAAGCATGAGACAGCTAACATCAAGGGATTCATCACATGCCTTTTTACAGGCGGATTTAAGAGTAGCAGCAGCATTATCAGCAGGCACATCTGGAATTGGTTCATCTAGAACATGTTCCTTTTTATCTTGCCAAAGAACAATTCTTAGGTTGCGGGACCAATCCGCAAAATTTGTTCCATTCAGTTTTTCCTTTTTCAAGTATCGAACATAAAGCAAAACTGGATGTTGGTACAGCAATTGGTGCCATGATCTACAACATAAAATATGCAAAACTAAGATATATGTTCAAGAAAAGTAACTTCTATTAAACAATTTAATAAAGATACTCCCACTAAATACCATAGCCCTCTTATGACATTTAGTGATTCAAGATCCACAATCAAATAATCTACTAGTGAGCTTTGGCATCACTTCTAGAAGATTAGTGAATTCGGTAAGCAACCCTTTGCTAATCATATCTCTATATGACACTTGTTGTTGGGTAGCATCTCTATGCTTCGGCACCCAACGCTATGCCCCAAGGTCCATAACCGTTATGATGACCTTGTCAAGTTAAACCAATGCAATGCGTGTAAGTGTCCGACACAAACTCATCTAGTCAAGGACAGTTAATGGCATTCCGCTTTAGCAAGACCTACCATTAAAATACAAGACTTTTGATGGTGTAGCTTATTGGAAGGGCATCAATTTAACTTAACATTATGTGAGGGAATTTTACTTTTATCATGTTAAAAGAATCTAATGAAAAACATGACTTAATATCATGACAAGACTAAACACAAACATTCACAGATAATCATATCACTGTGAAATAGTATGGCCCTTAACATGACGATCTCCAACAGCATGCTTCCTATCCTCCGACCATCATGCTTGAAGTCTCTGATCGCATTCATCTACTTAGAAATTACTCCTAAGAGCTAGTAATGAATTACATAGGATATTATCAAGCATCACATGTCGGTATCTTGATCGTTATATAATAATATGTAGCTCGATGGCTATCTCACAACATGACACGCAGTCATGAAAATCCATACATGCATCACATACACAATGGGCCATACCATTCACATCAATCCTGCAAAAACAAGTTACGATAGGATCCAATTCTATCGGGCGACATGAACACATACTACCTATAACGCAGCAGACGATTAGCGAAGACGGCGGTCATCATCCGAGACATGAATCTTATTCACATTTCGAGCTTTGGAAATCATCGGATTAATCATATTAACCCTATTCCAACCAATCGATTCTCGCCTTGATACTCGATGGCGAATTCGACCGGTAGGAATATCATGCAAGGTAGTCGAAAAACAAGTCGAGTAAATCATCTAGTGCTCTTAACTTATACCTCCTCGTATACCCATCTATTACCACCAAAAACCGACGATCTTATCGACCGGGGCCTAGGTTACCGCACCCGACCATAATAGATCCAATCTACTACTACCACATATCAAGTATATGCGATCGATCCGGATCAAAAACTAGGCAGATGGCTCTCATACCACCGAAGGGATATGGGTAGGCTACGATAGCAACAAATCAAAATTTCTACCGTGTAAACCAGGAAGCCAAGCAAGAAGATGATCACAGATCGTTACCACTAGACGCGTAGAGCAGCGGAAGAAGTGTCGGAGTAGCGTGGTCTGACGAAGAGCGCGTCGATGTACTGGTCGTAGTTGATCGTCCAGCGTCCTTGCGAGTCGATCGTCTCCTCCAGCGCCTATGCAGTTCCTTGCGAAGATCGCGGATCGTCCTCAAGCGCAACAACGTAGAAGCGCCTCTGTGGTATCCACACGTCCAGGGAAGGAACAACTGTACGCCGGAGTGCTAGCACCAAGTCGCACGGCAAGGCTCTCAAGAAGATGGCAACTAGGTTTTCGGGAGAGCAACTCACGTCAACTCGTCTTGTGCCCAACAGCCTCATGCATCTCCTTATATAGTGCCCATGACGGATCCTATCCGAACACGCTATTTGATAGCATGAACTTGTTAAAAGAAGTTTGTTACAACCTGGTGGCTTGTGTTTCTTTTGGAGAGGTTTATGATGGAATAAGAGGCTATGATGATTCTCGCTAGGGGTGTATTATGTCATTGTTAATGTGATTGTAAGTAAGGGATTATGATGATAGTATTGAATGTTTTGTATGAAGGAATTGGATTGCTCGCCTGATATTGATTAAACGAAAAGGTTTCTAGTGTCGCATTTGTAATCTTTCAGACCTCATGTTGATGTGGTAACTGAAATTGTTTTGAGCAAAGTGATGTGTTGAGGGGTTTTTGTTAGATTCTAAGTGGTTTATGTGTTGTGGTTTTCAAATCTCTTCTTGTTGGAGTTGGCACGGTGATGCTGTAACCAACAAAAGTTGTTTTCTTTGTTAAAGGTAAGAGTGAAGTAGAAGTATTTGAAATTTAAGTCAAGTTTCGTAACTGCAAAGGAATTACTTTGACAAAATTATTCCCAACACTCCTCAATATAGATTTCCTCCACAATCACATCACCTCAATCTTTTATGGATAATCAACTTAAAATTCACCATATTCACACTCATTTACTCTACCCAAAGTATTCTATCAATGATCAACACACTATTTAAAATTCGCTTATGTTCATCCATATACACATAATATCAGGTCTCCACGGTCCTAGCATAAAAATGCAAAGCCCCAAATTCAACCTCCAAGTCTTCTACCATGAATTTCTAGTATAATTGGGAGGAAATCCTCAAATTCGTTTACCAAAAATCTCACACAGCTCAACAATAACCTTAGTTATTAATATCAACATTCCTCGCTAATCAAGTAACCGTCCAATGTGATACATTACATCAATTTTAGACCTTCTCTAACCCACACCAATCAAATTCAGCTACACGATCGCAATATACCCATTCACAATAATCTAACTGATTGATCAAGATTCAAACATACTCAATCACTAACATCAATAAATATATGTATTCTTGACCAAGTTATCTTTAGAGATAATCTAACTCCCATAGGATTAATCACTGAGGCCAAGTCATACTTGATAGTAACTTAACAATTCCTGCTATCCCATCATTTAACACGACTATTAGATTTCACTACATCGCTATTCTCATTAACTTCAGCATCAAAACTCTTCTACACAATATTGCTAAGTATCCAAGTATCCATTTGCGATACTCTAATAAATTTATAAAGAGTCTATACTTTCGTTAACTCCAACATTCCAACATAGACAAAGGTTATTGGATCATAACTCGACATAGGTTCCACTAGTTGTAACACCAATCAATTTTGTTTCATCGCCAAAACATTCCTTCGAATCCTCTCCAGGTGTGAAAAGGTCAAAACCAATCCACTTTCTACTGCTCTTCAAAATAGCTTGGTTCCCAAAATCTCACCACTATAATATACTTGTCCACCATCAACCAGTCGCCAAATTACACTTTAGAAGACTCGGCAACACAAGGTGGTTAATTACTTTCTAAAAATGAAGAGACAAACTAATACAAGTTTCAACACACAAGAAAATGTTGCCCCTCAGAGTGAGCACGAGACCAAGAGAAACAGTCAAAAGGAAATGATCTCTTAAAACAAAATTACAAGTCCGCGGATGAGGGCACATGTCCCACAAGAAGAAATTTTCAACCTCCAAGAATCAAAATAAAACACTGCTATGGAAAACCCAAGAAACTCTTAAGCTGTAACAACAGAAAAGTTGCAAGTTACCATTCTTAACTCCAACCTCACATACCTATGGTACACATTTTTCGTTAACAAAGAAGGCAATTTTCTTTGATTACAACATTACTTGCCAACCCAAACCAGAAATGCCTTTAAAACCAAATCACATTAACTACATTGGAACCAAACAGAACCTTTCCATACGTCACATTGCTCAATTAACTCCATCTACTACATAAATCATGAACTCCCAAAAGACCACGAATACAAAACTCCAAACATATCATTTAACTGATATTACAAAAGGCAATTAACTTACTTTCTTTCTAGAAGAATCATCACCACTATGACGAGTCAGAACTTATACTCTCACTACATCAACCACTTTATTTTAGAGGAAAACTACTGCACAAATTAAAAGGTTATTCCAAAACCCTTTCATCAAAGACATACTATTATCTGATAGTTCTACCACCATGTAAATATTGTTCATCCATTAAATCCCATCAGTTTATCTCTTAGTGATGCTCAACACCAAACATTAATAGACATTAATTGCACCTACCAATTACTTATAATCACTAAGTATCCACAAAAGGTTACTCCGAGATTAATATCTACTAAGACAACAATGTAACTCCTTTTGAACTTAACCATCTCAAACGGTTAGATTAATCCATTGAGACCCGTTAATCCAATTTACCAAAGAAGTTTACCAAATGTTTTCACTCTTAAATGATCAACTCAATTTCATCAATATTCTACACCTCTTATTAACTCTATTGATTACAATTAGGTATAACCATACTCTTAATCACAGCTCCTCGAGAACAACTACAAGACATTTTCAAATTAATCAACTTTCCTTTCATGGATCTTAGTTAGGATCGATCTTACACACACTGCAGACCTAACCTGATAACCCATATCATATCCATTAATTGCTTTGGTTATAACCGCTCACTTAACCAAGACAACACAGCACTAAAAGGTTTAACATCTACTTTCATAAAAGTGATCCATTAATCTTCATCACTCAAAATACCCAAGAGAGATACATTGAGTCAAAGCCTCCACGTACTAAAGGACTTACAAAAATAAACTTTCATTAACCAAAAACATCAAGCGAATAAATGGGTCATTTTTCCGATGATAAAGACAAAACTCCAATAAAAAGGTCAACTTGACAATCAACCAAGTTCGCTAACCGCAAGAATAACTCATCGGTTGGGAAAACAACGATTGCTTTACGGGACAAATTAAGCCAATAGAAACGTATCAATCCTTTTCAAAGCAACCCATTAACCTGGATGAACTAATAACCCAAGAGAAACTCATCAATCACCACTAGATAAGAGTTGACCAATTCAAATTCAAGGAAGAGAACAACTCTTCTAAAGATACTCACCATTCTCATACTATGAACGGTGGTGTAGCCTGGTAAAGCCCAGGGCCACAACCACGACCTCAACCTCTCAACCTGGGTTAGCCCCACACATAATAACCATAATATTATAACATAGATATATTAGATCATCTCATAACAGAATCATCAATACAACGTAATGAAACGTAAATGCAATGCAATAACCCAATCCCACCCATCGTGCTTAGTGTGTCAAGTTTAATAATTCAAAAACCACGGACCTACAGCCCGCTCTGATACCAAATGTAACACCCGAGCCAAACAAAGGCCTGGAATGCTACTAAATTAAATAAATTAAACGTAATCAAACTAAAACATCTTACAAAATTTGGCAGAACCTCCTTTGTATAGTTACCTATATTTGGAGGTTCCAACATGCATGATTATAAGATATAAAGTTAATCCAAATTGCAATTTGATCAAGACGTAATCAAAACTGACTATTCGTTACTATCACATCCATAGTAACTAAACATCTAAGAAATAGATCATGCGCATCCAAAACGTCTATTCATTTATTACAGACTAATCCAATCAAGCAATAATCAATATGAGTACTTTAAACAGTAAATTCATCTCCTAGTTAATTTTCCTTTCATTCTATGGTGGGTAGTTCGTGCAGAAGTGCAAGAAGTCTAATTCTTCCTTTTCCCCATGCATGCCGATCTCGTATAAGTACCTAAAACACAACAAACAACAAGAGGTGAGTCCAAGACTCAAAAAATATAATAAATGGCATCAACAATATACAAGCATGTAATTCATCAACTATACTTCACAAATCCATAATTGATTTTCTTTCCGTGCCTCGATTTCATAATGTGGAGCTCCGGGTACCCGTCGCTTTGCAAAGCTTTACACCTGCTCAAAATTATTCCAAATGCACCTAGAAATGACGTAGGGCACACAAGAAGTCCATTATGGGTGTTTGGTTTTCATTTTCTTTCTGTGCCTCGATTTCATAAATTGGAGCTCAAGGTATGCGTCGTTCTGGAATGTTTCACACCAGCTCGGAAAGATTCCAAATACACCTAGAAATGAGGTAGGGCACACTAGAAGTCCATTATAGTTATTTGGTGTGGATTTTCTTTCCATGCATCGATTTCATAAATTGGAGCTTAGGGTACGTGTCGTTCTAGAAAGTTTCACACCGGCTCGCAAGGATTCCAAATGCACCTAGAAATGAGGTAGGGCACACTAGAAGTCTATTTGGGGTGTTTCGTATAGATTGTCTTTCTGTGCCTCGATTTCGTAAAGTGGAGCTCTGGATACCGTTGTTCAGCAAAGTTTCACACCTGTTCGGAATTATTCCAAATGCACCTAGAAATGACATAGGGCACACCAGAAGTCCATTTTGGGTGTTTGCATTGATTTTCTTTCCGTGCCTCAATTTCATAAATTGGAGCTCCGGGTACCCGTCGCTATGCAATGTTTTACACCTGCTCAGAATTATTCCAAATGCACCAAGAAATGACGTAGGGCGCACTAGAAGTCCATTATGGGTGTTTGGTTTTGATTTTCTTTACGTGCCTCGATTTCATAAATTGGAGCTCAGGGTACGCGTCGTTCCGGAAAGTTTCACACTGGCTGGGAAAGATTCCAAATGCACCTAGAAATGAGGTAGGGCACACTAGAAGTACATTATGGGAGTTTGATGTTCATTTTCTTTCCATGCCTCGATTTCATACTGGTGGAGCTCAGGTACCGTGGCTCGAATGTTCCACACTTGCTCAGAATTATTCAAAATGCACCTAGAAATGACGTAGGGCACACCACAAGTGCATTATAGTTATTTGGTGTGGATTTTCTTTCCGTGCCTCGATTTCATAAATTGGAGCTTATGGTACGCGTCGTTTTGGAAAGTTTCACACCGGCTCGGAAGAATTCCAAATGCACCTAGAAATGAGGAAGGCACACTAGAAGTCTATTTTGGGTGTTTCATATTGATTGTCTTTCTGTGCCTCGATTTCGTAAAGTGGAGCTCTGTATATTGTCGTTCAGCAAAGTTTTACACCTGCTCAGAATTATTCCATATGCACCTATAATGAAGTAGGGCACACTAGAAGTCCATTATGGGTCTTTGGTTTTGATTTTTTCTTTCCGTCCCTCGATTTCATAAATTGGAGCTCAGGGTACGCGTCGTTTTGGAAAGTTTCACACCGGCTGGGAAAGATTCCAAATGCACCTAGAAATGAGGTAGGGCACACTAGAAGTCCATTTTGGGAGTTTGATGTTCATTTTCTTTCATTGCCTCGATTTCATACAGTGGAGCTCTGTGTACCCGTCGTTCTGGAATGTTTCAGACTTGCTCGGAATTATTCCAAATTCGCCTAGAAATGACGTAGGGCACACCAGAAGTCCATTATAGTTATTTGGTGTGGATTTTCTTTCCGTGCCTCGATTTCATAAATTGGAGCTTAGGGTACGCGTCGTTCTGGAAAGTTTCACACCGGCTCGGAAGGATTCCAAATGCACCTAGAAATGAGGTACGGCACACTAGAAGTCTATTTTGTGTGTTTTGTATTGATGTGGATTTTCTTTCCGTACCTCGATTTACTAAAGTGGAGCTCTGGATACCGTCGTTCAGCAAAGTTTCACACCGGCTCAAAAGGATTCCAAATGCACCTAGAAATGAGGTACGGTACACTAGAAGTCTATTTTGGGTGTTTCGTATTGACTGTCTTTCTGTGCCTCGATTTCATAAAGTGGAGCTCTGGATACCGTCGTTCGGCAAAGTTTCACACCTGCTCGGAATTATTTCAAATGCACCTAGAAATGACATAGGGCACACCAGAAGTCCATTTTGGGTGTTTGCGTTGATTTTCTTTCCGTGCCTCGATTTCATAATGTGGAGCTCCGGGTACCCGTCGCTCTGCAAAGTTTTACACCTGCTCAGAATTATTCCAAATGCACCTAGAAATGACGTAGGGCACACTAGAAGTCTATTATGGGTGTTTGGTTTTGATTTTCTTTCCGTGCCTCGATTTCATAAATTGGAGCTCAGGGTACTTGTCGTTCTGGAAAGTTTCACACCGGCGTGGAAAGATTCCAAATACAGCTAGAAATGAGGTAGGGCACACTAGAAGTCCATTATGGGAGTTTGATGTTCATTTTCTTTCCATGCCTCGATTTCAGACAGTGGAGCTCTGGGTACCCTGGCTTCTCGAATGTTTCACACTTGCTCGGAATTATTCCAAATGCACCTAGAAATGACGTAGGGCGCACCAGAAGTCCATTATACTTACTCGGTGTGTATTTTCTTTCTGTGCCTCGATTTCCTAAAGTGGAGCTCCGGATACCGTCGTTCAGCAAAGTTTCCCACCGGCTCGGAAGGATTCCAAATGCACCTAGAAATGAGGTAGGGCACACTAGAAGTCTATTTTGGATGTTTCGTATTGATTGTCTTTCTGTGCCTCGATTTCATAAAGTGGAGCTCTGGATACCATCGTTCAGCAAAGTTCCACACCTGCTCGGAATGATTCCAAATGCACCTAGAAATGACATAGGGCACACCAGAAGTCCATTTTGGGTGTTTGCGTTGATTTTCTTTCCGTGCCTCGATTTCATAATGTGGAGCTCCGCTGCACTGCCGCTCGCAAAGTTTTACACCGCTCGAAATTATTCCAAATGCACCTAGAAATGACATAAGGCACATTAGAAGTCCATTATGGGTGTTTGGTTTTGATTTTCTTTCCGTAACTCGATTTCATAAATTGGAGCTCAGGGTACTTGTCGTTCTGGAAAGTTTCACACCGGCTGGGAAAGATTCCAAATGCACCTAGAAATGAGGTAGGGCACACTAGAAGTCCATTATGGGAGTTTGATGTTCATTTTCTTTCCATGCCTCGATTTCATATGTGGAGCTCGGGTACCGCTGCTCGAATGTTTCACACTTGCTTGGAATTATTCGAAATGCACCTAGAAATGATGTAGAGCACACCAGAAGTCCATTATACTTATTTGGTGTGGATTTTCTTTCCGTACCTCGATTTACTAAAGTGGAGCTCGATACCGCTGCTCAAAGAAAGTTTCACACCGGCTCAAAAGGATTCCAAATGCACCTAGAAATGAGGTACGGCACACTAGAAGTCTATATTGGGTGTTTCGTATTGATTGTCTTTCTGTGCCTCGATTTCATAAAGTCGAGCTCTGGATACCGTCGTTCGGCAAAGTTTCACACCTGCTCGGAATTATTTCAAATGCACCTAGAAATGACATTGGGCACACCAGAAGTCCATTTTGGTTGTTTGCGTTGATTTTCTTTCCGTGCCTCGATTTCATGATGTGGAGCTCCGTGTACCCGTCGCTCTGCAATGTTTTACACCGGCTCAGAATTATTCCAAATACACCTAGAAATGACGTAGGGCACACTAGAAGTCTATTATGGGTGTTTGGTTTTGATTTTCTTTCCGTGCCTCGATTTCATAAATTGGAGCTCGAGTGCTGCGTCGATTCGAAAGTTTCACACCGCGTGGAAAGATTCCAAATACAGCTAGAAATGAGGTAGGGCACACTAGAAGTCCATTATGGGAGTTTGATGTTCATTTTCTTTCCATGCCTCGATTTCAGACAGTGGAGCTCTGGGTACCCGTCGTTCTGGAATGTTTCACACTTGCTCGGAATTATTCCAAATACACCTAGAAATGACGTAGGGCGCACCAGAAGTCCATTATACTTACTCGGTGTGTATTTTCTTTCTGTGCCTCGATTTCCTAAAGTGGAGCTCCGGATACCGTCGTTCAGCAAAGTTTCCCACCGGCTCGGAAGGATTCCAAATGCACCTAGAAATGAGGTAGGGCACACTAGAAGTCTATTTTGGATGTTTCGTATTGATTGTCTTTCTGTGCCTCGATTTCATAAAGTGGAGCTCTGGATACCATCGTTCAGCAAAGTTCCACACCTGCTCGGAATGATTCCAAATGCACCTAGAAATGACATAGGGCACACCAGAAGTCCATTTTGGGTGTTTGCGTTGATTTTCTTTCCGTGCCTCGATTTCATAATGTGGAGCTCCGGGTACCCGTCGCTCTGCAAAGTTTTACACCTGCTCAGAATTATTCCAAATGCACCTAGAAATGACATAGGGCACATTAGAAGTCCATTATGGGTGTTTGGTTTTGATTTTCTTTCCGTGCCTCGATTTCATAAATTGGAGCTCGAGTGCACGCGTCGCTCTCGAAAGTTTCACACCGGCCGGAAAGATTCCAAATGCACCTAGAAATGAGGTAGGCACACTAGAAGTCCATTATGGGAGTTTGATGTTCATTTTCTTTCCATGCCTCGATTTCATACAAGGGAGCTCTGGGTACCGCTGCTCTCGAATGTTTCACACTTGCTCGGAATTATTCCAAATGCACCTAGAAATGATGTAGGGCACACCAGAAGTCCATTATACTTATTTGGTGTGGATTTTCTTTCCGTGCCTCGATTTCCTAAAGTGGAGCTCTGGATACCGTCGCTTTAAGAAAGTTTCACACCGGCTCGGAAGGATTCCAAATGCACCTAGAAATGAGGTAGGGCACACTAGAAGTCTATTTTGGGTGTTCCATATTGATTGTCTTTCTGTGCCTCGATTTCATAAAGTGGAGCTCTGGATACCGTTGTTCGGCAAAGTTTCACACCTGCTCGGAATTATTCCAAATGCACCTAGAAATGACATAGGGCACACCAGAAGTCCATTTTGGGTGTTTGCGTTGATTTTCTTTCCGTGCCTCGATTTCATAATGTGGAGCTCCGGGTACCCGTCGCTCTGCAAAGTTTTACACTGCTTTCGAATTATTCCAAATGCACCTAGAAATGACGTAGGGCACACTAGAAGTCCATTATGGGTGTTTGGTTTTGATTTTCTTTTCATGCCTCGATTTCATAAATTGGAGCTCAGGGTACGCGGCTGTTTTGGAAAGTTTCACACCGGCTGGAAAGATTCCAAATGCACCTAGAAATGAGGTAGGGCACACTAGAAGTCCATTATGGGAGTTTGATGTTCATTTTCTTTCCATGCCTCGATTTCATACAGTGGAGCTCTGGGTACCCGTCGTTCTGGAATGTTTCACACTTGCTTGGAATTATTCGAAATGCACCTAGAAATGATGTAGAGCACACCAGAAGTCCATTATACTTATTTGGTGTGGATTTTCTTTCCGTGCCTCGATTTACTAAAGTGGAGCTCTGGATACCGCTGCTTCAAAGAAAGTTTCACACCGCTCAAAAGGATTCCAAATGCACCTAGAAATGAGGTAGGGCACACTAGAAGTCTATTTTGGGTGTTTCAGATTGATTGTCTTTCGTGCCTCGATTTCATAAAGTGGAGCTCGGATACCATCGTTCAAAGAAAGTTTCACACACTGCTTCGGATTATTCCAAATGCACCTAGAAATGACATAGGGCACACCAGAAGTCCATTTTGGGTGTTTGCGTTGATTTTCTTTCCGTGCCTCGATTTCATAATGTGGAGCTCCGGATACCCGTCGCTCTGCAAAGTTTTACACCTGCTCAAAATTATTCCAAATGGACCTAGAAATGACGTAGGGCACACTAGAAGTCTATTATGGGTGTTTGGTTTTGATTTTCTTTCCGTGCCTCGATTTCATAAATTGGAGCTCGAGTGCGCGCTGCTCGAAAGTTTCACACCGGCGGGAAAGATTCCAAATGCACCTAGAAATGAGGTAGGGCACACTAGAAGTCCATTATGGGAGTTTGATGTTCATTTTCTTTCCATGCCTCGATTTCATATAGTGGAGCTCTGGGTACCGTGGATGCTCGAAATGTTTCACACTTGCTCGGAATTATTCCAAATACACCTAGAAATGACGTAGGGCGCACCAGAAGTCCATTATTCTTATTCGGTGTGTATTTTCTTTCTGTGCCTCGATTTCCTAAAGTGGAGCTCCGGATACCGCTGCTTCGAAAAGTTTCCCACCGCTCGGAAGGATTACAAATGCACCTAGAAATGAGGTAGGGCACACTAGAAGTCTATTTTGGATGTTTCGTATTGATTGTCTTTCTGTGCCTCGATTTCATAAAGTGGAGCTCTGGATACCGTCGTTCAGCAAAATTCCACACCTGCTCGGAATGATTCCAAATGCACCTAGAAATGACATAGGGCACACTAGAAGTACATTTTGGGTGTTTGCGTTGATTTTCTTTCCGTGCCTCGATTTCATAATGTGGAGCTCCGGTACCATCGCTTGCAAAGTTTACACCGCTCGTAATTATTCCAAATGCACCTAGAAATGACATAGGGCACATTAGAAGTCCATTATGGGTGTTTGGTTTTGATTTTCTTTCCGTGCCTCGATTTCATAAATTGGAGCTCGAGGGTGCAGCGTCGCTTTGGAAAGTTTCACACCTACTGGAAAGATTCCAAATGCACCTAGAAATGAGGTAGGGCACACTAGAAGTCCATTATGGGAGTTTGATGTTCATTTTCTTTCCATGCCTCGATTTCATAAATTGGAGCTCTGGGTACCGTGGATTCGAATGTTTCACACTTGCTTGGAATTATTCCAAATGCACCTAGAAATGATGTAGGGCACACTAGAAGTCCATTATAGTTATTTGGTGTGGATTTTCTTTCCGTGCCTCGATTTCATAAAGTGGAGCTCTGGATACGCTGCTCAAAGAAAGTTTCACACTTGCTCAAAAGGATTCCAAATGCACCTAGAAATGAGGTAGGGCACACTAGAAGTCTATTTTGGGTGTTTCAGATGATTGTCTTTACGTGCCTCGATTTCATAAAGTGGAGCTCGATACCGCTGCTCGAAAGTTTCACACCTGCTCGGAATTATTCCAAATGCACCTAGAAATGACATAGGGCACACCAGAAGTCCATTTTGGGTGTTTGCGTTGATTTTCTTTCCGTGCCTCGATTTCATAATGTGGAGCTCCGGATGCACCTCGCTCTGCAAAGTTTTACACCTGCTCAAAATTATTCCAAATGCACCTAGAAATGACGTAGGGCACACTAGAAGTCCATTATGGGTGTTTGGTTTTGATTTTCTTTTCATGCCTCGATTTCATAAATTGGAGCTCGAGTACACGCGTCGCTTCGAAAGTTTCACACCGCTGGAAAGATTCCAAATGCACCTAGAAATGAGGTAGGGCACACTAGAAGTCCATTATGGGAGTTTGATGTTCATTTTCTTTCCATGCCTCGATTTCATAATATGGAGCTCTGGGTACCGTTTCTCAAATGTTTCACACTTGCTCGGAATTATTCCAAATGCACCTAGAAATGACGTAGGGCACACTAGAAGTCCATTATACTTATTTGGTGTGATTTTCTTTCGTGCCTCGATTTCATAAAGTGGAGCTCCTGATACCGTCGCTCAAGAAAAGTTTCACACCTGCTCGAAGGATTCCAAATGCACCTAGAAATGAGGTAGGGCACACTAGAAGTCTATTTTGGATGTTTGGTTTTGATTTTCTTTCCGTGCCTCGATTTCATAAAGTGGAGCTCGGATACCATCGTTCAAAAAAGTTTCACACCGCTGGAATGATTCCAAATGCACCTAGAAATGAGGTAGGGCACACTAGAAGTCCATTTTGGGTGTTTGATGTTCATTTTCTTTTCATGCCTCGATTTCATAAAGTGGAGCTCGGATACCGCTGCTTCGAAAGTTTCACACTTGCTCGGAATTATTCCAAATGCACCTAGAAATGACATAGGGCACACCGAAGTCCATTTTGGGTGTTTGCATTGATTTTCTTTCCGTGCCTCGATTTCATAATGTGGAGCTCCGGTGCCGCCGCTCTGCAAAGTTTTACACCGCTCGAATTATTCCAAATGCACCTAGAAATGACGTAGGGCACACTAGAAGTCCATTATGGGTGTTTGGTTTTGATTTTCTTTCCGTGCCTCGATTTCATAAATTGGAGCTCGAGTGCACTTGTCGCTTCGAAAGTTTCACACCGCCTGGAAAGATTCCAAATGCACCTAGAAATGAGGTAGGGCACACTAGAAGTCCATTATGGGAGTTTGATGTTCATTTTCTTTCCATGCCTCGATTTCATACAGTGGAGCTCTGGGTACCGTGGCTCGGGTTGTTTCACACTTGCTCGGAATTATTCCAAATGCACCTAGAAATGACGTAGGCACACTAGAAGTCCATTATAGTTATTTGGTGTGGATTTTCTTTCGTGCCTCGATTTCATAAATTGGAGCTTAGGATACGCGTCGCTCTAGAAAGTTTCACACCGGCTCGGAAGGATTCCAAATGCACCTAGAAATGAGGTAGGGCACACTAGAAGTCTATTTTGGGTGTTTCGTATTGATTGTCTTTCTGTGCCTCGATTTCATAAAGTGGAGCTCGGATACCATCGCTCAAAGATTCACACTTGCTCGGAATTATTCCAAATGCACCTAGAAATGACATAGGGCACACTAGAAGTCCATTTTGGGTGTTTGGTTTTGATTTTCTTTCCGTGCCTCGATTTCATAATGTGGAGCTCGAGCACCGTCGCTGCTGCAAAGTTTTACACCTGCTCAGAATTATTCCAAATGCACCTAGAAATGACATAGGGCACACTAGAAGTCCATTATGGGTGTTTGGTTTTGATTTTCTTTCCGTGCCTCGATTTCATAAAATGGAGCTCGAGGTACTTGTCGCTCGGAAAGTTTCACACCAGTGGGAAAGATTCCAAATGCACCTAGAAATGAGGTAGGGCACACTAGAAGTCCATTATGGGAGTTTGATGTTCATTTTCTTTCCATGCCTCGATTTCATAAAGTGGAGCTCTGGGTACCCGCTGCTCGAATGTTTCACACTTGCTTGGAATTATTCCAAATGCACCTAGAAATGATGTAGGGCACACCGAAGTCCATTATAGTTATTTGGTGTGGATTTTCTTTCCGTGCCTCGATTTACTAAAAGTGGAGCTCGATACTGCTGCTTCGAAAGTTTCACACCGGCTCGGAAGGATTCCAAATGCACCTAGAAATGAGGTAGGGCACACTAGAAGTCTATTTTGGGTGTTTCAGATTGATTGTCTTTCTCGTGCCTCGATTTCATAAAGTGGAGCTCGATACCGCTGCTCAAAGAAAGTTTCACACCGCTCGAATTATTCCAAATGCACCTAGAAATGACATAGGGCACACCGAAGTCCATTTTGGTTGTTTGCATTGATTTTCTTTCCGTGCCTCGATTTCATAATGTGGAGCTCCGGTGCCGCCGCTCTCGCAAAGTTTTACACCGCTCGTAATTATTCCAAATGCACCTAGAAATGACGTAGGGCACACTAGAAGTCCATTATGGGTGTTTGGTTTTGATTTTCTTTCCGTGCCTCGATTTCATAAATTGGAGCTCGAGTGCGCGTCGCTTCTCGAAAGTTTCACACCTGCCTGGAAAGATTCCAAATGCACCTAGAAATGAGGTAGGGCACACTAGAAGTCCATTATGGGAGTTTGATGTTCATTTTCTTTCGATGCCTCGATTTCATAAAGTGGAGCTCTGGTACCGCTGCTCGAATGTTTCACACTTGCTCGGAATTATTCGAAATGCACATAGAAATGACGTAGGGCGCACCAGAAGTCCTTTATAGTTATATGGTGTGGATTTTCTTTCCGTGCCTCGATTTCATAAATTGGAGCTCCTGATACGCGTCGCTTCAAAGAAAGTTTCACAAAGTTTCACACCGTCTATTTTGGAAGGATTCCAAATGCACCTAGAAATGAGGTAGGGCACACTAGAAGTCTATTTTGGGTGTTTATTAGATTGATTGTCTTTCGTGCCTCGATTTCATAAAGTGGAGCTCTCCATGATACCATCGTTCAATGAAAGTTTCACACCGCTTCTAATTATTCCAAATGCACCTAGAAATGACATAGGGCACACCAGAAGTCCATTTTGGGTGTTTGCGCTGATTTTCTTTCCGAGCCTCGATTCAATAATGTGGAGCTCCGGCTACCCGTCGCTCTGCAAAGTTTTACACCTGCTCAGAATTATTCCAAATGCACCTAGAAATGACATAGGGCACATTAGAAGTCCATTATGGGTGTTTGGTTTTGATTTTCTTTCCGTAACTCGATTTCATAAATTGGAGCTCAGGGTACTTGTCGTTCTGGAAAGTTTCACACCAGCTGGGAAAGATTCCAAATGCACCTAGAAATGAGGTAGGGCACACTAGAAGTCCATTATGGGAGTTTGATGTTGATTTTCTTTCCGTGCCTCGATTTCATACAGTGGAGCTCTGGGTACCCGTCGTTCTGGAATGTTTCACACTTGCTTGGAATTATTCGAAATGCACCTAGAAATGATGTAGAGCACACCAGAAGTCCATTATACTTATTTGGTGTGGATTTTCTTTCCGTACCTCGATTTCCTAAATTGGAGCTCGATACCGCTGCTCAAAGAAAGTTTCACACCGCTCAAAAGGATTCCAAATGCACCTAGAAATGAGGTAGGGCACACTAGAAGTCTATTTTGGGTGTTTCAGATTGATTGTCTTTCTTTACGTGCCTCGATTTCATAAAGTGGAGCTCGGATACCGCTGCTCGAAAGAAAGTTTCACACCTTTCGAATTATTCCAAATGCACCTAGAAATGACATAGGGCACACCAGAAGTCCATTTTGGGTGTTTGCATTGATTTTCTTTCCGTGCCTCGATTTCATAATGTGGAGCTCCGGTACCCGTCGCTCTGCAAAGTTTTACACCTGCTCAGAATTATTCCAAATGCACCTAGAAATGACGTAGGGCACACTAGAAGTCCATTATGGGTGTTTGGTTTTGATTTTCTTTCCGTACCTCGATTTCATAAATTGGAGCTCGAGGGTACGCGTCGTTCTGGAAAGTTTCACACCGGCTGGAAAAGATTCCAAATGCACCTAGAAATGAGGTAGGGCACACTAGAAGTCCATTATGGGAGTTTGATGTTCATTTTCTTTCCATGCCTCGATTTCATAAATGGAGCTCTGGGTACCGTTGTTCGAATGTTTCACACTTGCTTGGAATTATTCAAATGCACCTAGAAATGATGTAGAGCACACCGAAGTCCATTATACTTATTTGGTGTGGATTTTCTTTCCGTGCCTCGATTTCATAAAGTGGAGCTCGATACCGCTGTTCAAAGAAAGTTTCACACCGCTCGGAAGGATTCCAAATGCACCTAGAAATGAGGTAGGGCACACTAGAAGTCTATTTTGGGTGTTTCAGATTGATTGTCTTTTTTCGTGCCTCGATTTCATAAAGTGGAGCTCGGATACCGCTGTTCGAAGAAAGTTTCACACTGCTCGGAATTATTCCAAATGCACCTAGAAATGACATAGGGCACACCAGAAGTCCATTTTGGTTGTTTGCATTGATTTTCTTTCCGTGCCTCGATTTCATAATGTGGAGCTCCGGGTACCGTCGCTCTGCAAAGTTTTACACCTGCTCAAAATTATTCCAAATGCACCTAGAAATGACGTAGGGCACACTAGAAGTCCATTATGGGTGTTTGGTTTTGATTTTCTTTCCGTGCCTCGATTTCATAAATTGGAGCTCGAGTGCAGCTGCTGCTCGAAAGTTTCACACCGCTGGGAAAGATTCCAAATGCACCTAGAAATGAGGTAGGGCACACTAGAAGTCCATTATGGGAGTTTGATGTTCATTTTCTTTCCATGCCTCGATTTCATAAATGGAGCTCTGGTACCGTGGCTGCTCGAATGTTTCACACTTGCTCGGAATTATTCCAAATGCACCTAGAAATGACGTAGGGCACACTAGAAGTCCATTATAGTTATTTGGTGTGGATTTTCTTTCGTGCCTCGATTTCATAAAGTGGAGCTCAGGATACCGCTGCTTAAAGAAAGTTTCACACCGCTCGGAAGGATTCCAAATGCACCTAGAAATGAGGTAGGGCACACTAGAAGTCTATTTTGGGTGTTTCAGTATTGATTGTCTTTACGTGCCTCGATTTCATAAAGTGGAGCTCGGATACCATCGTTCAAAAAAGTTTCACACCGCTCTAATGATTCCAAATGCACCTAGAAATGACATAGGGCACACCGAAGTCCATTTTGGGTGTTTGCGTTGATTTTTTTCCGTGCCTCGATTTCATAATGTGGAGCTCCGCAATCGCTCTGCAAAGTTTTACACCTGCTCGAAATTATTCCAAATGCACCTAGAAATGACGTAGGGCACACTAGAAGTCCATTATGGGTGTTTGGTTTTGATTTTCTTTCCGTGCCTCGATTTCATAAATTGGAGCTCTAGGTACGCGTCGTTCTGGAAAGTTTCACACCGCTGGAAAGATTCCAAATACACCTAGAAATGAGGTAGGGCACACTAGAAGTCCATTATGGGAGTTTGATGTTTATTTTCTTTCCATGCCTCGATTTCAGACAGTGGAGCTCTGGGTACCGCTGCTTCGAATGTTTCACACTTGCTCGGAATTATTCCAAATACACCTAGAAATGACGTAGGGCGCACCAGAAGTCCATTATTCTTATTCGGTGTGTATTTTCTTTCTGTGCCTCGATTTCATAAAGTGGAGCTCCGGATACCGCTCGCTCGAAAGTTTCACACCGCTCGGAAGGATTCCAAATGCACCTAGAAATGAGGTAGGGCACACTAGAAGTCTATTTTGGGTGTTTGGTATTGATTGTCTTTTCGTGCCTCGATTTCATAAAGTGGAGCTCTGGATACGTCGTTCAAAGAAAGTTTCACACCTGCTCGGAATGATTCCAAATGCACCTAGAAATGACATAGGGCACACCAGAAGTCCATTTTGGGTGTTTGCGTTGATTTTCTTTCCGTGCCTCGATTTCATAATGTGGAGCTCCGGGTTCCGTGCCTTCCGCTTGCAAAGTTTTACACCGCTTTCGAATTATTCCAAATGCACCTAGAAATGACATAGGGCACACTAGAAGTCCATTATGGGTGTTTGGTTTTGATTTTCTTTCCGTGCCTCGATTTCATAAATTGGAGCTCAAGGGTACGCTCCGTTTTGGAAAGTTTCACACCGGCCGGAAAGATTCCAAATGCACCTAGAAATGAGGTAGGGCACACTAGAAGTCCATTATGGGAGTTTGATGTTCATTTTCTTTCCATGCCTCGATTTCATAAAGTGGAGCTCTGGGTACCCGTCGTTCTGGAATGTTTCACACTTGCTTGGAATTATTCCAAATGCACCTAGAAATGACGTAGGGCACACCAGAAGTCCATTATAGTTATTTGGTGTGGATTTTCTTTCCGTGCCTCGATTTCACAAATTGGAGCTCGGATACCGCTGCTTTGAGAAAGTTTCACACCGCTCAAAAGGATTCCAAATGCACCTAGAAATGAGGTAGGGCACACTAGAAGTCTATTTTGGGTGTTTGATTTGATTGTCTTTTCACGTGCCTCGATTTCATAAAGTGGAGCTCGATACCGCTGCTCAAGAAAGTTTCACACCTGCTCGAATTATTCCAAATGCCAAATGACCTAGAAATGACATAGGGCACACTAGAAGTCCATTTTGGGTGTTTGCGTTTTGATTTTCTTTCCGTGCCTCGATTTCATAATGTGGAGCTCCGGGTGCCGTCGCTCTGCAAAGTTTTACACCTGCTCAAAATTATTCCAAATGCACCTAGAAATGACGTAGGGCACACTAGAAGTCCATTATGGGTGTTTGGTTTTGATTTTCTTTCCGTGCCTCGATTTCATAAATTGGAGCTCAGGGTACGCGTCGTTCTGGAAAGTTTCACACCGGCTGGAAAGATTCCAAATGCACCTAGAAATGAGGTAGGGCACACTAGAAGTCCATTATGGGAGTTTGATGTTCATTTTCTTTCCATGCCTCGATTTCATAAAGTGGAGCTCTGGTACCCGCTGCTCGAAATGTTTCACACTTGCTCGGAATTATTCCAAATGCACCTAGAAATGATGTAGGGCACACTAGAAGTCCATTATAGTTATTTGGTGTGGATTTTCTTTCCGTGCCTCGATTTCATAAATTGGAGCTCCTGATACGCGCTGCTCGAAAAAGTTTCACACCGGCTCGGAAGGATTCCAAATGCACCTAGAAATGAGGTAGGGCACACTAGAAGTCTATTTTGGGTGTTTGATGTTGATTGTCTTTTCCGTGCCTCGATTTCATAAAGTGGAGCTCGGATACCATCGTTCAAAGAAAGTTTCACACCTTGCTCGGAATTATTCCAAATGCACCTAGAAATGAGGTAGGGCACACTAGAAGTCCATTTTGGGTGTTTGTGTTGATTTTCTTTCCACGTGCCTCGATTTCATAAAGTGGAGCTCTGATACCATCGCTCGAAAAGTTTCACACCTGCTCGGAATTATTCCAAATGCACCGAGAAATGACATAGGGCACACCAGAAGTCCATTTTGGGTGTTTGCATTGATTTTCTTTCCGTGCCTCGATTTCATAATGTGGAGCTCGGGTACCGCTGCTCTGAAAGTTTTACACCTTCTCGAATTATTCCAAATGCACCTAGAAATGACGTAGGGCACACTAGAAGTCCATTATGGGTGTTTGGTTTGATTTTCTTTCCGTGCCTCGATTTCATAAATTGGAGCTCGAGGTACGCTGGATGCTCGAAAGTTTCACACCGCTCGGAAAGATTCCAAATGCACCTAGAAATGAGGTAGGGCACACTAGAAGTCCATTATGGGAGTTTGATGTTCATTTTCTTTCCATGCCTCGATTTCATAAAGTGGAGCTCTGGGTACCGCTGCTTACGAATGTTTCACACTTGCTCGGAATTATTCCAAATGCACCTAGAAATGACGTAGGGCACACGGAAGTCCATTATAGTTATTTGGTGTGGATTTTCTTTCGTGCCTCGATTTCATAAATTGGAGCTTAGGGCACGCTTGCTCGAAAAGTTTCACACCGCTCGGAAGGATTCCAAATGCACCTAGAAATGAGGTAGGGCACACTAGAAGTCCATTTTGGGAGTTTGATGTTGATTTTCTTTCCGTGCCTCGATTTCATAATGTGGAGCTCTGGTACCGCTAGCTCGAAAAGTTTCACACTGCTCGAATTATTCCAAATGCACCTAGAAATGAGGTAGGGCACACTAGAAGTCCATTATGGGAGTTTGATGTTCATTTTCTTTCCATGCCTCGATTTCATAAATTGGAGCTCTGGGTACCGCTGCTTACGGAAAGTTTCACACTTGCTTGGAATTATTCCAAATGCACCTAGAAATGACGTAGGGCACACTAGAAGTCCATTATAGTTATTTGGTGTGGATTTTCTTTCCGTGCCTCGATTTCATAAATTGGAGCTCGGTACACGTTTCAAAGAAAGTTTCACACCTGCTTTCTAATTATTCCAAATGCACCTAGAAATGACCTAGGGCACACTAGAAGTCCATTTTGGGTGTTTGCATTGATTTTCTTTCCGTGCCTCGATTTCATAATATGGAGCTCCTGTACCGCTGCTCTAAAAGTTTCACACCGCTCGAATTATTCCAAATGCACCTAGAAATGACGTAGGGCACACTAGAAGTCCATTATGGGTGTTTGGTTTTGATTTTCTTTCCGTGCCTCGATTTCATAAATTGGAGCTCGAGTGCGCGCTCGCTGCTCGAAAAGTTTCACACCGCTCGGAAAAAGATTCCAAATACACCTAGAAATGCGGTAGGGCACACTAGAAGTCCATTATAGGAGTTTGATGTTCATTTTCTTTTCATGCCTCGATTTCATATAGTGGAGCTCTGGGTACCCGTCGTTCTGCAATGTTTCACACTTGCTCGGAATTATTCCAAATGCACCTAGAAATGACGTAGGGCACACCAGAAGTCCATTTTGGGTGTTTGCATTGATTTTCTTTCCGTGCCTCGATTTCATAATGTGGAGCTCCGGTGTAAATCGCTCGCAAAGTTTCACACCGCTCGAATTATTCCAAATGCACCTAGAAATGACGTAGGGCACACTAGAAGTCCATTATGGGTGTTTGGTTTTGATTTTCTTTCCGTGCCTCGATTTCATAAATTGGAGCTCGAGTGCAGCGTCGTCTTTCGAAAGTTTCACACCGGCTCGGAAAGATTCCAAATGCACCTAGAAATGCGGTAGGGCACACTAGAAGTCCATTATGGGAGTTTGATGTTCATTTTCTTTTCATGCCTCGATTTCATGCAGTGGAGCTCTGGGAACGCGCCGTTCTGGGTTGTTTCACACTTGCACGGAATTATTCTAAATGCATCTAGAAATGACGTAGGGCACACTAGAAGTCCATTATAGTTATTTGGTGTGGATTTTCTTACCGTGCCTCGATTTCATAAATTGGAGCTTAGGGTACGCATCGTTCTAGAAAGTTTCACACCGGATCGGCAGGATTCCAAATGCACATAGAAAAGAGGTGGGCACACTAGAAGTCATTTTTGGGTGTTTCGTAATGATTGTCTTTCTGTGCCTCGATATCATAAAGTGGAGCTCCGGGTACCCGTCGCTCTGCAAAGTTTTACACTTGCTCAGAATTATTCCAAATGCACCTAGAAATGACGTAGGGCACACTAGAAGTCCATTATGGGTGTTTGGTTTTGATTTTCTTCCGTGCCTCGATTTCATAAATTGGAGCTCGAGTGCACGCGCTTGCTCGGAAAGTTTCACACATTGCTCTCGGAAAGATTCCAAATGCACCTAGAAATGAGGTAGGGCACACTAGAAGTCCATTATGGGTGTTTGGTTTTGATTTTCTTTCCGTGCCTCGATTTCATAAATTGGAGCTCGTGGTACGCGCGTGCTCTCGAAAGTTTCACACCGCTCGGAAAAGATTCCAAATGCACCTAGAAATGAGGTAGAGCACACTAGAAGTCCATTATGGGAGTTTGATGTTCATTTTCTTTTCATGCCTCGATTTCATAAAGTGGAGCTCGGGTACCGCTGCTTCGAATGTTTCACACTTGCTCGGAATTATTCCAAATGCACCTAGAAATGACGTAGGGCACACAGAAGTCCATTATAGTTATTTGGTGTGATTTTCTTTCCGTGCCTCGATTTCATAAATTGGAGCTCGGATACGCTGCTCTCGAAAGTTTCACACCGGCTCGGAAGGATTCCAAATGCACCTAGAAATGAGGTAGGGCACACTAGAAGTCTATTTTGGGTGTTTCATATTGATTATCTTTCTGTGCCTCGATTTCATAAAGTGGAGCTCTGGTACCGCTGCTTTCGAAAAAAGTTTCACACCTGCTCGAAATTATTCCAAATGCACCTAGAAATGACATAGGGCACACCAGAAGTCCATTTTGGGTGTTTGCATTGATTTTCTTTCCGTGCCTCAATTTCATAATATGGAGCTCCGGGTACTCGTCGCTCTGCAAAGTTTTACACCTGCTCACAATTATTGCAAATGCACCTAGAAATGACGTAGGGCACACTAGAAGTTCGTTATGGGTGTTTGGTTTTGATTTTCTTTCCGTGCCTCGATTTCGTAAATTGGAGCTCAGGGTACGCATCGTTCAGGAAAGTTTCACACCGGCTGGTAAAGATTCCAAATGCACCTAGAAAAGCGGTAGAGCACACTAGAAGTCCATTATGGGAGTTTGATATTCATTTTCTTTTCAAGCCTCGATTTCATAAAGTGGAGCTCTGGTACCGCTGCTTACGAAATGTTTCACACTTGCTCGGAATTATTCCAAATGCACCTAGAAATGACGTAGGGCACACGAGAAGTCCATTATAGTTATTTGGTGTGGATTTTCTTTCCGTGCCTCGATTTCATAAATTGGAGCTTAGGGTACGCGTCGTTCTGGAAAGTTTCACACCGGCTCGGAAGGATTCCAAATGCACCTAGAAATGAGGTAGGGCACACTAGAAGTCCATTTTGGGTGTTTGCATTGATTTTCTTTTCGTGCCTCGATTTCATAAAGTGGAGCTCTGGATTCCGCTGCTCAAAGAAAGTTTCACACCGCTTCGGAATTATTCCATCTTTCATTCATTGTTGAATAACTGTAATAAATAATTCTAAATGGTGAAGGAAGGATACGTTCTCCATGTTACAGTTGATTTATTACTGCTTGTGAACCTTGATTAATGATGAACTGTAATAAATAAATTTAGATGGTGAAGGAAGGATACCTTCTCCATGTGTATGGTTTATTTATTAATGCCATTAGATGTTATTTTATTCAAATTTTTCCGCATGGTGGTTGTATGTTAGAGTATTTAGGTGACATCCTGACTTCCAAATAGCCAGGGTGTTACAGTAGGGCACACCAAAAGTCCATTATAGTTATTTGGTGTGGATTTTCTTTCTGTGCCTCGATTTCATAAATTGGAGCTTAGGGTACGCGTCGTTCTAGAAAGTTTCATACCGGCACGGAAGGATTCCAAATGCACCTAGAAATGAGGTAGGGCACACTAGAAGTCTATTTTGGGTGTTTCGTATTGATTGTCTTTCTGTGCCTCGATTTCATAAAGTGGAGCTCTCGATACCGCTGCTCGAAAGTTTCACACTTGCTCGGAATTATTCCAAATGCACCTAGAAATGACATAGGGCACACTAGAAGTCCATTTTGGGTGTTTGCATTGATTTTCTTTCCGTGCCTCGATTTCATAAATTGGAGCTCCGGCACGAAATGGCTCGCTCGCAAAGTTTTACACCTGCTCAGAATTATTCCAAATGCACCAAGAAATGACGTAGGGCATACTAGCCAGGGTGTTACAGTAGGGCTCACCAAAAGTCCATTATAGTTATTTGGTGTGGATTTTCTTTCTGTGCCTCGATTTCATAAATTGGAGCTCGGATACGTCTGCTCGAAAGTTTCACACCTGCTCGGAATTATTCCAAATGCACCTAGAAATGACATAGGGCACACCAGAAGTCCATTTTGGGTGTTTGCATTGATTTTCTTTCCGTGCCTCGATTTCATAAATTGGAGCTCAGGGTACCCGTCGCTCTGCAAAGTTTTACACCTGCTCAGAATTATTCCAAATGCACCTAGAAATGACGTAGGGCACACTAGAAGTCCATTATGGGTGTTTGGTTTTGATTTTCTTTCCGTGCCTCGATTTCATAAATTGGAGCTCATGGTACGCGTCGTTCTGGAAAGTTTCACACCGGCTCGGAAAGATTCCAAATGCACCTAGAAATGAGGTAGGGCACACTAGAAGTCCATTATGGGAGTTTGATGTTTATTTTCTTTCCTTGCCTCGATTTCATACAATGGAGCTCTGGGTACCCGTTGTTCTGAGATGTTTCACACTTGCTTGGCATTATTCGAAATGCACCTAGAAATGATGTAGAGCACACCAGAAGTCCATTATACTTATTTGTTGTGGATTTTCTTTCCGTGCCTCGATTTCATAAATTGGAGCTCGAATTTTCACACTGCGAAAGTTTCACACCGGCTCGGAATTATTCCAAATGCACCTAGAAATGACGTAGGGCACACTAGAAGTGCATTTTGGGTGTTTGTATTGATTGTCTTTCTGTGCCTCGATTTCATAAAGTGGAGCTCGATATACGCTGTTCAAAGAAAGTTTCACACCTGCTCGGAATTATTCCAAATGCACCTAGAAATGACATAGGGCACACCAGAAGTCCATTTTGGGTGTTTGCGTTGACTTTCTTTCCGTGGCTCGATTTCATAATGTGGAGCTCCTGGTTTCATAATATGGAGCTTGCGTCGCTCTACAAAGTTTTACACCTGCTCAGAATTATTCCAAATGCACCTAGAAATGACGTAGGGCACACTAGAAGTCCATTATGGGTGTTTGGTTTTGATTTTCTTTCCGTGCCTCGATTTCATAAATTGGAGCTTAGGGTACGCGTCGTTCTGGAAAGTTTCACACCGGCTCGGAAAGATTCCAAATGCACCTAGAAATGAGGTAGGGCACACTAGAAGTCCATTATGGGAGTTTGATGTTCATTTTCTTTCCATGCCTCGATTTCATAAAGTGGAGCTCTGGGTACCCGTCGTTCTGGAATGTTTCACACTTGCTCGGAATTATTCCAAATGCACCTAGAAATGACGTAGGGCACACCAGAAGTCCATTATAGTTATTTGGTGTGGATTTTCTTTCCGTGCCTCGATTTCATAAAGTGGAGCTCTGGGTACCCGTCGTTCTGGAATGTTTCACACCGCTCGGAAGGATTCCAAATGCACCTAGAAATGAGGTAGGGCACACTAGAAGTCCATTTTGGGAGTTTGCATTGATTTTTCTTTCCGTGCCTCGATTTCATAAAGTGGAGCTCTCGGAGCTACCGCTGCTTTGCAAAGTTTCACACCTGCTCGGAATTATTCCAAATGCACCTAGAAATGACATAGGGCACACTAGAAGTCCATTATGGGTGTTTGGTTTTGATTTTCTTTCCGTGCCTCGATTTCATAAATTGGAGCTCAGGGTACGCGTCGCTCTCGCAAAGTTTAACACCGCTCAGAATTATTCCAAATGCACCTAGAAATGAGGTAGGGCACACTAGAAGTCCATTATGGGAGTTTGATGTTCATTTTCTTTCCATGCCTCGATTTCATAAAGTGGAGCTCTAGGTACCCGTCGTTTTGGAATGTTTCACACTTGCTCGGAATTATTCCAAATGCACCTAGAAATGACGTAGGGCACACCAGAAGTCCATTATAGTTATTTGGTGTGGATTTTCTTTCTGTGCCTCGATTTCATAAATTGGAGCTTAGGTTACGCTTCGTTCTGGAAAGTTTCACACCGGCTCGGAAGGATTCCAAATGCACCTAGAAATGAGCTAGGGCACACTAGAAGTCCATTATGGGTGTTTGATGTTCATTTTCTTTCCATGCCTCGATTTCATAAAGTGGAGCTCCTGTACCGAAGCTGCTCGAATGTTTCACACTTGCTCGGAATTATTCCAAATGCACCTAGAAATGACGTAGGGCACACTAGAAGTCCATTATGGGTGTTTGGTTTGATTTTCTTTCCGTGCCTCGATTTCATAAATTGGAGCTCGAGTGCAGCGTGGATTACTCGAAAATTTCACACCGCTCGTAAGGATTCCAAATGCACCTAGAAATGAGGTAGGATGTTCACTAGAAGTCGATTTTAAAGTGTTTCGTTCATTGATTGTCTTTCTCTTTCATGCCTCGATTTCATAAATGTGGAGCTCGGGTACCGTCGTTCGAAAGTTTCACACGGCTCTAATTATTCCAAATGCACCTAGAAATGAGGAAGGGCACACTAGAAGTCCATTTGGGTGTTTGCATTGATTTTCTTTCCGTGCCTCGATTTCATAAATTGGAGCTTAGGTGCGGCTGCTGCTTACGAAAGTTTCACACCGGCTCGGAAAGATTCCAAATGCACCTAGAAATGAGGTAGGGCACACTAGAAGTCTATTTTGGGTGTTTGCATTGATTTTCTTTCCGTGCCTCGATTTCATAAATTGGAGCTCGGATAGCTTGCGCTGCTCAAAAAATGTTTCACACTGCTCTAATTATTCCAAATGCACCTAGAAATGACATAGGGCACACTAGAAGTCCATTATGGGAGTTTGGTTTTGATTTTCTTTCCGTGCCTCGATTTCATAAATTGGAGCTCGGTGCACGTCGCTTCTCGAAAGTTTCACACCGCTCGGAATTATTCCAAATGCACCTAGAAATGAGGTAGGGCACACTAGAAGTCCATTATGGGAGTTTGATGTTGATTTTCTTTCCATGCCTCGATTTCATAAAGTGGAGCTTCGAAAGTTTCTCCATTTCATAATATGGAGCTTAAAAGTCCATTATAGGAGTTTGATGTTCATTTTCTTTTCCAATTTCATAAAGTTTTACACTTGCTCTCTAATTATTCCAAATGCACCTAGAAATGACGTAGGGCACACTAGAAGTCCATTATAGTTGTTTGGTTTGATTTTCTTTCCGTGCCTCGATTTCATAAATTGGAGCTCGGGGTAGCGCTGCTCGAAAAATTTCACACCGCTCGGAAGGATTCCAAATGCACCTAGAAATGAGGTAGGGCACACTAGAAGTCCATTTTGGGTGTTTGATTGATTTTCTTTCCATGCCTCGATTTCATAAATTGGAGCTTAGGGTACGCTGCTCGAAAGTTTCACACTTGCTCAGAATTATTCCAAAAGCACCTAGAAATGAGGTAGGGCACACTAGAAGTCCATTATAGGTGTTTGGTGTGGATTTTCTTTCGTGCCTCGATTTCATAAATTGGAGCTTAGGTACGCGTGGCTTACGAAAGTTTCACAACGGCTCGAAAAGATTCCAAATGCACCTAGAAATGAGGTAGGGCACACTAGAAGTCCATTTTGGGTGTTTGATGTTCATTTTCTTTCCATGCCTCGATTTCATAAAGTGGAGCTCTGGATACCGCTGCTTAAAAAGTTTCACACTTGCTCGGAATTATTCCAAATGCACCTAGAAATGACATAGGGCACACCGAAGTCCATTTTAGGAGTTTGCATTGATTTTCTTTCGTGCCTCGATTTCATAAATGTGGAGCTCGGTAGCGCTGCTCGCAAAGTTTTACACCGCCTCGGAATTATTCCAAATGCACCTAGAAATGACGTAGGGCACACCAGAAGTCCATTTTGGGTGTTTGCATTGATTTTCTTTCCGTGCCTCTATTTCATAATATGGAGCTTCCTCCATTTCATAATATGGAGCTTGGTGCTGCTCGAAAGTTTTACACCTACTCGAATTATTCCAAATGCACCTAGAAATGACGAAGGGCACACTAGAAGTCCATTATGGGTGTTTGGTTTTGATTTTCTTTCCGTGCCTCGATTTCATAAATTGGAGCTCGAGTGCGCGTGCTGCTCGAAAGTTTCACACCGCTCGGAAAGATTCTAAATGCACCTAGAAATGAGGTAGGGCACACTAGAAGTCCATTATGGGTGTTTGATGTCTATTTTCTTTCCATGCCTCGATTTCATAAAGTGGAGCTCTGGGTACCGCTGCTCAAAGAATGTTTCACACCGCTCTAATTATTCCAAATGCACCTAGAAATGACATAGGGCACACCAGAAGTCAATTTTAGGAGTTTGCGTTGATTTTCTTTCCGTGCCTCGATTTCATAATGTGGAGCTCCAGGTACCCGTCGCTCTGCAAAGTTTTACACCTGCTCAGAATTATTCGAAATACACGTAGAAATGACGTAGGGCGCACCAGAAGTCCATTTTGGTTGTTTGCATTGATTTTTTTTCCGTGCCTCCATTTCATAATATGGAGCTTCCTCCATTTCATAATATGGAGCTTCGGGTACCCGTCGCTTTGCAAAGTTTTACACCTGCTCAGAATTATTCCAAATGCACCTAGAAATGACGTAGGGCACGCTAGAAGTCCATTATGGGTGTTTGGTTTTGATTTTCTTTCCGTGCCTCGATTTCATAAATTGGAGCTCGAGTGCGCGCTGCTTCGAAAGTTTCACACCGGCTCGAAAAGATTCTAAATGCACCTAGAAATGAGGTAGGGCACACTAGAAGTCCATTATGGGAGTTTGATTTCCATTTTCTTTCCATGCCTCGATTTCACAAAGTTGAGCTCTGGGTACCTGCTGCTCGAATGTTTCACACTTGCTCGGAATTATTCAAAATGCACCTAGAAATGACGCAGGGCACATGAGAAGTCCATTATAGTTATTTGGTGTGGATTTTCTTTCAGTGCCTCGATTTCATAAATTGGAGCTTAGAGGCACGCTGGTTTACGGAAAGTTTCACAACTGGAAGGGATTCCAAATCCACCTAGAAATGAGGTAGGGCACACTAGAAGTCCATTATAGTAGTTTGATGTTCATTTTTTTTTCCATGCCTCGATTTCATAAAGTGGAGCTCTGGGTACCGTGGATTGCTCGAATGTTTCACACTTGTTCGGAATTATTCCAAATGCACCTAGAAATGACGTAGGGCACACCAGAAGTCCATTATAGTTATTTGGGGTGGATTTTCTTTCCGTGCCTCGATTTCATAAATTGGAGCTCAGGGTAGGCGTCGTTCTGGAAAATTTCACACCGGCTCGGAAGGATTCCAAATGCACCTAGAAATGAGGTAGGGCACACTAGAAGTCTATTTTCTGTGTTTCGTATTGATTGTCTTTCTGTGCCTCGATTTCATAAATCGGAGCTTAGGGTTCGCGTCGTTCTGGA
The DNA here is from genome assembly GCA_036346405.1 of Phyllostachys edulis. Taxonomy (NCBI): domain Eukaryota; kingdom Viridiplantae; phylum Streptophyta; class Magnoliopsida; order Poales; family Poaceae; genus Phyllostachys; species Phyllostachys edulis. Next base: position 165,012 of record JAYEVD010000859.1, on the reverse strand, counting down.
AAGTTTCACAACGGCTCGGAAGGATTCCAAATCCACCTAAAAATGAGGAAGGGCACACGAGAAGTCTATTTGGGTGTTTCGTATGGATTGTCTTTCTGTGCCTCGATTTCATAAATTGGAGCTTAGGGTACGCGTCGTTCTGGAAAGTTTCACACCGGCTCGAAAAGTTTACAATTGCATCTAGAAATGAGGTAGGGCACACTACAAGTCTATTTTGGGTGTTTCGTATTGATTGTCTTTCTGTGCCTCGATTTCGTAAAGTGGAGCTCGATACCGCTGCTCAAAGAAATGTTTCACACCGCTTTAATTATTCCAAATGCACCTAGAAATGACATAGGGCACACCAGAAGTCAATTTTAGGAGTTTGCGTTGATTTTCTTTCCTTGCCTCGATTTCATAATGTGGAGCTCCAGGTACCCGTCGCTCTGCAAAGTTTTACACCTGCTCAGAATTATTCGAAATACACGTAGAAATGACGTAGGGCACACCAGAAGTCCATTTTGGTTGTTTGCATTGATTTTCTTTCCGTGCCTCTATTTCATAATATGGAGCTTCCTCCATTTCATAATATGGAGCTTCGGGTACCCGTCGCTTTGCAAAGTTTTACACCTGCTCAGAATTATTCCAAATGCACCTAGAAATGACGTAGGGCACACTAGAAGTCCATTATGGGTGTTTGGTTTTGATTTTCTTTCCGTGCCTCGATTTCATAAATTGGAGCTCAGGGTACGCGTCGTTCTGGAAAGTGTCACACCGGCTCGAAAAGATTCTAAATGCACCTAGAAATGAGGTAGGGCACACTAGAAGTCCATTATGGGAGTTTGATGTACATTTTCTTTCCATGCCTCGATTTCACAAAGTTGAGCTCTGGGTACCCGTCGTTCTGTAATGTTTCACACTTGCTCGGAATTATTCAAAATGCACCTAGAAATGACGCAGGGCACACGAGAAGTCCATTATAGTTATTTGGTGTGGATTTTCTTTCAGTGCCTCGATTTCATAAATTGGAGCTTAGGGTACGCGTCGTTCTGGAAAGTTTCACAACGGCTCGGAAGGATTCCAAATCCACCTAGAAATTAGGTAGGGCACACTAGAAGTCCATTATAGGAGTTTGATGTTCATTTTCTTTTCCATGCCTCGATTTCATAAAGTGGAGCTCTGGGTACCCGTCGTTCTGGAATGTTTCACACTTGCTCGGAATTATGCCAAATGCACCTAGAAATGACGTAGGGCACACCAGAAGTCCATTATAGTTATTTGGGGTGGATTTTCTTTCCGTGCCTCGATTTCATAAATTGGAGCTCAGGGTAGGCGTCGTTCTGGAAAATTTCACACCGGCTCGGAAGGATTCCAAATGCACCTAGAAATGAGGTAGGGCACACTAGAAGTCTATTTTCTGTGTTTCGTATTGATTGTCTTTCTGTGCCACGATTTCATAAATCGGAGCTTAGGGTACGCGTCGTTCTGGAAAGTTTCACAACGGCTCGGAAGGATTCCAAATCCACCTAAAAATGAGGAAGGGCACACTAGAAGTCTATTTGGGTGTTTCGTATGGATTGTCTTTCTGTGCCTCGATTTCATAAATTGGAGCTTAGGGTACGCGTCGTTCTGGAAAGTTTAACACCGGCTCGAAAAGTTTACAATTGCATCTAGAAATGAGGTAGCGCACACTACAAGTCTATTTTGGGTGTTTCGTATTGATTGTCTTTCTGTGCCTCGATTTCGTAAAGTGGAGCTCTGATACCGCTGCTCAAAGAATGTTTCACACCGCTTCGGAATTATTCCAAATGCACCTAGAAATGACATAGGGCACACCAGAAGTCAATTTTAGGAGTTTGCGTTGATTTTCTTTCCGTGCCTCGATTTCATAATGTGGAGCTCCGGTGCCGTAAGCTCTGCAAAGTTTTACACCGCCGTAATTATTCGAAATACACGTAGAAATGACGTAGGGCGCACCAGAAGTCCATTTTGGTTGTTTGCATTGATTTTCTTTCCGTGCCTCCATTTCATAATATGGAGCTTCCTCCATTTCATAATATGGAGCTTCGGGTACCCGTCGCTTTGCAAAGTTTTACACCTGCTCAGAATTATTCCAAATGCACCTAGAAATGACGTAGGGCACGCTAGAAGTCCATTATGGGTGTTTGGTTTTGATTTTCTTTCCGTGCCTCGATTTCATAAATTGGAGCTCAGGGTACGCGTCGTTCTGGAAAGTGTCACACCGGCTCGAAAAGATTCTAAATGCACCTAGAAATGAGGTAGGGCACACTAGAAGTCCATTATGGGAGTTTGATGTCCATTTTCTTTCCATGCCTCGATTTCACAAAGTTGAGCTCTGGGTACCCGTCGTTCTGTAATGTTTCACACTTGCTCGGAATTATTCAAAATGCACCTAGAAATGACGCAGGGCACACGAGAAGTCCATTATAGTTATTTGGTGTGGATTTTCTTTCAGTGCCTCGATTTCATAAATTGGAGCTTAGGGTGCAGCGTGGATTGCTCGAAAGTTTCACAACGGCTCGGAAGGATTCCAAATCCACCTAGAAATTAGGTAGGGCACACTAGAAGTCCATTATAGGAGTTTGATGTTCATTTTCTTTTCCATGCCTCGATTTCATAAAGTGGAGCACTGGGTACCCGTCGTTCTGGAATGTTTCACACTTGCTTGGAATTATGCCAAATGCACCTAGAAATGACGTAGGGCACATCAGAAGTCCATTATAGTTATTTGGGGTGGATTTTCTTTCCGTGCCTCGATTTCATAAATTGGAGCTTAGGGTAGGCGTCGTTCTGGAAAATTTCACACCGGCTCGGAAGGATTCCAAATGCACCTAGAAATGAGGTAGAGCACACTAGAAGTCTATTTTGTGTGTTTCGTATTGATTGTCTTTCTGTGCCTCGATTTCATAAATTGGAGCTTAGGGTACGCGTCGTTCTGGAAAGTTTCACCACGGCTCGGAAGGATTCCAAATCCACCTAGAAATGAGGTAGGGCACACTAGAAGTCTATTTGGGTGTTTCGTATGGATTGTCTTTCTGTGCCTCGATTTCATAAATTGGAGCTTAGGGTACGCGTCGTTCTGGAAAGTTTCACACCGGCTCGAAAAGTTTACAAATGCATCTAGAAATGAGGTAGGGCACACTACAAGTCTATTTTGGGTGTTTCGTATTGATTGTCTTTCTGTGCCTCGATTTCGTAAAGTGGAGCTCTGGATACCGTCGTTCAGCAAAATTTCGCACCTACTCGGAATTACTCCAAATGCACCTAGAAATGACATCGGGCACACCAGAAGTGCATTTTAGGAGTTTGCATTGATTTTCTTTCCGTGCCTCGATTTCATACGGTGGAGCTCTGGGTACCCGTCGTTCTGGAATGTTTCACACTTGCTCGGAACTATTCCAAATGTACCTAGAAATGACGTAGGGCACACCAGAAGTCCATTATACTTCTTTGGTGTGGATTTTCTTTCCGTGCCTCGATTTCCTAAAGTGGAGCTGTAACACCCTGGCCCAAAATCCGCTCAATGTCCAAATTTCATGGTAGAGACTCACAAGACACATAGCACCCCACTTACACTTTCGTCCTCGCTTCGTGTAAAAGGGTTAACCCGGAGGTGCTATGTTTGGACCCAACAGGCATTATATACTAGTACAACTCACTTTAGATAAGCAATGTGGGACTAATCCCACCACACAACTCCTCATGGGCCACATGGGCCGCATACGAGTAGGCCGAGGTATTACATTCACCCCCTTAAATTTGGCGCCTCGGCGACACACACCGCATACGCTGCAATGCCTGAACCACCCCTCGGTTACACGTCCCGTCGCGTCCAAAGGTTTGGCACATATGCCATGCCGTGTGTCCACTCGGGACCACACGCGCCATGCGCCATATGCCCGCGCCTTCGCCCCGCAGCGCCGCCTGCGGCAAAATAAGGTTGTTGCTCGATACCATCTCAGTAAACACCACAGCCCAAAATCCGCTCAATGTCCAGCCGGGGCGGACTGACCAGCTTACACATAGCACCCCACTTACACTTTCGTCCTCGCTTCGTGTAAAAGGGTTAACCCGGAGGTGCTATGTTTGGACCCAACAGGCATTATATACTAGTACAACTCACTTTAGATAAGCAATGTGGGACTAATCCCACCACACAACTCCTCATGGGCCACATGGGCACATGCTCTAGAGTAGGCCGAGGTATTACAGAGCTCGGATACCGCTGCTTGAAGAAAGTTTCACACCAGCTCAGAAAAATTCCAAATGCACCTAGAAATGACATAGGGCACACTAGAAGTTTATTTTCTTTCCATACCTTGAATTCATACAGTGGAGTTCTGGGTACCCGTCGTTCTGTAATGTTTCACACTTGCTCGGAATTATTCCAAATGCACCTATAAATGACGTAGGGCACACCAGAAGTCCATTATACTTCTTTGGTGTGGATTTTCTTTCCGTGCCACGATTTCCTAAAGTGGAGCTCTGGATACCGTCGTTCAGCAAAGTTTCACACCGGCTCGGAAGGATTGCAAATGCACCTAGAAATGAGGTAGCGCACACTAGAAGTCTATTTTGGGTGTTCCGTATTGATTGTCTTTCCGTGCCTCGATTTCATAAATTGGAGCTGAGGGTACGCGACGTTCTGGAAAGTTTCACACCGGTTGGGAAAGATTCCAAATGCACCTAGAAATGAGGTAGGCCACACTAGAAGTCCATTATGGGAGTTTGATGTTCATTTTCTTTCCATGCCTCGATTTCATACAGTGGAGCGCTGGATACCCGTCGTTCTAGAATGTTTCACACTTGCTCGGAATTATTTAAAATGCACCTAGAAATGATGTAGGGCACACCAGAAGTCCACTATAGTTATTTGGTGTGGATTTTCTTTCCGTGCCTCGATTTCATAAAGTGGAGCTCTCGATACCGTCATTTAGCAAAGTTTCACACCGGCTCGGAAGGAATCCAAATGCACCTAGAAATGAGGTAGGGCACACTAGAAGTGTATTTTGGGTGTTTCGTATTGATTGTCTTTCTGTGCGTCGATTTCATAAAGTGGAGCTCTGGATACCGTCGTTCGGCAAAGTTTCACACCTACTCGGAATTATTCCAAATGCACCTAGAAATGACATAGGGCACATTAGATGTCCATTATGGCTGTTTGGTTTTGATTTTTCTTTCCGTGCCTCGATTTCATAAATTGGAGCTGAGGGTACGCGTCGTTCTGGAAAATTTCACACCGGCTGAGAAAGATTCCAAATGCACCTAGAAATGTGGTAGGGCACACTAGAAGTCCGTTATGGGAGTTTGATATTCATTTTCTTTCCATGCCTCGATTTCATACAGTGGAGCTCTGGGTACCCGTCGTTCTGGAATGTTTCACACTTACTTGGAATTATTCGAAATGCACCTAGAAATGAGGTAGGGCACACTAGAAGTCTATTTTGGGTGTTCCGTATTGATTGTCTTTCTGTGCCTCGATTTCATAAATTGGAGCTTAGGGTACGTGTCGTTCTGGAAAGTTTCACACCGGCTTGGAAGGACTCCAAATGCACCTAGAAATGAGGTAGGGCACACTAGAAGTCTATTTTTTGTGTTTCGTATTGATTGTCTTTCCGTGCCTCGATTTCGTAAAGTGGAACTCTAGATACCGTCGTTCGGCAAAGTTTCACACCTGCTCGGAATTATTCCAAATGCACCTAGAAATGTCATAGGGCACACCAGAAGTCAATTTTGGTTGTTTGCGTTGATTTTGTTTCCGTGCCTCGATTTCATAATGTGGAGCTCCGGTGCAGTGGCTCGCAAAGTTTACACCTTCTCGTAATTATTCCAAATGCACCTAGAAATGACGTAGGGCACATTAGAAGTCCATTATGGGTGTTTGGTTTGATTTTCTTTCCGTGCCTCGATTTCATAAATTGGAGCTCGTGGTGCGCGTCGCTTCGGAAAGTTTCACACCTGGGAAAGATTCCAAATGCACCTAGAAATGAGGTAGGGCACACTAGAAGTCCATTATGGGAATTTGATGTTCATTTTCTTTCCATGCCTCGATTTCATAAATGGAGCTCTGGTACCCGTTGCTTACGAATGTTTCACACTTGCTCGGAATTATTCCAAATGCACCTAGAAATGACGTAGGGCACACAGAAGTCCATTATAGTTATTTGGTGTGGATTTTCTTTCGCGTGCCTCGATTTCATAAAGTGGAGCTCTGGATACCGTCGTTCAGCAAAGGTTCACACCGGCTCGGAAGTATTCCAAATGCACCAAGAAATGAGGTAGGGCACACTAGAAGTGTATTTAGGGTGTTTCGTATTGATTGCCTTTCTGTGCCTCTATTTCATAAAGGGGAGCTCTAGATACCGTCGTTCAGCAAAGTTTCACACCTGCTCGGAATGATTTCAAATGCACCTAGAAATGACAAAGGGCACACCAGAAGTCCATTTTGGGTGTTTGCGTTTATTTTCTTTCCGTGCCTCGATTTCATAATGTTAAGCTCCGGGTACCTGTCGCTCTGCAATGTTGTACACCTGCTCAGAATTATTCCAAATGCACCTAGAAATGACGTAGGGCACATTAGATGTCCATTATGGGTGTTTGGTTTTGATTTTCTTTCGGTGCCTCGATTTCATAAATTGGAGCTTTGTGTACGCGTCGTTCTGGAAAGTTTCACACCGGCTGGTAAAGATTCCAAATGCACCTAGAAATGAGGTTGGGCACACTAGAAGTCCATTATGGGAGTTTGATGTTCATTTTCTTTTCATGCCTCGATTTCATACAGTGGAGCTCTGGGTACCCGTCGTTCTGAATGTTTCACACTTGCTCGGAATTATTCCAAATGCACCTAGAAATGACGTAGGGCACACGAGAAGTGCATTATAGTTATTTGGTGTGGATTTTCTTTCCGTGCCTGGATTTCATAAATTGGAGCTTAGGGTGCGTGTGTCGCTTACGAAAGTTTCACACCGCGGAAGGATTCCAAATGCATCTAGAAATGAGGTAGGGCACACTATAAGTCTATTTTGGGTGTTTCAGTATTGATTGTCTTTACGTGCCTCGATTTCATAAAGTGGAGCTCTGGATACTGATCGTTCAAAGAAAGTTTCACACCGCTCGAATTATTCCAAATGCTCCTAGAAATGACATAGGGCACACCGAAGTCCATTTTGGGTGTTTGCATTGATTTTCTTTCAGTGCCTCGATTTCATAATGTGGAGCTCCGGTGCCGCCGCTCTCAGAAAGTTTTACACCTGCTTAGAATTTTTCCAAAAGCACCTAGAAATGACGTAGGGCACACTAGAAGTCCATTATGGGTGTTTGATGTTCATTTTCTTTCCATGCCTCGATTTCCTACAGTGGAGCTCTTGGTACCAGTCGTTCTGGAATGTTTCACACTTGCTCGGAATTATTCCAAATGCACCTAGAAATGATGTAGGGCACACCAGATGTCCGTTATACTTGTTTGGTGTGGATTTTCTTTCCGTGCCTCGATTTCCTACAGCGGAGCTCTGGAAACCGTCGTTCAGCAAAGTTTCACACCGGCTCGGAAGTATTCCAAATGCACCTAGAAATGAGGTAGGGCACACTAGAAGTCTATTTTGGGTGTTCCGTATTGATTGTCTTTCTGTACCTCGATTTCATAAAGTGAAGCTCTGGATACCGTCGTTTGGCAAAGTTTGACACCTGCTCGGAATTATTCAAATGCACCAAGAAATGACATAGGGCACACCAGAAGTCCATTTTGGGTGTTTGCGTTGATTTTCTTTCCATGCCTCGATTTCATAATGTGGAGCTCCGGTTACCCGTCGCTCTGCAAAGTTTTACACCTGCTCAGAATTATTCCAAATGCACCAAGAAATGACGTAGGGCACATTAGAAGTCCATTATGGGTGTTTGGTTTTCATTTTCTTTCCGTGCGTCAATTTCATAACTTGAAGCTGAGGGTACGCGTCGTTCTAGAAAGTTTCACACTGGCTGGGAAAGATTCCAAATGCACCTAGAAATAAGGTGGGGCACACTAGAAGTACGTTATGGGAGTTTGATGTTCATTTTCTTTCCATGCCTCGATTTCATAAAGTGGAGCTCTGGGTACTCGTCGTTCTGGAATGTTTCACACTTGCTCGGAATTATTCCAAACGCACCAAGAAATGACGTAGGGCACACCAGAAGTCCATTATAGTTATTTGGTGTGTATTTTCTTTTCGTGCCTCGATTTCATAAAGTGGAGCTCTGGTTACCGTGGTTCAGCAAAGTTTCACACAGGCTCGGAAGGATTCCAAATGCACCTAGAAATGAGGTTGGGCACACTAGAAGTCTATTTTGGGTGTTTCGTATTGATTGTTTTTCTGTGCCTCGGTTTCATAAAGTGGATCTCTGGATACCGTCGTTCATCAAAGTTTCACACCTGCTCGGAATGATTCCAAATGCACCTAGAAATGACATAGGGCACACCAGAAGTCCATTTTGGGTGTTTGCGTTGATTTTCTTTCCGTGCGTCAATTTCATAACTTGAAGCTGAGGGTACACGTCGTTCTAGAAAGTTTCACACCGGCTGGGAAAGATTCCAAACGCACCTAGAAATCAGGTAAGGCACACTAGAAGTCCATTATGGGAGTTTGATGTTCATTTTCATTCCATGCCTCGATTTCATACAGTGGAGCTCTGGGTACCCGTCGTTCTAGAATGTTTTACACTTGCTCGGAACTATTTCAAATGCACATAGAAATGATGTAGGGCACACCAGAAGTCCATTATAGTTATTTGGTGTGGATTTTCTTTCCGTGCCTCGATTTCCTAAAGTGGAGCTCTGGATACCGTCGTTCAACAAAGTTTCACACCGGCTCGGAAAGATTCCAAATGCACCTAGAAATGATATAGGGCACACTAGAAGTGCATTATGGGAGTTTGATGTTCATTTTCTTTCCATACCTTGATTTCATACAGTGGAGCTCTGCGTACCCGTCATTCTGGAATGTTTCACACTTGCTCGGAATTATTCCAAATGCACCTAGAAATGACATAGGGCACACCAGAAATCCATTTTGGGTGTTTGCGTTGATTTTCTTTCCATGCCTCGATGTCATTATGTGGAGCTCCGGGTACCCGTTGTTCTGGAAAGTTTCACACCGGCTGGGAAAGATTCCAAATTCACCTAGAAATGAGGTAGGGCACACTAGAAGTCCATTATGGAAGTTTGATGTTCATTTTCTTTCCAAATCTCGATTTCATACAATGGAGCTCTGGGTACCCGTCGTTCTGGAATGTTTCACACTTGCTCGGAATTATTCCAAATTCACCTAGAAATGACGTAGGGCACACCAGAAGTCTATTATACTTATTTGGTGTGTATTTTCTTTCCGTGCCTCGATTTCCTAAAGTGGAGCTCTGGATACCGCTGCTCAAAGAAAAGTTTCACACGGCTCTAAGGATTCCAAATGCACCTAGAAATGAGGTAGGGCACACTAGAAGTCTATTTTTGGTGTTTCGTCTTGATTGTTTTTCTGTGCCTCTATTTCATAAAGTGGAGCTCTTGATACCGTCGTTCAGCAAAGTTTCACACCTGCTCGGAATTATTCCAAATGCACCTAGAAATGACATAGGGCACACCAGAAGTCCATTTTGGGTGTTTGCGTTGATTTTCTTTCCGTGCCTCGATTTTATAATGTGGAGCTCTGGGTACCCGGTCGCTCTGCAAAGTTTTACACCTGCTCAAAACTATTCCAAATGCACCTAGAAATTACGTAGGGCACACTAGAAGTCCATTATGGGTGTTTGGTTTTGATTTTCTTTCAGTGCCTCGATTTCATAAATTGGAGCTCTGGGTACGCGTCGTTCTGGAAAGTTTCACACCGGCTGGGAAAGATTCCAAATGTACCTAGAAATGAGGTAGGGCACACTAGAAGTCTATTTTGGGTGTTTCGTATTGATTGTCTTTCTGTGCCTCGATTTCGTAAAGTGGAGCTCTGGATACCGTCATTCAACAAAGTTTTACACCTGCTTGGAATTATTCCAAATGCACCTAGAAATGACATAGGGCACCCAGAAGTCCATTTTGGGTGTTTGCGTTTATTTTCTTTCCGTGCCTCGATTTCATAGTGTGGAGCTCCGGGTACCTGTCGCTCTGCAAAGTTTTACACCTGCTCAGAGTTATTGCAAATGCACCACGATTTCATAAATTCGAGCTCAGGGTACGCGTCGTTCTGGAAAGTTTGACACCGGCTCGTAAAGATTCCAAATGCACCTAGAAATGAGGTAGGGCACACAAGAAGTTCATTGTGGGAGTTTGATGTTCAATTTCTTTCCATGCCTCGATTTCATACATTGGAGCTCTGGGTACCCGTCGTTCTGGAATGTTTTACACTTGCTCGGAATTATTCCAAATGCACCTACAAATGACGTAGGGCACACCAGAAGTCCATTTCACTTATTTGGTCTGGATTTCCTTTCCGTGCCTCGATTTCCTAAAGTGGAGCTCTGGATACCGTCGTTCAGCAAAGTTTCACACCGGCTCGGAAGGATTCCAAATGCACCTAGACATGAGGAAGGGCACACTAGAAGTCGATTATGGGTGTTTGGTTTTGATTTTCTTTCCGTTGCTCGATTTCATAAATTGGAGCTGAGTGTACGCGTCGTTCTGGAAAGTTTCACACCGGCTGGGAAAGATTCCAAACGCACCTAGAAATGAGGTAGGGCACACTAGAAGTCCATTATGGGAGTTTGATGTTCATTTTCATTCCATGCCTCGATTTCATACTGTGGAGCTCTGGGTACCCGTCGTTCTAGAATGTTTCACACTTGCTCGGAACTATTTCAAATGCACATAGAAATAATGTAGGGCACACCAGAAGTCCATTATAGTTATTTGGTGTGGATTTTCTTTCCGTGCCTCGATTTCCTAAAGTGGAGCTCTGGATACCGTCGTTTAGCAAAGTTTCACACCGGCTCGGAAAGATTCCAAATGCACCTAGAAATGATATAGGGCACACTAGAAGTGCATTATGGGAGTTTGATGTTCATTTTCTTTCCATACCTTGATTTCATATAGTGGAGCTCTGCGTACCCGTCATTCTGGAATGTTTCACACTTGCTCGTAATTATTCCAAATGCACCTAGAAATGAGGTAGGGCACACCAGAAGTCCATTATGGGAGTTTGATGTTCATTTTCATTCCATGCCTCGATTTCATACAGTGGAGCTCTGGGTACCCGTCGTTCTAGAATATTTCACACTTGCTCGGAACTATTTCAAATGCACATAGAAATGATGTAGGGCACACCAGAAGTCCATTATAGTTATTTGGTGTGGATTTTCTTTCCGTGCCTCGATTTCCTAAAGTGGAGCTCGATATCGCTGCGTTCAAAAAAGTTTCACACCGGCTCGGAAAGATTCCAAATGCACCTAGAAATGATATAGGGCACACTAGAAGTGCATTATGGGAGTTTGATGTTCATTTTCTTTCCATACCTTGATTTCATACAGTGGAGCTCTGCGTACCCGTCGTTCTGGAATGTTTCACACTTGCTTGGAATTATTCCAAATGCACCTAGAAATGACGTATGGCACACCAGAAGTCCATTATACTTATTTGGTGTGGATTTTCTTTCCGTGCCTCGATTTCCTAAAGTGGAGCTCTGGATACCGTCGTTCAACAAAGTTTCACAAGGTCTCGAAAGGATTCCAAATGCACCTAGAAATGAGGTAGGGCACACTAGAAGTCTATTTTGGGTGTTCCGTATTGATTGTCTTTCTGTGCCTCTATTTCATAAAGTGGAGCTCCGGATAGCGTTGTTCGGCAAAGTTTCACACCTGCTCGGAATTATTCCAAATGCACCTAGAAATGACATAGGGCACACCAGAAGTCCATTTTGGGTGTTTGCGTTGATTTTCTTTCCATGCCTCGATGTCATTATGTGGAGCTCCGGGTACCCGTCGTTCTGGAAAGTTTCACACCGGCTGGGAAAGATTCCAAATTCACCTAGAAATGAGGTAGGGCACACTAGAAGTCCATTATGGAAGTTTGATGTTCATTTTCTTTCCAAACCTCGATTTCATACAATGGAGCTCTGGGTACCCGTCGTTCTGGAATGTTTCACACTTGCTCGGAATTATTCCAAATTCACCTAGAAATGACGTAGGGCACACCAGAAGTCTATTATACTTATTTGGTGTGTATTTTCTTTCCATGCCTCGATTTCCTAAAGTGGAGCTCTGGATACCGTCGTTCAGCAAAGTTTCAGAACGGCTCGGAAGGATTCCAAATGCACCTAGAAATGAGGTAGGGCACACTAGAAGTCTATTTTTGGTGTTTCGTCTTGATTGTTTTTCTGTGCCTCTATTTCATAAAGTGGAGCTCTTGATACCGTCGTTCAGCAAAGTTTCACACCTGCTCGGAATTATTCCAAATGCCCCTAGAAATGACATAGGGCACACCAGAAGTCCATTTTGGGTGTTTGCGTTGATTTTCTTTCCGTGCCTCGATTTTATAATGTGGAGCTCTGGGTACCCGGTCGCTCTGCAAAGTTTTTCACCTGCTCAAAACTATTCCAAATGCACCTAGCAATGACGTAGGGCACACTAGAAGTCCATTATGGGTGTTTGGTTTTGATTTTCTTTCAGTGCCTCGATTTCATAAATTGAAGCTCTGGGTACGCGTCGTTCTGGAAAGTTTCACACCGGCTGGGAAAGATTCCAATTTTACCTAGAAATGAGGTAGGGCACACTAGAAGTCTATTTTGGGTGTTTCGTATTGATTGTCTTTCTGTGCCTCGATTTCGTAAAGTGGAGCTCTGGATACCGTCATTTAGCAAAGTTTTACACCTGCTTGGAATTATTCCAAATGCACCTAGAAATGACATAGGGCACCCCAGAAGTCCATTTTGGGTGTTTGCATTGAATTTCTTTCCGTGCCTCGATTTCATAATGTGGAGCTCCTATTGCAGCGCTCTGCAAAGTTTCTGTTGCTTTCGTAATTGTTCCAAATGCACCTAAAAATGACATAGGGCACACTAGAAGTCCCTTATGGGTGTTTGGTTTTGATTTTCTTTCCGTGCCTCGATTTCATAAATTGGAGCTCAGGGTACGCGTCGTTCTGGAAAGTTTCACGCCGGCTGGGAAACATTCTAAATGCACCTAGAAATGAGGTATGGCACACTAGAAGTCCATTATGCGAGTTTGATGTTCATTTTCTTTCCATGCCTCGATTTCATACAGTGGAGCGCTGGGTACCCGTCGTTCTGGAATGTTTCACGCTTGCTCTGAATTATTCCAAATGCACCTAGAAATAACGTAGGTGTAATACCCCAAATCTATTTTAGTGAAACGAAAGAATTAGGGAGAATGACCAACTAGAAAAAATGGAATTAACAGAGGATTAGAGGCGTTTCTGCAATTCTTGGGCAACTTGGTCCTCAGGCCTTGGCCCAGGAGGCCCGTGAGGGCCCGGCCACCAATAAAAAGAGAGGGGAAACCCTAGGGCGGGCACTGTAGCACGGCGTGCTACAGTAGCCGCCATTGCTACAGTGCCCCGTGAACAGTGCCTCTCCACCTCCCTTGCTGCCGCCCAAGCCCTGGTGCAGCACCCCATTCTCCTGGGGGTCCCCCTCGGTGTCGATCTCCACGTTGCCAGCCTCCCGCAAAGGATTGATTGGTGCTTCGCAAGGGTTGCTGATCAAGACGGCGGGGGACTTCTCCACGGTTCAATCTTCGTGTTCCTGGGTGCTCCAAGGGTAACCAACGTTGATCGTTGTTTTATGTTTGATCGTAGAAGCGAAATTGGTTAGAATCGTTTGGATCATAGTCAGTCTGCATTAGATCAAATCTGTCCAGTATGTTGCGCGGGCTGTTTCGCATTCTTAGAAGCCAAACCAGTAGTTTTGATCTTCTAGAGATAACTAGAGGTTGTTCTTAACTTTCTGTGGCCACCGCGTTCACTTGATTCCGACGTTCGAGTCAAAAGTTATGATAGATTTAGTATCTGCTGTCCAGATTTCTAACGAGATTAATCTGTTTTGTTATTTCGTAAATTATGAAATTGTAATTCGAAGAATCTGGGTTTTCACCCAACTAGGTTATTGTAGTTAATTTGATAACATTTCCATATTATTAAAGAACAATCAATTCGGAGTTATAGATTAATAGTTATGATCGTTTAGTGTCTTTGTTTATTCTCATTAGACAGGTTTTTGTGCTGAAAGTTCATCGACCTGTTGACGTACTAATTTGGCCGAATTGGATTATCTTGTCAACTAGTGTATTGTATATTTGTTAGTGAAGAATCCACAGAAACTGGATTCACCTCATTCGGAGTTCCAGATCAAGAGTTATTTTGTTTACCGTGCTGCTGTCCAAAGGCGGTTTAGGGCAGAATGCGTTGGTTTTCACTTTAGAGTTTCTAGTTAAATATTGAATCGCCGGGGGAAGCGTTGTAGAACGTTATTCAGTAATGTCGTGTTCATCGTATCCTTATTTTAGTTATTTAATTGTTTAGGAGGTGAAGCTTCTGGTTTAGGAGCACCATCTTTTCACCGCCAACGCGTCGCATCATGAAGGCAAGTACTTTATGTTTTGATAATTAGGAAATGTTGGATGCTTGATGTTGATCCTGTGTTTTTCTAAGATCCATGATAATATTTAAGTTCATGTTCCTTCCATATGTGTGTTATCTCCATGATTAGAGAGCATGATAATGATCCACCTAGTTGATTAGATGAATCTCGATTGTTGGCCCAATCTTTCACGGTACACTTGAAGTTCAGTAGCTTGTTGTCTTCTTCTCTTTACTTCAGGTGAACAGTGACCACACGTGTGAACAGTACCACACGATGAATAGTGTCCAAACCCTAGATAACATATCTTCAATCTCTAGTTGTGCTAAACCTTGAGGATTAGAAACAACAGAGAATAACTTCACAAACCGATCTGATTTGATCGAATTGCAAAGACGTAGTAGATGGATCTTCTTGGTTGTAGTCAAGAACAAGGTGTCCTTGCTTTGCCCTCCAAGCTGAAACACCAAATGAGAACTTCCTCTCGCTTCCTCCTCTCTCCAACTCTCCCTCTTAATTCCTCTCAAGAACACATCTCAACTCAAGAACACACGATATGCGCCAAAACGGCTTTTCTGATTTTATTATCTAAATCATAACTTGTCCACCATATGGTACGGCCATGGGGGGGTTTATATAGCCTCCCACGCAAGCACCCAACTCGGATGAACAGTAACCGAGCTGCTACAGTAAACCGTGTCCGATTACTGTTCACGTGACCAGTATCCGAGTCGGTTACTGTTCCTGTGAACAGTAATCCGAACCAAGAAAGGACTTCTACTTTACATAGATGTTTAAGCTACTATAATTGCTGAAATTAGATTAAACTATCCTATTTGCTGTCCGAATTGGATCCAAACTGAACCAACCCATATTCCATGTTCTCGGTCTCCTTCCCATGCATGGCCAAGTCTCCCTCTCGGTTTCCCTTGTGTTTTGGGCTTTCCTTTTCTTAGCTTCTTGCGCGAACTTGTTCCATGCACTTGATGCTTCTTTTGACGCCAATGCAACCCTTGCTTCCATGTCACCCTATCGGCCTTTACAACATTTTGTTTTACCTTTTGTTGCAAAACAACACCAGTGGCGCCAATTTGAGTTCTAGCATTAGTTTGTAATTTGGGGACGCAAACCAATGCTTGGGTAGTAGTTATGGCCATATCAGAGCGTGTTTTTTCAATATACATATTTCATTCCATGCATTCATTATTCATGTTCCATCCACGGGAGTGGATTAAAAATACCCATCAATTCTAGGATGGGCACATAAGACCCACCATTCCATTGTGGGCCCCACCATTCCAATGTTGGCAGTTTGGGACACCCGTATGAAACGTTCTTCATACGGGACTTGGATCCCCGCATTTTGTTAAATGTGGGCTTAAGTGAACACCGACGGGTGTGTCACTAGCAACACCGGTATATGCATGTGTGTAGTCCCTTCATTCCACTCAATCCATTCATTCAAATACTAGTTCTGTGATTTCTTCATCATGTTCAATGATGTTGGATTGTTAATGATTGTTGTATGTTCCATTCACTCACTATACTTGCTGAGTCTTGGACTCATTCTTGCGTTGTTTGTTTTATAGGTAAACACTGATGTTGGCTCACTTGGGAGGGAGTAGACACACACTACTCATTCACATCATCCTATTCAAGTTCAAGATTATAATTTAGTTCCATCTTTCATTCATTATAAAACAACTGTAATAAATAATTCTAAATGGTGAAGGAAGGATACCTTCTCCATGTTACAGTTGATTTATTACTGCTTGTGGACCTTCATTAATGATGAACTGTAATAAATAAATTTAGATGGTGAAGGAAGGATACCTTTTCCATGTGTATGGTTGATTTATTAATGCCATTAGATGTTATTTTATTCAAATTTTTCCACATTGTGGTTGTATGTTAGAGTATCTAGGTGACATCTTGATTTCCAAATAGCCAGGGTGTTACAGTTGGGCACACCAAAAGTCCATTATAGTTATTTGGTGTGGATTTTCTTTCAGTGCCTCGATTTCATAAATTGGAGCTTAGGGTACGCGTCATTCTGGAAAGTTTCACACCGGCTCGGAAGGATTCTAAATGCACATAGAAATGAGGTAGGGCACACTAGAAGTCTATTTTGGGTGTTTCGTATTGATTGTCTTTCTGTGCCTCGATTTCATAAAGTGGAGCTCGATACCGCTGTTCAAAGAAAGTTTCACACCTGCTCGGAAATATTCCAAATACACCTAGAAATGACATAGGGCACACCAGAAGTCCATTTTGGGTGTTTGCATTGATTTTGTTTCCGTGCCTCGATTTCATATTGTGGAGCTCCGGGTACCCGTCGCTCTGCAAAGTTTTACACCTGCTCAAAATTATTCCAAATGCACCAAGAAATGACGTAGGGCATACTAGAAGTCCATTATGGGTCTTTGGTTTTGATTTTTCTTTCCATGCCTCGATTTAATAAATTGGAGCTCAGGGTACGCGTCGTTCTGGAAAGTTTCACACCGGCTCCGAAAGATTCCAAATGCACCTAGAAATGAGGTAGGGCACACTAAAAGTCCATTATGGGAGTTTGATGTTTATTTTCTTTCCATGCCTCGATTTCATACAGTGGAGCTCTGGGTACCCGTCGTTCTGAAATGTTTCACACATCCTCAGAATTATTCCAAATGCACCTAGAAATGACGTAGGGCACACCAGAAGTCCATTATAGTCATTTGGTGTAGATTTTCTTTCCGTGCCTCGATTTCATAAATTGGAGCTTAGGGTACGCGTCGTTCTGGAAAGTTTCACACCAGCTCGGAAGGATTCCAAATGCACCTAGAAATGAGGTAGGGCACACTAGAAGTCTATTTTGGGTGTTTCGTATTGATGGTCTTTCTGTGCCTCGATTTCGTAAAGTGGAGCTCTGGATACCGTCATTCGGCAAAGTTTCACACCTGCTCGGAATTATTCCAAATGCTCCTAGAAATGACATAGGGCACACCAGAAGACCATTTTGGGTGTTTGCATTGATTTTTTTTCTGTGCCTCGAATTCATAATGTGGAGCTCCGGGTACCCGTCGCTCTGCAAAGTTTTACACTTGCTCAGAATAATTCCAAATGCACTTAGAAATGATGTAGGGCACACTAGAAGTCCATTATGGGTGTTTAGTTTTGATTTTCTTTTCGGGCCTCGATTTCATAAATTGGAGCTTAGGGTACGCGTTGTTCTGGAAAGTTTCACACCTGCTCGGAAAGATTCCAAATGCACCTAGAAATGAGGTAGGGCACACTAGATGTCCATTATGAGAGTTTGATGTTCATTTTCTTTCCATGCCTCGATTTCATAAAGTGGAGCTCTAGGTACCCGTCGTTCTGGAATGTTTCACACTTTCTCGGAATTATTCCAAATGCACCTAGAAATGACGTAGGGCACACCGGAAGTACATTATAGTTATTTGGTGTGGATTTTCTTTCCGTGCCACGATTTCATAAATTGGAGCTCGGATACTGGATTCGAAAGTTTCACACCGCTCGAAGTTCAAATGCACAAAGTTTTACACTGCTATTTTGGGTAATTATTTCAAATACACCTAGAAATGACGTAAGGCACACTAGAAGTCCATTGTGGGTGTTTGGTTTTGATTTTCTTTCTATGCCTCGATTTCGTAAATTGGAGCTCACGGTACGCATCGTTCTGGAATGTTTCACATCGGCTAGTAAAGATTCCAATTGTACCTAGAAATGCGGTACGACACACCAGAAGTCCATTATGGGAGTTTGATTTTCATTTTCTTTTCATGCCTCGAATTCATACAGTGGAGCTCTGGATACCTGTCGTTCTGGAATGTTTCACAGTTGCTCGGAATTATTCCACATGCACCTAGAAATGACGTAGGGCACACCAGAAGTCCATTATAGTTATTTCGTGTGGATTTTCTTTCCGTGCCTCGATTTCATAAAATGGATCTTAGGGTACGCGTGGTTCGGGAAAGTTTCACACCGGCTCGGAAGGATTCGAAGTGCACCTAGAAATGAGGTAGGGCACACTAGAAGTCTATTTTTTGCGTTTTGTATTGATTGACCTTCTGTGCCTCGATTTCATAAAGTGGAGCTCTGGATACCGTCGTTCAGCAAAGCTTCACACCTGCTCGGAATTATTTCAAATGCACCTAGAAATGACATAGGGCACACCAGAAGTACATTTTGGGTGTTTGCATTGATTGTCTTTCCGTGCCTCGATTTCATAATGTGGAGCTCCGGGTACCCGTCGCTCTGCAAAGTTTTACACCTGCTCAGAATTATTGCAAATGCACCTATAAATGACGTAAGCCACACTAGAAGTCCATTACAGGTGTTTGGTTTTGATTTTCTTTCCGTGCCTCGATTTCATAAATTGGAGCTCAGGGTACGCGTCGTTCTGGAATGTTTCACACCGGCTGGTAAAGATTCCAAATGCACCTAGAAATGAGGTAGGACACACTACAAGTCCATTATGGGAGTTTGATGTTCATTATCTTTCCAAGCCTCGATTTCATAAAATTGGAGTTCGGGTACAAATGGATGCTCGAATGTTTCACACTTGCTCGGAATTATTCGAAATGCACCTAGAAATGATGTAGAGCACACCAGAAATCCATTATAGTTATTTGGTGTGGATTTTCTTCCGTGCCTCGATTTCCTAAAGTGGAGCTCTGGATACCGTCGTTCAGCAAAGTTTCACACCGGCTCAGAAGGATTCCAAATGCACCTAGAAATGAGGTAGGGCACACTAGAAGTGTATTTTTTGTGTTTCGTATTGATTGTCATTCTGTGCATCGATTTCATAAAGTGGAGCTCTGGATACCGTCGTTCTGCAAAGTTTCACACCTGCTCGGAATGACTCCAAATGCACCTACAAATGACATAGGGCACACCAGAAGTCCATTTTGGGTGTTTGCATTGATTTTCTCTCCATGCCTCGATTTCATAATGTGGAGCTCCGGGTACCCGTCGCTCTGCAAACTTTTACAACTGCTCAGAATTATTCCAAATACACCTAGAACTGACGTAGGGCACATTAGAAGTCCATTATGGGTGTTTGGTTTTGATTTTCTTTCCGTGCCTCGATTCCATTATGGGAGTTTGATGTTCATTTTCTTTCCATGCCACGATTTCATACAGTGGAGCGCTGGGTACACGTCGTTCTGGAATGTTTCACATTTGCTCGGAATTATTCCAAATGCACCAAGAAATGACGTAGGGCACACCAGAAGTCCACTGTAGTTATTTGGTGTGGATTTTCTTTCCGTGCCTCGATTTCATAAAGTGGAGCTCTGGATACCGTCCTTCAGCAAAGTCTCACACCGCTCGGAAGGATTCCAAATGCACCTAGAAATGAGGTAGCGCACACTAGAAGTGTATTTTGGGTGTTTCATATTGATTGTCTTTCTGTGCGTCGATTTCATAAAGTGGAGCTCTGTATACCGTCGTTCGGCAAAGTTTCACACCTGCTCGGAATTATTCCAAATGCACCTAGAAATGACATAGGGCACGTTAGATATCCATTATGGGTGTTTGGTTTTGATTTTCTTTCCGTGCCTCGATTTCATAATGTGGAGCTCTGGATACCGTCGTTCAGCAAAGTTTCGCACCGGCTCGGAAGGATTCCAAATGCACCTAGAAATGAGGTAGGGCACACTAGAAGTGTATTTTGGGTGTTTCGTATTGATTGTCTCTCTGTGCCTCGATTTCATAATGTGGAGCTCCGGGTACCCGTCGCTCTGCAAAGTTTTACCCCTTCTCAGAATTAGTCCAAATGCACCAAGAAATGACGTAGGGCTCATTAGAAGTCCATTATGGCTGATTGCTTTTGATTTTCTTTCCGTGCCTCGATTTCATAAATTGGAGCTGAGGGTGTGCGCTGGATCGAAAGTTTCACACCGTGGAAAGATTCAAATGCACCTAGAAATGAGGTAGGGCACACTAGAAGTCCATTATGGGAGTTTGATGTTCATTTTCTTTCCATGCCTCGATTTCATCGAGGGAGCTCACGGTACGTCGTTGCTCGAATGTTTCACACTTGCTCGGAATTATTCCAAATGCACCTAGAAATGACGTAGGGCACACCAGAAGTCCATTGTAGCTATTTGGTGTGGATTTTCTTTCCCTGCCTCGATTTCATACAGTGGAGCGCTGGGTACATGTCGTTCTGGAATGTTTCACATTTGCTCGGAATTATTCCAAATGCACCTAGAAATGACGTAGGGCACACGTAAGTCCATTATAGTTATTTGGTGTGGATTTTCTTTCGTGCCTCGATTTCATAAAGTGGAGCTCTGGATACCGCTGTTCAAAGAAAGTTTCACACCGGCTCGGAAGGATTCCAAATGCACCTAGAAATGAGGTAGGGCACACTAGAAGTGTATTTTGGGTGTTTCGTATTGATTGTCTTTCTGTGCGTCGATTTCATAAAGTGGAGCTCTGTATACCGTCGTTCGGCAAAGTTTCACACCTGCTCGGAATTATTCCAAATACACCTAGAAATGACATAGGGCACGTTAGATATCCATTATGGGTGTTTGGTTTTGATTTTCTTTCCGTGCCTCGATTTCATAAATTGGAGCAGAGGGTACGCGTCGTTCTGGAAAGTTTCACACCGGCTGAGAAAGATTCCGAATGCACCTAGAAATGAGGTAGGGCACACTAGAAGTCCATTATGGGAGTTTGATGTTCATTTTCTTTCCATGCCTCGATTTCCTAAATGCACCTAGAAATGCACCTAGAAATGATGTAGAGCACACCAGAAGTCCATTATACTTATTTGGAATGTTTCACACTTACTTGGAATGCTCTAGGTACCCGTCGTTCTGGAATGTTTCACACTTACTTGGAATTATTCGAAATGCACCTAGAAATGATGTAGAGCACACCAGAAGTCCATTATACTTATTTGGTGTGGATTTTCTTTCCGTGCCTCGATTTCCTAAATTGGAGCTCTGGATACCGTCGTTCAGCAAAGTTTCACACCGGCTCAGAAGAATTCCAAATGCACCTAGAAATGAGGTAGGGCACACTAGAAGTCTATTTTGGGTGTTTCGTATTGATTGTCTTGCTGTGCCTCGATTTCATAAAGTGGAGCTCTGGATACCGTCGTTCGGCAAAGTTTCACACCTACTCGAAATTATTCCAAATGCACCTAGAAATGACATAGGGCACACCAGAAGTCCATTTTGGGTGTTTGCGTTGATTTTCTTTCCGTGCCTCGATTTCATAATGTGAAGCTCCGGGTAGCCGTGGCTCTGCAAAGTTTTACACCTGCTCAGAATCCTCCGTGCGTTTGCTATTATTGCAGGAATCACATGCCGGTGCTTTTAACTCAATTAGGAGTACAAGTTCCTGGTTTAGAGAGTTTACGTGATCTCTATGCTACTGACCATGATTTTTCTATTCCTTATGCGCATTGCAAAGAGGGAAAAGGCTGGGATAAATTTCACATTCATGATGGGTTTTTGTTCTCGCTAACAAACTATGTGTTCCAGAATCCTCCGTGCGTTTGCTATTATTGCAGGAATCACATGCCGGTGGATTGATGGGCCATTTTGGACGTGAGAAGACATTGTCTATGCTAAGTGATCACTTTTATTGGCCTAAAATGAGGCGAGATGTGGAGAGGTATGTGCAGCGATGCATTACTTGCCACAAAGCGAAATCGAAGTTGAATCCACATGGTTTGTATACCCCTCTACCTGTTCCTATTGCACCATGGGAAGATATTAGTATGGATTTTGTTTTAGGGCTGCCTAGAACTAAGATGGGGAGAGATTCTGTTTTTGTCATTGTGGATCGATTTTCAAAGATGGCACACTTTATTCCATCCCACAAGAGCGACGATGCGTCGCATATTGCTGACTTATTTTTCAGGGAGATCGTGAGGCTACATGGCGTGCCGCGCACTATCGTGTCGGATTGCGACGTGAAGTTCATGAGCTACTTCTGGAAGACGCTCCGGGGCAAACTAGGGACGAAGTTATTATTCAGCACAACTTGTCATCCCCAAACTGATGGTCAAACGGAGGTGGTGAACCGCACACTTTCAATGCTACTCCGGACCATGATCAAGAGGAATCTACGAGAGTGGGAGGATTGTTTGCCGCACGTGGAATTCGCTTATAATCGGGCCGTGCACTCCACTACACAGATGTGTCCTTTTGAGGTGGTGTATGGCTTCAAACCCTTTACGCCACTTGATTTGCTACCGCTTCCAAGTCAACACCGTGTTCATATGGAGGCGTCTAAGCGAGCTGAATATGTCAAGAAATTGCATCTCAAGACAAAAGAAGAGATAGAGCGCAAGGTCAAGTACTATGCTGAGAAGGCAAACAAGAAAAGGAAGAAGATGATTTTTCAATCAGGTGATTTGGTTTGGGTACACTACCGCAAGGATCGTTTTCCAGAACGCCGCAAGTCCAAATTGCTGCCACGAGGCGATGGGCCTTTCAAGGTACTTGCGAAGATCAACGACAATGCCTACAAGATACAGCTTCCTGGAGATGACTATGGCGCCAGCTCTACGTTCAATGTCGCTGATTTATCACCTTTCTTTGGTGGTGACGATCCAGCGTCGAGGACGACGCCATTTCAAGAGGGGGAGGATGATGAGGGCATCTCTAGCTTTCCATCTTCAAAAGCACAAGATATCACTCTGGAATTGCCTAAGGGGCCAATTACTAGAGCACATGCCAAACAACTTCAACAAGAGGTGAACTCACTCCTAGCTGAGCATAATAATATTTTTGATGAGAATTTTATACTACCTAAATCTTGTGTTTTATGTGTGCTCAGATTTGAAGAACATACAACGATGGATCCTAAGAGGGAGGCGTGGGAGGAAGGGAGCCCATCAAAAAAGGATGTTCGAACAACAACAATCAGAGTTAGGTATGACAAAGAGGAGGCATGGTTGGCCAAAATGAAGGAAGAAGAAGAAGAAGAAAAGCAATATATTGATTTCAGCCCAATTCTATCAACAAGACAAGTAGCACTTATTTTGGTCGAATGCAAATAAAGCATGAAGAAAGAAATGCATGCACGAAAGAAGGAAGGAGCGAAGGGACAAGAGGAGAACCCAACATCCCAATTTTAGTATAAATTCAATAAAAGGAAAGAGAGGAAATACGGAATTACTGTTCAAGACACATTAGTATAAACTCAATTAGGAGTACAAGTTCCTGGTTTAGAGAGTTTACGTGATCTCTATGCTACTGACCATGATTTTTCTATTCCTTATGCGCATTGCAAAGAGGGAAAAGGCTGGGATAAATTTCACATTCATGATGGGTTTTTGTTTCGCGCTAACAAACTATGTGTTCCAGAATCCTCCGTGCGTTTGCTATTATTGCAGGAATCACATGCCGGTGGATTGATGAGCCATTTTGGACGTGAGAAGACATTGTCTATGCTAAGTGATCACTTTTATTGGCCTAAAATGAGGCGAGATGTGGAGAGGTATGTGCAGCGATGCATTACTTGCCACAAAGCGAAATCGAAGTTGAATCCACATGGTTTGTATACCCCTCTACCTGTTCCTAATGCACCATGGGAAGATATTAGTATGGATTTTGTTTTAGGGCTGCCTAGAACTAAGATGGGGAGACATTTTGTTTTTGTCATTGTGGATCGATTTTCAAAGATGGCACACTTTATTCCAAGCCACAAGAGCGACGATGCGTCGCATATTGCTGACTTATTTTTCAGGGAGATCGTGAGGCTACATGGCGTGCCGCGCACTGTCGTGTCGGATCGCGACGTGAAGTTCATGAGCTACTTCTGGAAGACGCTCTGGGGCAAACTAGGGACGAAGTTATTATTCAGCACAACTTGTCATCCCCAAACTGATGGTCAAACGGAGGTGGTGTGTAACACCCCAGCCCAACATGAGCCTGGAATGCTACTAAATTAAACAAATAAAACGAACTATCTACAACCATCTTACCAAAATTCTAATAGAACCTCCTTTGTATTATTAATCAATACCGAGGTACCAAATGTAATATCATAGGAAGGCATAAATAAAACATCCAATATATGGAGAAGGTATCCTTCCTTCACCATTTAATTCCTATCTATTACAGCTTCATCATTAAACTAGATTCACAAGCAGTAATAAATCATAGAGAAGGTATCCTTCCTTCCCATCTTGGTTTACTTATTACAGTTCATCAATAATTCAACATTCACTATCATCCAAGCATATAATATAGTCTAATCCGATAGAGAAATATTTAGCATAATCCAACTTGCTAATCTCAACATTACAGATAGACCAAAACACTCAACCAAATCTATTAATGAAACTTAACAGTTTACCCATTCATATAGAATGAACTACATGGTATGATTTTATTAGGATGAAGGGTAGTGTGTGCAATCCAGTAAAAGCTACTCCCTCCCATGCATGCCGCTCTTGCCAGTGGTACCTAAAAGCACAACAAAGCAAGGGTGAGTCCACAGACTCAGCAAGTATCAACAAGGCCAAATCTAGAAACACAATCCACAAAGATTAATATTCACAATTAAACATTACGCTAAACATAGCCTTCATGCTTATGTAATGCAACCATGCAATGCACCTTTTAATCTTTATCTCTTTTCGCATTTTATCGGTAATGCGGGTATACAACCGTCGATGTATACCCATGCCTATGCACTCTGGCAATAGGGACCAAGAGCCTATACTCCACAAGTATAGGGACCTTTGCCCATCATCAGCATGATGGGGACCTCTTTACTCATTGCCCACATTACACGAATGTGGGACCTCTAGCCCGTCATCGACATGACGGGACCTCAACAATTCATACTTGGTCACCACGTGACCAAAACTCAATCATGCTTACTACATGCATATGTTCAATGACATTATCTTCTAAACATATGAATTCAACATGTACATAATAACATGTAAGTATTAACCATGAACACAGGAAACTCCAATCATAACTTGAATATACCAAGATATATTGTAATTCATCACAATAACATCCATGCATGGCAATCACGATCAAGACACAATCAATCTTAGCAAACAATCATCATTATTCTTTAACCCGAATACTTGCCTTAACCACGCGAGGACGATGGACGCCAAGAAGGAGCTGCCCCGGATCACCCTCCCACCTGAACATAATGATAACCCAACTAAGACAAACTTACTGGACCAAAAGCATAAATAAGAGCACAATAGAACTCACTAAACCCCCAGCGTTTTCAATCTTCCAATTTCTACCGGTCGATTTGGTGTTCACTGCGGACAGTCAACTTCTAAAATACATAACTTTCTGCTCAGGAGTCCAAATAAGATGTTCTAATACTTTCTGGAAAGATAATTAAATTATCTAAATAAACTTAGTTGGGGAGCCCTTCTGATTCTACCATCTACTACCCCTACCAAGCCAATCTACAGAACATCAATATTCACGTCGGGTTCTCTGGACAGTACACTAAAATTGTCATAACTTTTGCTACGAACGTCCAAATATTGCGTTCTTTGGCTTTCTGGAATGGTATGGAAATTACCCATCTTTTTCGTTATAACGAGATCCTCTGATTTCACATTTAACTAAAAGATTAATTCGGATTTCTACAGACTGTCAGGATGTTGACAGATTATCAGGACAGCGACATTAGAAAAATCATAACTCGCTAACCGTTAAACGGATTTGGGCGTTCTTAGCGGCCACGGAAAGCTAAGGACACGAACCAACTTTTTCTAAGAGAAGTCATCCCCAGATACTGCCTCTACAGACATCAAAACTCACGTCCAATCTACTGGACAGAAACGGATCTACTAACCGGTAACGATTAAACAATTAATTATCCATCTAAACTATCGGGGATCATCGTTACCCTTGACGAACGACGACGAACACCTCCACCAGTGCGGCGTGAGGATCCTCTCCTTCCTCCTTCTCCTCTTCCCTCTTTCTCCTTGTTCGATCGGCCATCACAAATCTCCTCCTCTTCTCCTTCCTTGGAGGATCGCCGGAGGAGGACGAGCGTCGCCGGCAGCGGGGAGACGAGGAGCAGCAAGGAGGCGCAGGAGGATGTGGAGGGCGGCGCCAAGGGGTGGGGGGCGGCCAAAGGGGTGGGGAGGGGAAAAAGGAGGGGGATTGTGGGCCTAGGGTTTGGAGAAATGGGGAGGCGCCCCTCATGGGCCCTTGCGCCCAGCCCATAATGGGCCCCCAGGCGGTGGCCCGAGGCCCCTTGCGTTGTAAGAACGCGGAAAACCCCTCTCTTTTCCCCGATTTGATGATTTTCAATGAATATTTCCTCCGATTAATTAATCTCTATCGATTAATTTAATACTTCCCGATTAAATGTTCCTCACATTTTCGAGTATTACATTCTACCCCTTAAAATAAATTAGACCTCGAATTCTAACGCTTAAGCCAAGTATAAACACAACTTAAACCTTACAACATTAACATGTACCGTTGTAAATAACTCGATAATGCTCACGCATGCGAGACTCCAATTCCTGGTGGCCTCTCTCTCGATCTCATTGTGACCAAAGCACCTTAACGTGCTTTAAAGTTTTATTCCTCAATGTCTTCTCGATAATTCCAGGATCTCGCACCGCTTGGACTCAAAAGACAGATCTTGCTCAATGGTTAGAGGTTCTAGAGACACATGATGCTCGATCACGAAGGTACTTCCTCAACATGGACACATGAAAACGTTGTGCACTCCTCGCATAGACT
The DNA here is from genome assembly GCA_036346405.1 of Phyllostachys edulis. Lineage (NCBI taxonomy): Eukaryota > Viridiplantae > Streptophyta > Magnoliopsida > Poales > Poaceae > Phyllostachys > Phyllostachys edulis. The sequence goes on along the minus strand of JAYEVD010000859.1, from coordinate 137,750 downwards.
CGTAGGTCCAAACGATATGCCAACTTCCCGATTCGAGCCAAGATCGTGAAAGGCCCAACGCACCTCGGGCTAAGCTTCCTCCGTACCAAACCTCACCACACCCTTAGTGGGAGATACTCTCAAGAGCACTTGATCTCCCACTTCAAATTCCAGATCCTTCTTCTTACATCTCGCATAACTTTTACTGCTCTAAGTCGCAAGCGTGTTCTGTCTCACCAGGCCACTCGTTCGACGGTCTTTTGTACCCAATCCGCCTAAGATCGCCTTCTCACCCATCGCTTCCCAACAAAGGGGTGACTGCATTTCGCCCATACAAAACCTCGAGCAGTGCGGCTTTGATACTTGAATGGTAGTCTGTTGTTGTGTTTAATTCCACCAAAGGCAATCGATCTTCCCAATCGCCCTTCCAGACAAAACACAGACCGCAACATGTCCTCCAAGGTCCGAATGGTGCGCTCGATCGCCCATCTGTCTGTGGATGAAATGTCAGACTCAGACGGAGCTGGGTGCCCAAAGCACTCAGTAAACTCTCCCAAAACTTGGATACAAACTTGGCATCTCTATCGAAATGATGGTCTTTGGTACACCATGCAATCTCACAATCTCCGCACATAAATAGGAGCCAAGTCGCTCATGAGTTGGTCGTATGCGGATAGGAATAAAATGCTTGCCGATTTGGTCAATCGATCCACTATCACCCAAATCGCATCCTTTCCTCGCGGCGATCGGGTAATGCGACTACAAAGTCCATGGAGATATCATCCCAAGGCCATTGAGGAACCTCCAAAGGTCAGAATAACCTGCGGGGCGCTTATGTTCTGCCTTTACTTGTTGACACACACCACAAGATGCTACATAATTAGCTATATCCACCTTCATTCTCTTCCACCGTAAATTATGCTTTAAGTCGCGGTACATCTTTGTTTCACCCGGATGAACAAGATAAGGAGTGCGATGTGCCTCCTCAAGATGTCATCCTTAACCCCGCCTTCTGCAAGCACACAAAGGCGACCCTTAAATCGCAATGCTCCGCACCCATCCAAACCGAAATCCCTTCCTTGCCCATATCCGGGCGCTTCGACCCTCTGCAATAATCGGTCACTCAAGGCGCTTCCCGCACCTGCTTCGAATGGTCGACTCTAAGATCAACGAAGTTTCGACATGAACCGTGCTCGCATAGCAATAAGATATTCCCATGCGGTCAAAATCTGCAATTAAACAATCTAGAGTAGCAGCGTAGCCTTGCGACTAAGAGCATCACCACCACATTGGCCTTGCTCGATGGTATTGAATCGTGAGATCGTAATCCTTGATCGGCTCAACCATCTGCGTTGCCTCGATTCAAATCATACGTGTAAAGATGTACTTAAGGCTTTTGTGATCGGTGAAGACATCACAAGATTCACCATAAAGATAGTGCCTCCAAAGCTTCAACGCAAAAGCGATAAATGACCAACTCTAAATCATGAGTTGGGTAATTCGCTCATGCTTCTTCAAATTGCCTAGATGCGTAAGCCAAGACCTTGCCATCTTGCATGAGCACACAACCCAAACCAACACGAGAAGCGCTCGGAAAAAAGCGTAAACGCTTCCTGTGTTCAGAACAAGGAGAACAGGAGCGGTCACCACTTTTCTTTCAAAGTCCGAAAATCAGGCCTCACAATCATCATCCCACGAAACCTCACATCCTTCGAGTGAGCTCGATAACGGCAACCGCAATGATGGAGAAATCACGCACAAAACGCCGATAATAACTCGCCATACCAAGGAAGCTTCTCACTTCTTTGACGTTGGTCGGCCTTCCCATTCTACCACTGTGGAGATTTTACTTGGATCAACCGATATTCCTTTATCGTTAATAACATGTCCCAAGAATCCCACTTCGCACATTCGAACTCGCACTTTTTCAAATTTTGCATAAAACTTATTCTCTCTTAGCGTTTCCAACACCAGCCGCAGATGACGCCCATGTTCTGCTTCAGTCTTCGAGTAGATCAAAATATCATCAATAAAGACGACAACAAAATCATCCAGATACTCATGTAACATCCTGTTCATTGTCTCCATGAAAGCAGCAGGGGCATTCGTTAGTCCAAAAGACATAACTTTAAATTCAAAATGCCCATACCTTGTGGAGAACGCCGTTTTCTCAATATCCTCATTTCGGACAGGAATCTGATTGTATCCCGACTGGAGATCAATCTTTGAAAATACCTTTGCCCCTCTCAACTGATCAAATAAATCTTCAATGCGAGGCAAAGGATATTTATTCTTAATGGTCAGCTGGTTGAGAGCACGGTAATCAATACACATGCGCCAACTACCATCCTTCTTCTTGGTAAAAAGCACAGGAGCTCCCCACGGAGACACACTGGGACGAATAAGATCTTTCGCCTTTAGATCGTCCAACTGCTTCTTTAATTCCTCCTGAAAAGGACGGGCCAGACGGTACGGGGTCATGGAAACCGGTCGAGCGCCGGGTACTAAATCAATCCTGAACTCCACGGGGCGAGGTGGAGGCATTCCGGGCAGATCTGCTGGAAATACGTCCAAAAACTCCCGAACCATGGAATACCTGCAGCAGTCAAGGACAAACTCGGCTTCTCTACCAAGGACAAAGAATCCACTCTTTCGCCGACTACCCTGAAACAAACTAGCCAAAGACACAAAGAGAGTAAGAAGGGCGCTACTCAAACACTATCTCTCGCTTGAGACGGAGCTTGCGAGTTCTTGTCTCCCAAAAGCAAGATATGACAAAGACGGTAACTATGCAACCAATCCATACCCAAAATAACGCCAAACGGTTCCATCTTCATAACCATCGATTAGCAATAAAGTCTTCCCCATCTAAAGAAATCACACATCCGGACAGATCAGGAACTAGAAAGAATTCCTCCAGAGAATTTACTAGAACCGATCGAGCTATAGATCGCATACTCAAATGTGCTCGCTAGCAAACTCTAGTGATGCAAAAGAGAAAGTAGCTCGAGAATCGAATAAAACAAAAGCCTCCATCGAGTCCACAAGGAGCATACTGTCACCACGTCGGGGCGCCCCACCGACTCGGCGATCGGCATGGCATAAGCAATCTATTCTTTGGGGCGAAGCCCCAAAGACTGGTATGGTGGTGCGAGGCCGTAGGAGGTGCCAAGGTGCAGAATCGAAACGCAGTGCATGAGCAAAGTGCCCAAAATACCCGGTGGTGGGATCCCTCCAGGAGCCGGAAAGTAAGACTGAGGCTGTCCCCAAGACTGTGTGGGTGTAGCGGCAAGCATCTGACCGACCCTCGTGAAGAAGCAATGGCACTTGCACTTTGATCGAGCTGCTCCCACTTAATAACACTAGCCGGATTCCGCCGACAAACCACCGCCTTATGACCCGCTAGACCACAGTGGCGACAAGATCCAGTCCAGGAACACTCTGAAGCACGGTGCTCATTACCGCACTTGAAGCAAATCATACCTTGCCCAGGAACCGGACGAAGCATAGGCGCACTCCCTGACGGCCCTGAAGTGTTGGCAGTTTGTGGTTTTGTATACTTGGACTTGTATGAACTCTGCGAGCCCTTGAACTTCTTGGAAACGGGCTTCAGGGATGACCCACTTCTTCCTCCAAAGTTCCTCTTCTGACTGCCACCTGCATCAGAAGGAACCACCGAACCACCCATGCCTTGCATATCTTCTCCGAGCTGCATCTCTAACTCCATACCCCTGGCTTGTTCTACCAAGGAGCTAAAATCACGCAGCTCCAACGCTCCCAATACCTTACGAAACTCCTGTCTGAGCCCTCTGCGAAACCTCTTGGCCTTCTCGGCCTCATTTGTAGCCACTGCTGGAACGAAACGGATGATGTTGTTAAAACCCGCTTCATACTCGACATTTGTCGACTTGCCTCTCGCTTGTAACTATTCAATGAGACTTCCATCCTCTCCACGAATGAAGTCGATAAAACCTCCTCCTAATTGCTCCACAAATAGCTCCTGTGTAATCGGGCCATGGGCAGCGGTCCTAGTGTCAGACTCCTCCCACCGAGATATCCGCTGCCCTTTGTCGAAGGCCACAAACCGTGCCCTCATCTCCAAGTCATACCCAGCCTCAAGTGTCTCTCCATGTGTCGCAACCGATTAGCAAGATCAATCGGCGTGCCCAACCCATCAAAAGTATCGAGACGTTAGTATGCTCAATCGATGCAAATTTCATAGCACCAACCACGGTACCGCCAGAGGAGCCGCCAAAGGAGTGGTGCAGTGCAATGGTGGCGCCTGTCCCCCGAATTGCGTATAACTTCTTCTTCGATCCTCAAGATTAGCCTCATCACCTCACCGAGCTCAACTTGGTGTATTATTGCCCGACCTCGGCGTAGACCTTGCTTGGCCACGACCACGACCACGCCCACGGCCTCTACCCTTGCCATCTCTAAACATCACAACAAGCATAAATACAAACATTAAGCATACATCCAACTATAATAATCAACTAAACATAGATGCAATGCAAACCCAAACCCCACCCATCAGGCTTAGTGTGTCAAAATTAATGTTTTATTAACCACGGACCTCTGACCGCTCTCGATACTAATCAGAACACCCAAATTTCAACATGAGCCTCGAATGCTACTAAATTAAACAAATAAAACGAACTATCTACAACCATCTTACCAAAATTAGCAGAACCTCCTTTGTATTATTAATCAATACCGAGGTACCAATGAAATATCATAGGAAGGCATAAATAAAACATCCAATATATGGAGAAGGTATCCTTCCTTCACCATTTAATTCCTATCTATTACAGTTCATCATTAAACTAGATTCACAAGCAGTAATAAATCATAGAGAAGGTATCCTTCCTTCCCATCTTGGTTTACTTATTACAGTTCATCAATAATTCAACATTCACTATCATCCAAGCATATAATATAGTCTAATCCGATAGAGAAATATTTAGCATAATCCAACTTGCTAATCTCAACATTACAGATAGACCAAAACACTCAACCAAATCTATTAATGAAACTTAACAGTTTACCCATTCATATAGAATGAACTACATGGTATGATTTTATTAGGATGAAGGGTAGTGTGTGCAATCCAGTAAAAGCTACTCCCTCCCATGCATGCCGCTCTTGCCAAGGGTACCTAAAAGCACAACAAAGCAAGGGTGAGTCCACAAACTCAAAGAAGTATCAACAAGGCCAAATCTAGAAACACAACACAAAGATTAATATTCACAATTAAACATTACGCTAAACATAGCCTTCATGCTTATGTAATGCAACCATGCAATGCACCTTTTAATCTTTATCTCTTTTCGCATTTTACGGTAATGCGGGTATACAACCGTCGATGTATACCCATGCCTATGCACTCGCAATAGGGACCAAGAGCCTATACTCCACAAGTATAGGGACCTTTGCCCATCATCGGCATGATGGGGACCTCTTTACTCATTGCCCACATTACACGAATGTGGGGATTTCTAGCCCGTCATCGACATGACGGGACCTCAACAATTCATACTTGGTCACCACGTGACCAAAACTCAATCATGCTTACTACATGCATATGTTCAATGACATTATCTTCTAAACATATGAATTCAACATGTACATAATAACATGTAAGCATTAACCATGAACACAGGAAACTCCAATCATAACTTGAATATACCAAGATATATTGTAATTCATCACAATAACATCCATGCATGGCAATCACGATCAAGACACAATCAATCTTAGCAAACAATCATCATTATTCTTAAACCGAATACTTGCCTTAACCACGCGAGGACGATGGACGCCAAGAAGGCGCTGCCTCGGATCACCCTCCCACCTGAACATAATGATAACCCAACTAAGACAAACTTACTGGACCAAAAGCATAAATAAGAGCACAATAGAACTCACTAAACCCCCAAGCGTTTTCAATCTTCCAATTTCTACCGGTCGATTTGGTGTTCACTGCGGACAGTCAACTTCTAAAATACATAACTTTCTGCTCAGGAGTCCAAATAAGATGTTCTAATACTTTCTGGAAAGATAATTAAATTATCTAAATAAACTTAGTTGGGGAGCCCTTCTGATTCTACCATCTACTACCCCTACCAAGCCAATCTACAGAACATCAATATTCACGTCGGGTTCTCTGGACAGTACACTAAAATTGTCATAACTTTTGCTACGAACGTCCAAATATTGCGTTCTTTGGCTTTCTGGAAAGGTATGGAAATTACCCATCTTTTTCGTTATAACGAGATCCTCTGATTTCACCTTTAACTAAAAGATTAATTCGGATTTCTACAGACTGTCAGGATGTTGACAGATTATCAGGACAGCGACATTAGAAAAATCATAACTCGCTAACCGTTAAACGGATTTGGGCGTTCTTAGCGGCCACGGAAAGCTAAGGACACGAACCAACTTTTTCTAAGAGAAGTCATCCCCAGATACTGCCTCTACAGACATCAAAACTCACGTCCAAACTACTGGACAGAAACGGATCTACTAACCGGTAACGATTAAACAATTAATTATCCATCTAAACTATCGGGGATCATCGTTACCCTTGACGAACGACGACGAACACCTCCACCAGTGCCGGCGTGAGGATCCTCTCCTTCCTCCTTCTCCTCTTCCCTCTTTCTCCTTGTTCGATCGGCCATCACAGCAATCTCCTCCTCTTCTCCTTCCTTGGAGGATCGCCGGAGGAGGACGAGCGTCGCCGGCAGCGGGGAGACGAGGAGCAGCAAGGAGGCGCAGGAGGATGTGGAGGGCGGCGCCAAGGGGTGGGGGGCCAAAGGGGGTGGGGAGGGGAAAAAGGGAGGGGATTGTGGGCCTAGGGTTTGGAGAAATGGGGAGGCGCCCCTCATGGGCCCTTGCGCCAGCCCATAATGGCCCCCCAAGCGGTGGCCCGAGGCCCCTGCTGCGGAAGAACGCGAAAACCCCTCTCTTTTCTGATTTGATGATTTTCTGAATGAATATTTCCTCCGATTAATTAATCTCTATCGATTAATTTAATACTTCCCGATTAAATGTTCCTCACATTTTCGGAGTATTACATGGTGAACCACACACTTTCAATGCTACTCCGGACCATGATCAAGAGGAATCTACGAGAGTGGGAGGATTGTTTGCCGCACGTGGAATTCGCTTATAATCGGGCCGTGCACTCCACTACACAGATGTGTCCTTTTGAGGTGGTGTATGGCTTCAAACCCTTTACGCCACTTGATTTGCTACCGCTTCCAAGTCAACACCGTGTTCATATGGAGGCGTCTAAGCGAGCTGAATATGTCAAGAAATTGCATCTCAAGACAAAAGAAGAGATAGAGCGCAAGGTCAAGTACTATGCTGAGAAGGCAAACAAGAAAAGGTAGAAGATGATTTTTCAATTAGGTGATTTGGTTTGGGTACACTACCGCAAGGATCATTTTCCAGAATGCCGCAAGTCCAAAATGCTGCCACGAGGCGATGGGCCTTTCAAGGTACTTGCGAAGATCAACGACAATGCCTACAAGATACAGCTTCCTGGAGATGACTATGGCGTCAGCTCTACGTTCAATGTCGCTGATTTATCACCTTTCTTTGGTGGTGATTTATCCAGTGTCGAGAGCGCACGCCATTTCAAGAGGGGGAGCATGATGAGGGCATCTCTAGCTTTCCATCTTCAAAAGCACAAGATATCACTCTGGAATTGCCTAAGGGGCCAATTACTAGAGCACATGCCAAACAACTTCAACAAGAGGTGAACTCACCCTAGTAGAAAGTAATAATATTTTTTATGAGAATTTTATACTACCTAAATCTTGTGTTTTATGTGTGCTCAGATTTGCAGAACATACAATGATGGATCCTAAGAGGGAGGCGTGGGGGGAAGGGAGCCCATCAAAAGAGGCTGTTCAAACAACAACAATCAGAGTTAGGTATGACAAAGAGGAGGCATGGTTGGCCACAATGAAGGAAGAAGAAGAAGAAGAAGAAAAGCAATATATTGATTTCAGCCCAATTCTATCAACAAGAGAAGTAGAACTTATTTTGGTCGAAAGCAAAGAAAGCACGAAGAAAGAAATGCATGCACAAAAGAAGGAAGAAGCGTAGGGACAAGAGGAGAACCCAACATCCCAATTTTAGTATAAATTCAATAAAAGGAAAGAGAGGAAATATGGAATTTCTGTTCACCGTGAACAGTAATCCGAGTCGGTTTACTGTTCACGTGAATAGTGACCGTGTCCGATTACTGTTCATAGGCGCCCTATTCATTGAGCCTATATATTGAGGGTTAGACCCCCCATTGTAAGCAGACCAGTTTATGCATAACAATTGAAACATAGCTATTGCTTGTTCTTTCTAAACCAGAGTTCATGCGAGGACTTTGAGAGAGGACTAGGCGATCCATTGATTCGCTTACGCAATTCAAGGTCAAGCCGCGTTCCATTGGGAATTGGGGACTTGGCGATCGTCGTTTGTGGTCTCGCGACGATCATGTATCCGGTGTGTTTTGGGCGATTCCAAAGAGTTGTGGGTTCGTGCATTGGCACGAGTGTTCAAATAGTGACTTCGCTCTACTTCGTGATCATCTATCCACGGTTCCTCACCGAGAAGATCGGGCATCCCCCGTATCATATGGTATCAGATTCTAGGTTTACTCGGTGAGAGCTATTTACCCATAGTTTAGATTTGTTTTCTGTCCTATAGTCCATTAAAACCGAAAATCACAACACAAAATTTTCCAATCCCTAGATTCAATCTGTTTTTTCTTGTGAGTTTAATTAAGTTTTTATCCATTAGAGTCTTTGTTTTAGTGCTGGTCCTTGTGTTTCCTTTGCGTTGCTTCATCTTTTGTGTTTACTTAAACCCAAGAAAATTGCTGGTTGCTTCCGTCAATTAGCACCCAAAAAAAAAAGAGTAATTTGTATCTTCACTTCTACCTTTTCATCCTTTGAGACTAGCTTTTGATAATTGCATTAAGGGCTGCTCTTGGCATTAGTTTACACTTTTGAAATTTTTGAGACATGCAAATCAAAGGGTGAATCAAAACTTTCATTCGGCCATTGCAAAAGAAGAAATAAAAAGGCAGCCGACTTAAAAATTGGCCAACTCCAGTGAACGTAAGTCAGATTTGGAGCTTTCATGGTCTCGCTGGTTTTTATCGACGCTTTGTGAAGGATTTTAGCACCGTCGCTGCCCCATTGAATGAACTTACTAAAAAGGGTGTTGAATTTGTGTGGGGGGTAACGCAAGAAAATGCTTTTGCTGAACTTAAGAAACGTTTGACTGAAGCACCGTTGCTTGTTTCACCTGATTTCACTAAAAATTTTGAAATTGAGTGTGATGCTAGTGGATTGGGTATTGGCGGTGTTTTAATGCAAGAGGGTAGACCGGTAGCTTATTTTAGTGAGAAACTGAATGGTGCTCAATTGAATTATCCGGTCTATGACAAAGAAGTCTATTTTGGTTATTTCGTATTGATTGTCTTTCCGTGCCTCGATTTCATAAAGTGGAGCTCTGGTTAGCGTCGTTCGGCAAAGTTTCACACGTGCTCGGAATTATTCCAAATGCACCTAGAAATGACATAGGGCACACCAGAAGTCCATTTTGGGTGTTTGCGTTGATTTTCTTTCCGTGCCTCGATTTCATAAATTGGAGCTGAGGGTACGCGTCGTTCTATAAAGTTTCACACCGGCTGGGAAAGATTCCAAATGCACCTAGAAATGAGGTAGGGCACACTAGAAGTCCATTATGGGAGTTTGATGTTCATTTTCTTTCCATGCCTCGATTTCATACAGTGGAGCGCTGGGTACCCGTCATTCTGGAATGTTTCACACTTGCTCGGAATTATTCCAAATGCACCTAGAAATGACGTAGGACACACCAGAAGTCCACTATAGTTATTTGGTGTGGATTTTCTTTCCGTGCCTCGATTTCATAAAGTGGAGCTCTGGATACCATCGCTCAAAGAAAGTTTCACACCGCTCTAAGGATTCCAAATGCACCTAGAAATGAGGTAGGGCACACTAGAAGTGTATTTTCGGTGTTTCGTATTGATTGTCTTTCTGTGCGTCGATACCGTCGCTCGGCAAAGTTTCACACCTACTCAGAATTATTTCAAATGCACCTAGAAATGACATAGGGCACATTAGATGTCCATTATGGGTGTTTGGTTTTGATTTTCTTTCCGTGCCTCGATTTCATAAATTGGAACTAAGGGTACGCGTCGTTCTGGAAAGTTTCACACCGGCTGAGAAAGATTCCAAATGCACCTAGAAATGAGGTAGGGCACACTAGAAGTCCATTATGGGAGTTTGATGTTTATTTTCTTTCCATGCCTCGATTTCATACAGTGGAGATCTGGGTACCCGTCGTTCTGGAATGTTTCACACCTAGAAATGAGGTAGGGCACACTAGAAGTGTATTTTGGGTGTTTCGTATTGATTGTCTTTCTGTGCCTTGATTTCATAAAGTGGAGCTCTGGATACCGTCGTTCGGCAAATTTTCACACGTGCTCGAAATGATTCCAAATGCACCTAGAAATGACATAGAGCACACCAGAAGTCCATTTTGGGTGTTTGCGTTGATTTTCTTTCCGTGCCTCGATTTCATAATGTGGAGCTCCGGGTAGCCGTCGCTCTGCAAAGTTTTACACCTGCTCAGAATTATTCCAAATGCACCTCGAAATGAAGTAAGGCACACTAGAAGTCCATTATGGGTGTTTGGTTTTGATTTTCTTTCCGTGCCTCGATTTCATAAATTGGAGCTCAGGGTACGCGTCGTTCTGGAAAGTTTCACACCGGCTGGGAAAGATTCCAAATGCACGTAGAAATGAGGTAGGGCACACTAGAAGTCCATTATGGGAGTTTGATGTTCATTTTCTTTCCATACCTCGATTTCATACAGTGGAGCTCTGTGTACCCATCGTTCTGGAATGTTTCACACTTGCTCGAAATTATTCCACATTCGCCTAGAAATGACATAGGGCACACCAGAAGTCCATTATAGTTATTTGGTGTGGATTTTCTTTCCGTGCCTCGATTTCATAAATTGGAGCTTAGGGTACGCGTCGTTCTGGAAAGTTTCACTCCGGCTCGATTATGGGAGTTTGATGTTCATTTTCTTTCCATGCCTCGATTTCATACAGTAGAGCTCTGTGTACCCGTCGTTCTGGAATGTTTCACACTTGCTCGGAATTATTCCACATTCGCCTAGAAATGACGTAGGGCACACCAGAAGTCCATTATAGTTATTTGGTGTAGATTTTCTTTCCGTGACTCGATTTCATAAATTGGAGCTTAGGGTACGCGTCGTTCTTTCCGTACCTCGATTTCATAATGTGGAGCTCCGGGTACCCGACGCTCTGCAAAGTTTTACACCTGCTCAGAATTATTCGAAATGCACCGAGAAATGACGTAGGGCACACTAAAAGTCCATTATGGGTGTTTGATTTTGATTTTCTTTCCGTGCCTCGATTTCATAAATTGGAGCTCAGGGTACGGGTTCTGAAAAGTTTCACGTCTGCTTGGAAATATTCCAAATGCACCTAGAAATAAGCTAGGGCACACTAGAAGTCCATTATAGGAGTTTGATGTTCATTTTCTTTCCATGCCTCGATTTCATAAATTGGAGCTTAGGGTACGCGTCGTTCTGGAAAGTTTCACTCCGGCTCGGAAGGAGTCCAAATGCACCTAGAGATGAGGTAGGGCACACTAGAAGTCTATTTTGGGTGTTTCGTATTGATTGTCTTTCTGTGCCTCGATTTCGTAAAGTGGAGCTCTAGTTACCGTTGTTCAGCGAAGTTTCACACCTGCTCGGAATTATTCCGAATGCACCTAGAAATGACATAGGGCACACCATAAGTCCATTTTGGGTGTTTGCGTTGATTTTCTTTCTGTGCCTCGATTTCATAAAGTGGAGCTCCGCACCGCCGCTCGAAAGTTTTACACCGCTTTAATTATTCCAAATGCACCTAGAAATGACGTGGGGGCACACTAGAAGTTTATTATGGGTGTTTGGTTTTGATTTTCTTTCCGTGCCTCGATTTCATAAATTGGAGCTCAGGATACGCGTCGTTCTGAAAAGTTTCACACCGGCTGGGAAAGATTCCAGATACACCTAGAAATGAGGTAGGGCACACTAGAAGTCTATTATGGGAGTTTTGATGAGGGCATCTCTAGCTTTCTATCTTCAAAAGCACAAGATATCACTCTGGAATTACCTAAGGGGCCAATTACTTGAGCACGTGCCAAACAACTTCAACAAGAGGTGAACTCACTCCTAGCTGAGCATAATAATATTTTTGATGAGAATTTTATACTACCTAAATATTGTGTTTTATTTGTGCTCAGAATTGAAGAACATACAATGATGGATCCTAAGAGGGAGGCGTGGGAGGAAGGGAGCCCATCAAAAGAGGATGTTCAAACAACAACAATCAGAGTTAGGTATGACAAAGAGGAGGCACGGTTGGCCAAAATGAATGAAGAAGAAGAAGAAGAAAAGCAATATATTGATTTCAGCCCAATTCTATCAACAAGAGAAGTAGCACTTATTTTGGTCGAATGCAAAGAAAGCATGAAGAAAGAAATGCATGCACGAAAGAAGAAAGAAGCGAAGGGACAAGAGGAGAACCCAACATCCCAATTTTAGTATAAATTCAATAAAAGGAAATAGAGGAAATTCGAAATTATCGTTCCACGTGAACAGTAATCCGAGACAAATTATTGTTCACGTGACTAGTGAACCGTGTCCGTTTACTGTTCATAGGCGCCCTATTCATTTTCTTTCCGTGCCTCGATTTCATAAATTGGAGCTAAGGGTACGCGTCGTTCTGGAAAGTTTCACACCGGCTGGGAAAGATTCCAAATGCACCTAAATGAGGTAGGGCACACTACAAGTCCATTATGGGAGTTTGATGTTTATTTGCTTTCCTTGCCTCGATTTCATACAGTGGAGCTCTGGGTACCCGTCGCTCTGGATTGTTTCACACTTGCTCGGAATTATTCCAAATGCACCTAGAAATGACGTAGGGCACAGCAGAAGTCCATTATAGGTATTTGGTGTGGATTTTCTTTCCGTGCCTTGATTTCATAAAGTGGAGCTCTGGATATCGTCGTTCAGCAAAGTTTCACATCGGCTCGGAATGAGGTTGGGCACACTAGAAGTGTATTTTGGGTGTTTCGTATTGATTGTCTTTCTGTGCCTCGGTTTCAAAAAGTGGAGCTCTGGATACCGTCGTTCAGCAAAGTTTCACACCTGCTCGGAATGATTCCAAATGCACCTAGAAATGACATAGGGCACACCAGAAGTCCATTTTGTGTGTTTGCATTTATTTTCTTTCTGTGCCTCGATTTCATAATGTGGAGCTCCTGCACCGCTCGATTCGCAAAGTTTTACACCGCCGTAATTATTCCAAATGCACCTAGAAATGACGTAGGGCACATTAGAAGTCCATTATGGGTGTTTGGTTTTGATGTTCTTTCCGTGCCTCGATTTCATAAATTGGAGCTGAAGGTACGCGTCGTTCTGGAAAGTTTCACACCGGCTGGGAAAGATTCCAAATGCACCTAGAAATGAGGTTGGGCACACTAAAAGTCTATTTTGGGTGTTTTGTATTGATTGTCTTTCTGTGTGCCTCGATTTTATAAAGTGGAGCTCTGGATACCGTCGTTCAGCAAAGTTTCACACCTGCTCGGAATTATTCCAAATGCACCTAGAAATGATATTGGGCACACCAGAAGTCCATTTTGGGTGTTTGCATTGATTTTCTTTCCGTGCCTGAATTTCATAATGTGGAGATCCGGGTACCCGTCGCTCTACAAAGTTTTACACCTGCTCAGAATTATTGCAAATGCACCTAGAAATGACGTAGGGCATATTAGAAGTCCATTATGTGTGTTTGGTTTTGATTTTCTTTCCGTGCCTCGATTTCATAAATTGGAACTAAGGGTACGCGTCGTTCGGGAAAGTTTTACACCGGCTGGGGAATATTCCAAATGCACCTAGAAAATGAGGTAGGGCACACTAGAAATCCATTATGGGAGTTTGATGTTTATTTTCTTTCCAAGGCTCGATTTCATACAGTGGAGCTCGGGGTACCCGTCGTTCTGGAACGTTACACACTTGCTCAGAATTATTCTAAATGCACTTAGAAATGACGTAGGGCACACCAGATGTCCATTATAGTTATTTGGTGTGGATTCTCTTTCCGTGCCTCGATTTCATAAATTGGAGCTTAGGGTATGCGTCGTTCTGGAAAGTTTCACACCGGCTCGGAAGTATTCCAAATGCACCAAGAGATGAGGTAGGGCACACTAGAAGTCTATTTTTGGTGTTCCGTATTGATTGTCTTTCTGTGCCTCGATTTCATAAAGTGGAGCTCTAGATACCATCGTTCATCAAAGTTTCACACCTGCTCGGAATTATTCCAAATGCACCTGGAAATGACATAGGGCACACCAGAAGTCCATTTTGGGTGTTTGCATTGATTTTCTTTCCATGCCTCGATTTCATAATGTGGAGCTCTGGGTACCCGGTCGCTCTGCATAGTTTTACACCTGGTCAGAATTATTCCAAATACACCTGGAAATAACGTAGGGCACACTAGAAGTCTATTATGGGTGTTTGGTTTTGATTTTCTTTTCGTGCCTCGATTTCATAAATTGGAGCTCAAGGTACGCGTCGTTCTGGAAAGTTTCACACTTGCTCGGAATTATTCCAAATGCACCTAGAAATGACGTAGGGCACACCAGAAGTCCATTATACTTATTTGGTGTGGATTTTCTTTCCATGCCTCGATTTCCCAAAGTGGAGCTCTGGATACCGTCGTTCGGCAAAGTTTCACACCGGCTCGGAAGGATTACAAATACACCTATAAATGATGTTGGGCACACTAGAAGTCTATTTTGGGTGTTTCGTATTGATTGTCTTTCTGTGCCTCGATTTCATAAAGTGGAGCTCTAGATACCGCTGTTCAAAGAAAGTTTCACACCGCTTCTAATTATTCCAAATGCACCTAGAAATGACATAGGGCACACGAGAAGTCCATTTTGTGTGTTTGCGTTGATTTTCTTTCCGTGCCTCAATTTCATAATGTGGAGCTCCGTGCCGCCGCTCGCAAAGTTTTACACCGCCGTAATTATTCCAAATGCACCTAGAAATGACGAGGGCACATTAGAAGTCCATTATGGGTGTTTACTTTCGATTTTCTTTCCGTGCCTCGATTTCATAAATTGGAACTATGGGTACGCTGCTGCTCGAAAGTTTCACACCTACCGGGAAGATTCCAAATGCACCTAGAAATGAGGTAGGGCACACTAGATGTCCATTATGGGAGTTTGATGTTCATTTTCTTTCCTTGCCTCGATTTCATACAGTGGAGCTCTGGGTACCCGTATTTCTGGAACGTTACACACTTGCTCAGAATTATTCTAAATGCACCTAGAAATGACGTAGGGCACACCAGAAGTCCATTATAGTTATTTGGTGTGGATTTTCTTTCCGTGCCTCGATTTCATAAATTGGAGCTTTGGGTACGCGTCGTTCTGGAAAGTTTCACACCTGCTCGGAAGGATTCCAAATGCACCTAGAAATGAGGTAGGGCACACTAGAAGTCTATTTTTGGAGTTCCGTATTGATTGTCTTTCTGTGCCTCGATTTCATAAAGTGGAGCTCTGGATACCGTCGTTCAGCAAAGTTTCACACCGGCTCAGAAGGACTACAAAAGCACCTAGAAATGAGGTTGGGCACACTAGAAGTCTATTTTGGGTGTTTCGTATTGATTGTCTTTCTATGCCTCGATTTCATAAAGTGGAGCTCTGGATATCGTCGTTCGGCAAAGTTTCACACCTGCTCGAAATTATTCCAAATGCACCTAGAAATGACATAGGGCACACCAGAAGTCCATTTTGGGTGTTTGCGTTGATTTTCTTTCCGTGCCTCGATTTCATAATGTGGAGCTCCGGGTACCCGTCGCTCTGCAAAGTTTTACACCTGCTCAGAATTATTCCAAATGCACCAAGAAATGACGTAGGGCACATTAGAAGTCCATTATGGGTGTTTGGTTTCGATTTTCTTTCCGTGCCTTGATTTCATAAATTGGAGCTGAGGGTACGCGTCATTCTGGAAAGTTTTACATCGGCTAGGAAAGATTCCAAATGCGCCTAGAAATGAGGTAGGGCACACTAGAAGTCCATTATGGGAGTTTGATGTTAATTTTCTTTCCATGCCTCGATTTCATACAGTGGAGCTCTGGGTACCCGTCGTTCTGAAATGTTTCACACTTGCGCGTAATTATTCGAAATGCACCTAGAAATGATGTAGAGCACACCAGAAGTCCATTATACTTATTTGGTGTGGATTTTCTTTCCGTGCCTCGATTTCCTAAAGTGGAGGTCTGGATAACGTCGTTCAGTAAAGTTTCACACCGGCTCGGAAGTATTCCAAATGCACCTAGAAATGAGGTAGGGCACACTAGAAGTCTATTTTGGTTGTTTCGTATTGATTGTATTTCTGTGCCTCGATTTCATAAAGTGGAGCTCTGCATACCTGTAACACCCCAGTTTGCCAAGGGCCTGGAATGTTACCAAACTAACCATTTAACACAACTAAGCAGAAAATAAAATTTCTAAATTTCGGCAGAACCTCCCCTGTATAGATAGCTATACGGATGTTCCAATAGTCATATAACAAGTTCATAAAGGTAACGCTAATGACATGAGCATCACAGGACTAGAAGTCTATTATGGGTGTTTGGTTTTGATTTTCTTTCCTTGCCTCGATTTCATACAGTAGAGCTCTGGGTACCCGTCGTTCTGGAACGTTACACACTTGCTCAGAATTATTCTAAATGCACCTAGAAATGACGTAGGACACACCAGAAGTCCATTATAGTTATTTGGTGTGGATTTTCTTTCCGTGCCTCGATTTCAAAAATTGGAGCTTAGGTACGCGTGGATTGCTCGAAAGTTTCACACCGCTCTGGGATTCCAAATACACCTCGAAATGAGGTAGGGCACACTAGAAGTCTATTTTGGTGTTCCGTATTGATTGTCTTTACGTGCCTCGATTTCATAAAGTGGAGCTCGATACCGCTGCTCAAAGAAAGTTTCACACTGCTCGAATTATTCAAATGCACCTGGAAATGACATAGGGCACACCAGAAGTTCATTTTGGGTGTTTGCATTGATTTTCTTTCCGTACCTCGATTTCATAATGTGGAGCTCTGGGTACCCGGCCGCTCTGCATAGTTTTACACCTGCTCAGAATTATTCCAATTGCACCTAGAGATAACGTAGGGCACACTAGCAGTCTATTATGGGTGTTTGGTTTTGATTTTCTTTTCGTGCCTCGATTTCATAAATTGGAGCTCAGTGTACGCGTCGTTCTGGAAAGTTTCACACATGCTCGGAATTATTCCAAATGCACCTAGAAATGACGTAGGGCACACCAGAAGTCCATTATACTTATTTGGAGTGTGTTTTCTGTCCATGCCTCGATTTCCCAAAGGGGAGCTCTGGATACCGTGGTTCAGCAAAGTTTCACACCGGCTCGGAAGGATTACAAATGCACCTAGAAATGAGGTTGGGCACACTAGAAGTCTATTTTGGGTGTTTCGTATTGATTGTCTTTCTGTGCCTCGATTTCATAAAGTGGAGTTCTGGATACCGTCGTTCGGCAAAATTTCACACATGCTCGGAATTATTCCAAATGCACCTAGAAATGACATAGGGCACACCAGAAGTCCATTTTGGGTGTTTGCGTTGATTTTCTTTCCGTGCCTCTATTTCATAATGTGGAGCTCCGTGTACCCGTCGCTCTGAAAAGTTTTACACCTGCTAAGAATTATTCTAAATGCACCTAGAAATAACATAGGGCACATTAGAAGTCCATTTCGGGTGTTTGGTTTTCATTTTCTTTCCGTGCCTTGATTTCATAAATTGGAGCTGAGGGTGCGATCGCTTCGAAAGTTTCACACCTACCGGAAAGATTCCAAATGCACCTAAAAATGAGGTAGGGCACACTACAAATCCATTATGGGAGTTTGATATTTATTTTCTTTCCATGCCTCGATTTCATACAGTGGAGCTCTGGGTACCCGTCGTTCTGGATTGTTTCACACTTGCTCGGAATTATTCCAAATGCACCTAGAAATGACATAGAGCACACCAGAAGTCCATTTTGGGTGTTTGCGTTGATTTTCTTTCCGTGCCTCGATTTCATAATGTGGAGCTCCGGCACCGCCGCTCTGCAAAGTTTTACACCGCCGTAATTATTCCAAATGCACCTCGAAATGAAGTAGGGCACACTAGAAGTCCATTATGGGTGTTTGGTTTTGATTTTCTTTCCGTGCCTCGATTTCATAAATTGGAGATCGAGTGCTGCGTGCTTCGAAAGTTTCACACCGGCTGGGAAAGATTCCAAATGCACCTAGAAATGAGGTAGGCCACACTAGAAGTCCATTATGGGAGTTTGATGTTCATTTTCTTTCCATGCCTCGATTTCATACAGTGGAGCTCTGGGTACCCGTCGTTGTGGAATGTTTCACACTTGCTCGGAATTATTCCAAATGCACCTAGAAATGACGTAGGGCACACAAGAAGTCCATTATTTTTATTTGGTGTGGATTTTCTTTCCGTGCCTCGATTTCATAAATTGGAGCTTAGGGTACGCGTCGTTCTGGAAAGTTTCACTCCGGCTCGATTATGGGAGTTTGATGTTCATTTTCCTTCCATGCCTCGATTTCATACTGGTGGAGCTCTGTGTACCGCTGCTCGAATGTTTCACACTTGCTCGGAATTATTCCACATTCGCCTAGAAATGACGTAGGGCACACCAGAAGTCCATTATAGTTATTTGGTGTAGATTTTCTTTCCGTGACTCAATTTCATAAATTGGAGCTTAGGGTACGCGTCGTTCTTTCCGTACCTCGATTTCATAATGTGGAGCTCCGGGTACCCGTCGCTCTGCAAAGTTTTACACCTGCTCAGAATTATTCGAAATGCACCGAGAAATGACGTAGGGCACACTAAAAGTCCATTATGGGTGTTTGGTTTTGATTTTCTTTCCATGCCTCGATTTCATAAATTGGAGCTCAGGGTACGGGTTCTGAAAAGTTTCACGTCTGCTTGGAAATATTCCAAATGCACCTAGAAATGAGGTAGGGCACACTAGAAGTCCATTATGGGAGTTTGATGTTCATTTTCTTTCCATGCCTCGATTTCATAAATTGCAGCTTAGGGTACGCGTCGTTCTGGAAAGTTTCACTCCGGCTCGGAAGGAGTCCAAATGCACCTAGAGATGAGGTAGGGCACACTAGAAGTCTATTTTGGGTGTTTCGTATTGATTGTCTTTCTGTGCCTCGATTTCGTAAAGTGGAGCTCTGGATACCGTCGTTCAGCAAAGTTTCACACCTGCTCTGAATGATTCCCAATGCACCTAGAAATGACAGAGGGCACACCAGAAGTCCATTTTGGGTGTTTGCGTTTATTTTCTTTCCGTGCCTCGATTTCATAATGTGGAGCTCCGGGTACCCGTCGCTCTGCAAAGTTTTACACTGCCGAATTTTTCCAAATGCACCTAGAAATGATGTAGGGCACATTAGATGTCCATTATGGGTGTTTGGTTTTGATTTTCTTTCGTGCCTCGATTTCATAAATTGGAGCCGAGGGTACGCTGGATGCTCGAAAGTTTCACACCTACCGGAAAGGTTCCAAATGCACCTAGAAATGAGGTAGGGCACACTAGAAGTCCATTATGGGAGTTTGATGTTCATTTTCTTTCCATCCTCGATTTCATGCAAGGAGCTCTGGGTACCGGCTGCTCGAATGTTTCACACTTGCTCGGAATTATTCCAAATGCACCTAGAAATGATGTAGGGCACACCGTAAGTCCATTATAGTTATTTGGTGTAGATTTTCTTTCCGTGCCTCGATTTGATAAAGTGGAGCTCGATACCGCTGCTCAAAGAAAGTTTCACACCATTTCTAAGGATTCCAAATGCACTGAAATGAGGTATGGCACACTAGAAGTGTATTTTGAGAGTTTC
Organism: Phyllostachys edulis; assembly: GCA_036346405.1. Taxonomy (NCBI): domain Eukaryota; kingdom Viridiplantae; phylum Streptophyta; class Magnoliopsida; order Poales; family Poaceae; genus Phyllostachys; species Phyllostachys edulis. The sequence goes on along the minus strand of JAYEVD010000859.1, from coordinate 117,715 downwards.
AGATTGATTGTCTTTCTCGTGCCTCGATTTCATAAAGTGGAGCTCGATACCGCTGCTCAACAAAGTTTCACACTGGCCTAATGATTCCAAATGCACCTAGAAATGACATAGGGCACACCGAAGTCCATTTTGGGTGTTTGCGTTTATTTTCTTTCTCGTGCCTCTATTTCATAATGTGGAGCTCCGGTTACCCTACCCGTTGCTCTGCAAAGTTTTACACCTGCTCAGAATTATTCAAATGCACCTAGAAATGAGGTTGGGCACACTAGAAGTCCATTATGGGAGTTTGATGTTCATTTTCTTTCCATCCCTCGATTTCATGCAAAGGGAGCTCTGGTACCCGTCGTTCTGGAATGTTTCACACTTGCTCGGAATTATTCCAAATGCACCTAGAAATGATGTAGGGCACACCAGAAGTCCATTATAGTTATTTGGTGTAGATTTTCTTTCCGTGCCTCGATTTGATAAAGTGGAGCTCGGATACCGCTGCTCAAAGAAAGTTTCACACCGCTCGGAAGGATTCCAAATGCACCGAAATGAGGTATGGCACACTAGAAGTGTATTTTGAGAGTTTCAGTATTGATTGTCTTTCCGTGCCTCGATTTCATAAAGTGGAGCTCGATACCGCTGCTCAACAAAGTTTCACACTGCCTGGAATGATTCCAAATGAACCTAGAAATGACATAGGGCACACCGAAGTCCATTTTGGGTGTTTGCGTTTATTTTCTTTCGTGCCTCTATTTCATAATGTGGAGCTCCGGGTACCCGTCGCTTTGCAAACTTTTACACCTACTCAGAATTATTCCAAATGCACCTAGAAATGAGGTTGGGCACACTAGAAGTCCATTATGGGAGTTTGATGTTCATTTTCTTTCCAAGCCTCGATTTCATAAAGTGGAGCTCTGGTACCGTGCTTTTGGAATGTTTCACACTTGCTCGGAATTATTCCAAATGCACCTAGTAATGACGTAGGGCACACCAAAAGTCTATTATAGTTATTTGGTGTGGATTTTCTTTCCGTGCCTCGATTTCATAAATTGGAGCTTACTGCACGCGCTGCTCGAAAGTTTCACACCGCTCTAAGGATTCCAAATGCACCTAGAAATGAGGTAGGGCACACTAGAAGTCTATTTTTGTGTTTCAGATTGATTGTCCTTCGTGCATCGTTTTCATAAAGTGGAGCTCGATACCGCTGCTCAAAGAAAGTTTTACACCTGCTCACAATTATTTCAAATGCACCTAGAAATGATATAGGGCACACCAGAAGTCCATTTTGGGTGTTTGCATTGATTGTCTTTCCGTGTCTCGATTTCATAATGTGGTGCTCGGGTGCACTAAGCTCTCGCAAAGTTTTACACCTGCTCAGAATTATTGCAAATGCACCTAGAAATGACGTAGGGCACACAAGAAGTTCGTTATGGGTGTTTGGTTTTGATTTTCTTTCCGTGCCTCGATTTCGTAAATTGGAGCTCAGGGTACGCATCTTTCTGGAAAGTTTCACATTGGCTGGTAAAGATTCCAAATACTCCTAGAAATGCGGTAGGGCACACTACAAGTCCAATATGGGAGTTTGATGTCCATTTTCTTTTCTTGCCTCGATTTCATACAGTGGAGCTCTAGGTACCCGTCATTCTGGAATGTTTCACACTTGCTCGGAATTATTCCAAATGCACCTAGAAATGAGGTAGGGCACACTGGAAGTGTATTTTGGGTGTTTCGTATTGATTGTCTTCCTGTGCCTCTATTTCATAAAGTGGAGCTCTGGATACCGCTGCTCAAAGAAAGTGTCACACCGCTCTAATGATTCCAAATGCACCTAGAAATGACATAGGGCACACCAGAAGTTCATTTTGGGTGTTTGCGTTTATTTTCTTTCTGTGCCTCTATTTCATAATGTGGAGCTCCGGGTACCCGTCGCTTTGCAAACTTTTACACCTACTCAGAATTATTCCAAATGCACCTAGAAATGACGTAGGGCACACTAGAAGTCTATTATGGGTGTTTGGTTTTGATTTTCTTTTCGTGCCTCGATTTCATAAATTGGAGCTCGAGGCACGCTGGATTGCGGAAAGTTTCACACTTGCTCGGAATTATTCCAAATGCACCTTGAAATGACGTAGGGCACACCAGAAGTCCATTATACTTATTTGGTGTGGATTTTCTTTCCATGCCTCGATTTCCCAAAGTGGAGCTCGATACCGCTGTTCAAAAAGTTTCACACCGCTCGGAAGGATTACAAATATGCCTAGAAATGAGGTTGGGCACACTAGAAGTCTATTTTGGGTGTTTCAGATTGATTGTCTTTCCGTGCCTCGATTTCATAAAGTGGAGCTCGATACCGCTGCTTTCAAGAAAGTTTCACTCCTGCTGGAATTATTCCAAATGCACCTAGAAATGACATAGGGCACACCGAAGTCCATTTTGGGTGTTTGCGTTGATTTTTTTTCCGCATCTATTTCATAATGTGGAGCTCCGCACCGCCGCTCTGCAAAGTTTTACACCTGCTCGTAATTATTCCAAATGCACCTAGAAATAACGTAGGGCACATTAGAATTCCATTACGGTGTTTGGTTTTATTTTCTTTCCGTGCCTCGATTTCATAAATTGGAACTAAGGGTACGCAGCTGCTCGAAAGTTTCACACCTACCGGGAAGATTTGCAAATGCACCTAGAAATGAGGTAGGGCACACTAGAAGTCCATTATGGGAGTTTGATGTTCATTTTCTTTCCTTGCCTCGATTTCATACAAGGAGCTCTGGTACCAGATTTCGAACGTTACACACTTGCTCAGAATTATTCTAAATGCACCTAGAAATGACGTAGGGCACACCAGAAGTCCATTATAGTTATTTGGTGTGGATTTTCTTTCCGTGCCTCGATTTCATAAATTGGAGCTTTGGGTACGCGTCGTTCTGGAAAGTTTCACACCGGCTCGGAAGGATTCCAAATGCACCTAGAAATGAGGTAGGGCACACTAGAAGTCTATTTTTGGTGTTCCGTATTGATTGTCTTTCTGTGCCTCGATTTCATAAAGTGGAGCTGTAATACCCTAAAAAAATTAATTCGGGAAAGAATAAATAAATCGGGAGAGAATAATTAAATCGGGAGAATGTTTCTTTTAGCAAAGCGATTGAATAGGAGAAAGAGGGGTTTTAATGTAATACTCGATTTATTCTATGAAAGAAAGCGCTCAAAAGAGAAATTAGACATAAAAAGGGGGCTTATCAGCAGTTTTTTCAAGAACTTTGGGCCTCGGGCCTTGGCCCAGGAGGCCCATGAGGGGCCGGCCACCAATAAAAGGAGGAGGGGAAACCCTAGTGCTACAGTACCACGGCCCCTGGTACTGTAGTGCCAAGATCAGTAGCACCCCCCATCGCTATGCCAAGAGGAGAAAGGATGGAGAGGAAGGAAGAAGGAGAAACGCCGGGAATTGGCCAATCAAGGAGAAAGCAAGGGAAAAGAGAAGGAGAGGATCCTCGTGCCGGCGCTGGTGTGGGTGTTCGTCAACGATTCATCAAGGGTAACACCGATCTCCGATAGTTTAGAGGTTTAATTGGTTGTTTAATCAATGCCGGGTAATAGATTCAATTCTGTCCAGATTCTTGGACGTAGGTTTTCGTGTATTTAGAAGCAGAATCTGGGGATGACTTATCTTAGAGAAAGTTGGGTGACGTCCTTAGCTTTACGTGGCCATCAAGAACGCTTAAATCCGATTAACGGTTAAAAAGTTATGAATTGTTTAGTGCCGCTGTCCTGTTAATCTGTCAACATCCTGACAGTCTGTAGAAATTGGGGTTAATCTATTAGTTAAATACGAAATAAGAGGATCTTGTTATAACAAAAAAGATGGGTAATTTCCATACCTTTCCAGAAAGCCAAAGAACGCAATATTTGAACTTTCGTAGGAAAAGTTATGACTTTTTTTGTGTGCTGTCCAGAGAACCCGATATGATATTTGTTGTCCTAAAGAGTGGCTTGGTAGGGGCATTTGATGGCAGAATCAGAAGGGCTCCCCAACTAAGTTTATTTAGATAATTTTATTATCTTTTCATAAAGTGTTAGAACACCTGATTTGGATTCCTGAGCAGAAAGTTATATAATTTAGAAATTGACTGTCCGCAGATGGACACTTAATCGATCGGTAGAAATTGGAAGGTTGGGAAGCGCTTGGGAGTTTAGCGAGTTCAATTGTGTTCTTATTTGTTTATGGGTCCAGTATGCTTGTCTTAGATTGGGTTATTATTATGTTCAGTGGGAGGGTGATCCTGTAAGCGCTTTTTTCTTGGCGTCCATCGTCCTCGCGTGGTTGAGGCAAGTATTCTGGGTTAAAGAATAATGACGATTGTTTGCTAAGATTGATTGTGTCTTGATCGTGATTGCCATGTATGGATGATATTGTGATGAATTACAATATATCTTGGTATATTCAAGCTATGGTTAAAGTTTCATGTGTTCATGGTTAATGCTTACACGTTACTATGTACATGTTGGATTCATATGTTTAGAAGATAATGTCATTGAACATATGCATGTAGTAAGCATGATTGAGTTTTGGTCACGTGGTGACCAAGTATGAATTGTTGAGGTCCCCGTCATGTCGATGACGGGCTAGAGGTCCCCACATTCGTGTAATGTGGGCAATGAGTAAAGAGGTCCCCATCAAGCTGATGATGGGCAAAGGTCCCTATACTTGTGGAGTATAGGCTCTTGGTCCCTATTGCCAGAGTGCATAGGCATGGGTATACATCGACGGTTGTATACCCGCATTACACGATAAAATGCGAAAAGAGATAAAGATTAAAATGTGCATTGCATGGTTGCATTACATAAGCATGAAGGCTATGTTTAGCGTAATGTTTAATTGTGAATATTAATGCTTTGGATCGTGTTTCTAGATTTGGCCTTGTTGATACTTCTTGAGTCTGTGGACTCACCCTTGCTTTGTTGTGCTTTTAGGTACCACCGGCAAGAGCGGCATGCATGGGAGGGAGTAGCTTTTATCGATTGCACACACTACCCTTCATCCTAATAAAATCATATCATGTAGTTCATACTATATGAATGAGTAAACCGTTAAGTTTCATTAATAGATTTGGTTGAGTGTTTTGGTCTATCTGTAATGTTGAGATTAGCAAGTTGGATTATGCTAAATATTTCTCCATCGGATTAGACTATATTATATGCTTGGATGATAGTGAATGTTGATTTGTTGATGAACTGTAATAAGTAAACCAAGATGGGAAGGAAGGATACCTTCTCCATGATTTATTACCGCTTGAATCTAGTTTAATGATGAACTGTAATAGATAGAAATTAATCGGTGAAGGAAGGATACCTTCTCCATATATTGGATGTTTTATTTATGCCTTCCTATGATATTCTCATTGGTACCTCCTTATTAATTAATAATACAAAGGAGGTTCTCACTAATTTTGGTAAGATGGTTGTAGATAGTTCGTTTTACTTGTTTAATTTAGTAGCATTCCGTGCTCATATTGAAATTTGTTACAGCTTGGTATCGAGCTAGTCAGAGGTCCGTGGTATTTAAATTATTAATTTTGACACACTATGCACATGAGATGGGTTGGGTTTTTGCATTGCATATACGCTTAGCTTGAGTAAATAGTTACTTTTGTGCTACTGATTGCTAGTTGATCATTGTGCTTATTGTATGATATAATCTTATATACTTATAATTGATTATATTAGTTATATATTATGATAGTTGATGTCGAGAGGTTGAGGTCGTGGTTGTGGCTCTCTGGGCTTTACCAAAGTTACACCACTTGCTCATAGTAAGAGAATAGTGAAGTGGTTACCTCGGATATCTTAGTACAGGCGCGATAGTGAGTACCTTTACTCAATGTGTCTTTTTTTGGGTATTTTGAGTGTTGAAGATTAATGGTTCTTCCTAATGAAAGAAGTTGTTAAACCCTTTAGCGGTGTTTTGTCATAATAAGATGAGAGGTTATAATCAAAGCACTTAATGAATATGATATGGATTATAAAGATTGGGTTGCGTAGTGTGCATGATCGATCTTAGCTAAGATCCTTGAAAGAAAAGTTGAATAAGTTGAGGTTGTCCTCTAGTAGTTCTTGATGAGCTGTGACTATGAGTATAAATATATTTAGTCGGAATCAATAGAGTTATTAAGAAGTGTGGAACATTAATGAAATGATTGATCAATAGAACTATTTAGTTTGCTAAACTTATTGGATTATTTGGTCTCAATAGATTAATCTAACTGCAAACACGAGAAAAATAAGGAGGTGTTCGACTGTGGTCTTAGTAGATAACAATATGGGGTTTTCTTTAATTGACTATTTGATGATCTTATTTATGCTCGTGGGAATACAAATAGAGGAATGACCATCAATTCGTCCATAATTGAATAATCATCAATGGGTTATGATAACCTCCAGATTAGAATTAGAGTGTACTAAATTAGTGTGAGTGTTCCTAATAAGTGAAAGGTTGAAAGTCAAAAGTGATTTACTTATGTGTGTTTCATGGGGATGACCTGTGTTTGCATGATGGTGAATTTGTCGGATAATAGTATGCGTTTGATGAGAGGACTTTGGAATAACCTCTTAAATTATGTAGTAGGTCTCCTCTAAGATAAAGTGGTTGTTGCAATGAGATTGTAAGAATTTGGTATACTCTCAATTGAGGATGATATGATAAAGTGGTATGTAATACTTTGGTAAGCCGTTAGGAGCTTTATAAGGGAAGAGTTGACAATAACGAATCTTGTTAAGAGTGAATTATTCTTGATATTAGTAAGATTGTCGATATGAGAATGTGACGCATGGGAGTGGTAATGATTCTTCTAGAGAGGAAGTAAGTTGATTGCTTTTCGTAATACCGGTTAAATGAAATGTTTGGAGTTTTGCATACGTGCTCTTTTGGGAGATCATGATTTATGTAGTAGATGAGATTAGTTGAGCAATGTGACGTATGGAAAGTTTCTGTTTGGGTTCTAAGTGATTAATTTGATTTGGTTTTAAAGGCATTTCTTGCATAGGATTGCAAGTAATGTTGTAATCAAATAAAATTGCTTTCTTTGTTAACGGAAAATGTGTGCCCTAAGTATTTGAGGTTGGAGTTAAGAATTGTAATCTGCAACTTTTCTGTTGTTACAGCTTAAGAGTTTCTTGGGTTTCCATAGCAATGTTTTATTTCGATTTATGGGGATTTGGAAGTTCCTTCTGGTGGGACATGTGCCCTCATCTGCGGACTCATATTTTGTTTTTTTTCGAGATCATTAATATTTGATTGTTTCTCTTGGTCTCGTACTCACTCCGAGGAGCAACGTTTTCTTGTGCGTTGAAACTTGTATTTGTTTGTTTCTTCCTTTTGAGAAAGGAATTAACCAACTTGTGTTGCCAAAGTCTTATAAAGTGTAGAGCGTCGACTGGTTGGTGGTGGACAAGTATATGATAGTGGTGAAAACTTGGGAACCAAACTATTTGAAGAGCAGTAGATAGTGATTCGGTTTTGACCTATAACACCTGGAGAGGGTTCTAACTAAATGGATTGTTTGTCGATGAAATACAATTGATTAGTGTTACAACTAGTGGGACGTATGGCAAATTATGATCCAATACCCTTTGTTTGAATCTTGGTCAATCGCTTAGGGTATTGCGAATGTGTATATTGTGGTTGTGTAACTGAATTGGATTGGTGTGGATTAGAGGAGGTCCAAGATTGGTAAAATAAATCGCCTTGGGACGGCTACTTGATGAGTGAGGAATGTTGACATTAATAACTGAGGTTATTGTTTGGGTTTGGTGAAATTTTAGTCATCGATCTGAGGGTTACCGATCAAGTATACTGGGAAGTTCGATGTGGAATTCTTAAAGGTGGAATTCGGTTTGGCATTTTATGCTAGCATCTTAGTTTCCCATTATTAGGTTCCAAGAGTTATGGTGATCTTTGATAGGATCTTTTGGATGCAATAAATGAGGGTGTATGCGGTGAATTTCAAGTTGATTATCCTTAAAAGATTGAGGTGATGTGATTGTAGCTGAAATCTATATTGAGGTGTGTTGGGAATTATTATTTGTCAAGGTAATTCCTTTGGTAGAGAAGGTGATCACAGATGTTATTGTGGGTTGGAAGAGTCTCTTCCGAGATGTGGATTTCGTGTTCAGTTTGAGCATAGATTTGAGGCTTGCCAAATTAAAAGAAATGAATTAGTGTGTTATGCGATGATTTGGAATCTCATGATGTAAGAGAAAGTTGAATTCTGAAAACAAAGTTTGAAAACAAAAAAAAAAGGGGATTGTACTCTCGGATGATGAAATATTCTCCTGGTTTTTATTTGAGCCTTGTCTCTATGACAGATGCCAATTATAAATTGAGTTGATTCATCTTGGTATGCGTGGTTCTTTTCGGTTAAGACAAAGAAAAGAAATGGTTGTTCTGTCGATTGATGATCATTTTGGAATTGACAGTTAAGAGAATGAGTTAGTGTGATTCTTTCCAGTTCATGAGTTAAAATGAAGTAGTTGATTTGAGCACTCGAGTGATTTCTTTTGGCTTATGTAGAGTTCAATTGCAAACTGTCTAGTTGGATTGTGAAAAGGTTTTCATGGGGAATCTTCGATTTTGGATTTGAGTGGTTTGAGGGAAGTTGGAATTGCATTGTGAATCCTTTGATTTTAGTCGAATCTGATTTTTAGAGTCGATTAAAATAAGTTGTATTGCGCATCCTTGCTTAACGAAGACCCTCCTAGTTAGGATGAAGAGATCGACTGAAGATAGAATGAGCGTTCCATATGCTTATGCACAAATTCTGTGGTTTGGTACCAAAGGGAAGGATATCCCAAGGTACATTGGTTTGTTTCTGGAAGTTGTGGGAAGTTTGAAGTTGGCAAAACGTTAGGACCGTATTGAGTCCATGCACGGAGTACACATCGTGTTGTTTGTTCCAGTGCTGAGTGAGTACCAGAGAGGTCCGAAGTTTGAAGTTTCGCGGGAGCCGCTGACCTTTGAGTAGCATCCTGTGCGTTGTTAGAGAGGTCAGAGCGAGTGCTGAGGCACAAGTCGTTGGTTTGTGTCAAGGTGCCTTTGTCCCATTAGTCCGAGAGAGAGGTGACTTGGGAATTGGAGTCTCGCATGCGCGAGCATTATCCAAAGTTATTCACGGCAGCTACATAGTAATGTTAGTAAATCTTTTAGCTGTGGTTATTCTTTGGTGTTGAGGTTGAATAGAATTCGGGGTCGAATTCTGTTTAAGGAGGGTAGAATGTAATACCCTAAAAAATTAATTCGGAAAGAATAAATAAATCGGAGAGAATAATTAAATCGGAGAATGTTTCTTTTAGCAAAGCGATTGAATAGGAGAAAGAGGGGTTTTAATGTAATACTCGATTTATTCTATGAAAGAAAGCGCTCAAAAGAGAAATTAGACATAAAAAGGGGTTTATCGGTTTTTTAACTTTGGGCCTCGGGCCTTGGCCCAGAGGCCCATGAGGGGCCGCCACCAATAAAAGGAGGAGGAAACCCTAGTGCTACAGTACCACGGCCCTGGTACTGTAGTGCCGCATCAGTAGCACCCCCCTTGCTATGCCAAGAGGAGAAAGGATGGAGAGGAAGGAAGAAGGAGAAACGCCGGAATTGGCCAATCAAGGAGAAAGCAAGGAAAAGAGAGGAGAGGATCCTCGTGCGGCGCTGGTGTGGGTGTTCGTCAACGATTCATCAAGGGTAACACCGATCTCCGATAGTTTAGAGGTTTAATTGGTTGTTTAATCAATGCCGGGTAATAGATTCAATTCTGTCCAGATTCTTGGACGTAGGTTTTCGTGTATTTAGAGGTAGAATCTGGGGATTACTTATCTTAGAGAAAGTTGGGTGACGTCCTTAGCTTTACGTGGCCACCAAGAACGCTTAAATCCGATTAACGGTTAAAAAGTTATGAATTGTTTAGTGCCGCTGTCCTGTTAATCTGTCAACATCGTGACAGTCTGTAGAAATTGGGGTTAATCTATTAGTTAAATACGAAATCAGAGGATCTTGTTATAACGAAAAAGATGGGTAATTTCCATACCTTTCCAGAAAGCCAAAGAACGCAATATTTGAACTTTCGTAGGAAAAGTTATGACTTTTTTTGTGTGCTGTCCAGAGAACCCGATATGATATTTGTTGTCCTAAAGAGTGGCTTGGTAGGGGCATTTGATTGCAGAATCAGAAGGGCTCCCCAACTAAGTTTATTTAGATAATTTTATTATCTTTTCATAAAGTGTTAGAACACCTGATTTGGATTCTTGAGCAGAAAGTTATATAATTTAGAAATTGACTGTCCGCAGTGGACACTTAATCGATCGGTAGAAATTGGAAGGTTGGGAAGCGCTTGGGAGTTTAGCGAGTTCAATTGTGTTCTTATTTGTTTATGGGTCCAGTATGCTTGTCTTAGATTGGGTTATTATTATGTTCAGGTGGGAGGGTGATCCCAAGGGCAGCGCCTTCTTCGCGTCCATCGTCCTCGCGTGGTTGAGGCAAGTATTCGGGTTAAAGAATAATGACGATTGTTTGCTAAGATTGATTGTGTCTTGATCGTGATTGCCATGTATGGATGATATTGTGATGAATTACAATATATCTTGGTATATTCAAGCTATGGTTAAAGTTTCATGTGTTCATGGTTAATGCTTACACGTTACTATGTACATGTTGGATTCATATGTTTAGAAGATAATGTCATTGAACATATGCATGTAGTAAGCATGATTGAGTTTTGCTCACGTGGTGACCAAGTATGAATTGTTGAGGTCCCCGTCATGTCGATGACGGGCTAGAGGTCCCCACATTCGTGTAATGTGGGCAATGAGTAAAGAGGTCCCCATCATGCTGATGATGGGCAAAGGTCCCTATACTTGTGGAGTATAGGCTCTTGGTCCCTATTGCCAGAGTGCATAGGCATGGGTATACATCGACGGTTGTATACCCCGCATTACCGGTAAAATGCGAAAAGAGATAAAGATTAAAATGTGCATTGCATGGTTGCATTACATAAGCATGAAGGCTATGTTTAGCGTAATGTTTAATTGTGAATATTAATGCTGTGACTGTGTTTCTAGATTTGGCCTTGTTGATACTTGCTGAGTCTGTGGACTCACCCTTGCTTTGTTGTGCTTTTCGGTACCACTGGCAAGAGCGGCATGCATGGGAGGGAGTAGCTTTTACTGGATTGCACACACTACCCTTCATCCTAATAAAATCATATCATGTAGTTCATACTATATGAATGAGTAAACTGTTAAGTTTCATTAATAGATTTGGTTGAGTGTTTTGGTCTATCTGTAATGTTGAGATTAGCAAGTTGGATTATGCTAAATATTTCTCCATCGGATTAGACTATATTATATGCTTGGATGATAGTGAATGTTGATTTGTTGATGAACTGTAATAAGTAAACCAAGATGGGAAGGAAGGATACCTTCTCCATGATTTATTACTTGCTTGTGAATCTAGTTTAATGATGAACTGTAATAGATAGAAATTAATCGGTGAAGGAAGGATACCTTCTCCATATATTGGATGTTTTATTTATGCCTTCCTATGATATTCAGTTGGTACCTCCGGTATTAATTAATAATACAAAGGAGGTTCTGCCGAATTTTGGTAAGATGGTTGTAGATAGTTCGTTTTACTTGTTTAATTTAGTAGCATTCCAGGCTCATATTGGGCTGGGGTGTTACAGGAGCTCTCGATACCGTCGTTCAGCAAAGTTTCACACCTGCTCGGAATTATTCCAAATGCACCTGGAAATGACATAGGGCACACCAGAAGTCCATTTTGGGTGTTTGCATTGATTTTCTTTCCGTGCGTCGATTTCATAATGTGGAGCTCTGGGTACCCGGTCGCTCTGCATAGTTTTACATCTGCTCAGAATTATTCCAAATGCACCTAGAAATAACGTAGGGCACACTAGAACTCTATTATGGGTGTTTGGTTTTGATTTTCTTTTCGTGCCTCGATTTCATAAATTGGAGCTCAGTTTACGCGTCGTTCTGGAAAGTTTCACACTTGCTCGTAATTATTCCAAATGCACCTAGAAATGACGTAGGGCACACCAGAAGTCCATTATACTTATTTGGTGTGGATTTTCTTTCCGTGCCTCCATTTCCCAAAGTGGAGCTCTGGATATCGTCGTTCAGCAAAGTTTCACACCGGCTCGGAAGGATTACAAATGCACCTAGAAATGAGGTTGGGCACACTAGAAGTCTGTTTTGTGTGTTTCGTATTGATTGTCTTTCTGTGACTCGATTTCATAAGGTGGAGCTCTGGGTACCGTCGTTCGGGAAACTTTCACACCTGCTCGGAATTATTCCAAATGCACCTAGAAATGACATGGGCACACCGAAGTCCATTTTGGGTGTTTGCGTTTATTTTCTTTCCGTGCCTCGACATCATAATGTGGAGCTCCGGGTACCCGTCGCTCTGCAAAGTTTTACACCTGCTCAGAATTATTCCAAATGCACCTAGAAATGACGTAGGGCACATTACAAGTCCATTATGGGTGTTTGGTTTTGATGTTTTTCCGTGCCTCGATTTCATAAATTGGAGCCGAGTGCAGCGTGGATGCTCGAAAGTTTCACACCGGTGGAAAGATTCCAAATGCACCTAGAAATGAGGTTAGGCACACTAGAAGTCTATTTTGGGTGTTTCAGATTGATTGTCTTTCGTGCCTCGATTTCATAAAGTGGAGCTCTAGGTACCGCTGCTCAAAGAAAGTTTCACACCTTTCGGAATTATTCCAAATGCACCTAGAAATGACATAGGGCACACCAGAAGTTCATTTTGGGTGTTTGCGTTGATTTTCTTTCCGTGCCTCAATTTCATAATGTGGAGCTCCGGGTACCCGTCGCTCTGCAAAGTTTTACACCTGCTCAGAATTATTCCAAATGCACCTAGAAATGACGTAGGGCACATTAGAAGTCCATTATGGGTGTTTGGTTTTGATTTTCTTTCCGTGCCTCGATTTCATAAATTGGAACTAAGGGTACGCGTCGTTCTGGAAAGTTTCACACCGGCTTGTAAAGATTCCAAATGCACCTAGAAATGAGGTAGGGCACACTAGAAGTCCATTATGGGAGTTTGATGTTCATTTTCTTTCCTTGCGCCGATTTTATAAAATGGAGCTCTGGTACCGTGCTCGAACGTTACACACTTCCTCGAATTATTCTAAATGCACCTAGAAATAACGTGGGCACACTGAAGTCCATTATAGTTATTTGGTGTGGATTTTCTTTCCGTGCCTCGATTTCATAAATTGGAGCTTAGGTACGCGTGGTTCGAAAGTTTCACACCGGCTCGGAAGGATTCCAAATGCACCTAGAAATGAGGTAGGGCACACTAGAAGTCTATTTTGGGTGTTTCAGATTGATTGTCTTTTCGTGCCTCAATTTCATAAAGTGGAGCTCGATACCGCTGCTCAAAGAAAGTTTCACACCGCTTTCGGAATAATTCAAATGCACCTAGAAATGACATAGGGCACACCGAAGTCCATTATAGTTATTTGGTGTAGATTTTCTTTCCGTGCCTCGATTTCAAAAAGTGGAGCTTTGGATACCGCTGCTCAAAGAAAGTTTCACACCGCTCGGAAGGATTCCAAATGCACCTAGAAATGAGGTAGGACACACTAGAAGTGTATTTTGGGTGTTTGATGTTAATTGTCTTTCGTGCCTCGGTTTCATAAAGTGGAGCTCGATACCGCTGCTCAAAGAAAGTTTCACACTTGCTCAATGATTCCAAATGCACCTAGAAATGACATAGGGCACACCGAAGTCCATTTTGGGTGTTTGCGTTGATTTTCTTTCCGTGCCTCGATTTCATAATGTGGAGCTCCGGGTACCCGTCGCTCTGCAAAGTTTTACACCTGCTCAGAATTATTCCAAATGCACCTCGAAATGAAGTAGGGCACACTAGAAGTCCATTATGGGTGTTTGGTTTTGATTTTCTTTCCGTGCCTCGATTTCATAAATTGGAGATCGAGTGCTGCGTGGATTCTCGAAAGTTTCACACCGGCTGGGAAAGATTCCAAATGCACCTAGAAATGAGGTAGGCCACACTAGAAGTCCATTATGGGAGTTTGATGTTCATTTTCTTTCCATGCCTCGATTTCATACAGTGGAGCTCTGGGTACCCGTCGTTGTGGAATGTTTCACACTTGCTCGGAATTATTCCAAATGCACCTAGAAATGACGTAGGGCACACAAGAAGTCCATTATTTTTATTTGGTTTTGATTTTCTTTCCGTGCCTCGATTTCATAAATTGGAGCTTAGGGTACGCGTCGTTCTGGAAAGTTTCACTCCGGCTCGATTATGGGAGTTTGATGTTCATTTTCCTTCCATGCCTCGATTTCATACAGTGGAGCTCTGTGTACCCGTCGTTCTGGAATGTTTCACACTTGCTCGGAATTATTCCACATTCGCCTAGAAATGACGTAGGGCACACCAGAAGTCCATTATAGTTATTTGGTGTAGATTTTCTTTCCGTGACTCAATTTCATAAATTGGAGCTTAGGGTACGCGTCGTTCTTTCCGTACCTCGATTTCATAATGTGGAGCTCCGGTGCGAAGTCGCTCTCTGCAAAGTTTTACACCGCCGTAATTATTCGAAATGCACCGAGAAATGACGTAGGGCACACTAAAAGTCCATTATGGGTGTTTGGTTTTGATTTTCTTTCCATGCCTCGATTTCATAAATTGGAGCTCAGGGTACGGGTTCTGAAAAGTTTCACGTCTGCTTGGAAATATTCCAAATGCACCTAGAAATGAGGTAGGGCACACTAGAAGTCCATTATGGGAGTTTGATGTTCATTTTCTTTCCATGCCTCGATTTCATAAATTGCAGCTTAGGGTGCGCGTGCTTACGAAAGTTTCACTCCGGCTCGGAAGGAGTCCAAATGCACCTAGAGATGAGGTAGGGCACACTAGAAGTCTATTTTGGGTGTTTCGTATTGATTGTCTTTCTGTGCCTCGATTTCGTAAAGTGGAGCTCGATACCGCTGTTCAAAGAAAGTTTCACACCGCTCAATGATTCCAAATGCACCTAGAAATGACAGAGGGCACACCGAAGTCCATTTTGGGTGTTTGCGTTTATTTTCTTTCCGTGCCTCGATTTCATAATGTGGAGCTCGGGTGCAGCCGCTCTGCAAAGTTTTACACCTTTCGAAATTTTTCCAAATGCACCTAGAAATGATGTAGGGCACATTAGATGTCCATTATGGGTGTTTGGTTTTGATTTTCTTTCCGTGCCTCGATTTCATAAATTGGAGCTGAGGGTACGCGTCGTTCTGGAAAGTTTCACACCGGCTGGGAAAGGTTCCAAATGCACCTAGAAATGAGGTAGGGCACACTAGAAGTCCATTATGGGAGTTTGATGTTCATTTTCTTTCCATCCCTCGATTTCATGCAGTGGAGCTCTGGGTACCCGTCGTTCTGGAATGTTTCACACTTGCTCGGAATTATTCCAAATGCACCTAGAAATGATGTAGGGCACACCAGAAGTCCATTATAGTTATTTGGTGTAGATTTTCTTTCCGTGCCTCGATTTGATAAAGTGGAGCTCTGGATACCGTCGTTCAGCAAAGTTTCACACCAGCTCGGAAGGATTCCAAAGGCACCTGGAAATGAGGTATGGCACACTAGAAGTGTATTTTGAGAGTTTCGTATTGATTGTCTTTCTGTGCCTCGATTTCATAAAGTGGAGCTCTGGATACCGTCGTTCAACAAAGTTTCACACCTGGTCGGAATGATTCCAAATGCACCTAGAAATGACATAGGGCACACCAGAAGTCCATTTTGGGTGTTTGCGTTTATTTTCTTTCTGTGCCTCTATTTCATAATGTGGAGCTCCGGGTACCCGTCGCTTTGCAAACTTTTACACCTACTCAGAATTATTCCAAATGCACCTAGAAATGAGGTTGGGCACACTAGAAGTCCATTATGGGAGTTTGATGTTCATTTTCTTTCCATCCCTCGATTTCATGCAGTGGAGCTCTGGGTACCCGTCATTCTGGAATGTTTCACACTTGCTCGGAATTATTCCAGATGCACCTAGAAATGATGTAGGGCACACCAGAAGTCCATTATAGTTATTTGGTGTAGATTTTCTTTCCGTGCCTCGATTTGATAAAGTGGAGCTCTGGATACCGTCGTTCAGCAAAGTTTCACACCGGCTCGGAAGGATTCCAAATGCACCTGGAAATGAGGTATGGCACACTAGAAGTGTATTTTGAGAGTTTCGTATTGATTGTCTTTCTGTGCCTCGATTTGATAAAGTGGAGCTCTGGATACCGTCGTTCAACAAAGTTTCACACCTGGTCGGAATGATTCCAAATGAACCTAGAAATGACATAGGGCACACCAGAAGTCCATTTTGGGTGTTTGCGTTTATTTTCTTTCTGTGCCTCTATTTCATAATGTGGAGCTCCGGGTACCCGTCGCTTTGCAAACTTTTACACCTACTCAGAATTATTCCAAATGCACCTAGAAATGAGGTTGGGCACACTAGAAGTCCATTATGGGAGTTTGATGTTCATTTTCTTTCCAAGCCTCGATTTCATAAAGTGGAGCTCTGGGTACCCGTCGTTTTGGAATGTTTCACACTTGCTCGGAATTATTCCAAATGCACCTAGTAATGACGTAGGGCACACCAAAAGTCTATTATAGTTATTTGGTGTGGATTTTCTTTCCGTGCCTCGATTTCATAAATTGGAGCTTACGGTACGCGTCGTTCTGGAAAGTTTCACACCGGCTCGGAAGGATTCCAAATGCACCTAGAAATGAGGTAGGGCACACTAGAAGTCTATTTTTTGTGTTTCGTATTGATTGTCCTTCTGTGCATCGTTTTCATAAAGTGGAGCTCTGGATACCGTCGTTCAGCAAAGTTTTACACCTGCTCACAATTATTTCAAATGCACCTAGAAATGATATAGGGCACACCAGAAGTCCATTTTGGGTGTTTGCATTGATTGTCTTTCCGTGTCTCGATTTCATAATGTGGTGCTCCGGGTACCCGTCGCTCTGCAAAGTTTTACACCTGCTCAGAATTATTGCAAATGCACCTAGAAATGACGTAGGGCACACAAGAAGTTCGTTATGGGTGTTTGGTTTTGATTTTCTTTCCGTGCCTCGATTTCGTAAATTGGAGCTCAGGGTACGCATCTTTCTGGAAAGTTTCACATTGGCTGGTAAAGATTCCAAATACTCCTAGAAATGCGGTAGGGCACACTACAAGTCCAATATGGGAGTTTGATGTCCATTTTCTTTTCTTGCCTCGATTTCATACAGTGGAGCTCTGGGTACCCGTCGTTCTGGAATGTTTCACACTTGCTCGGAATTATTCCAAATGCACCTAGAAATGAGGTAGGGCACACTAGAAGTGTATTTTGGGAGTTTCGTATTGATTGTCTTCATGTGCCTCTATTTCATAAAGTGGAGCTCTGGATACCGCTGCTCAAACAAAGTGTCACACCTTTCTTAATGATTCCAAATGCACCTAGAAATGACATAGGGCACACCAGAAGTTCATTTTGGGTGTTTGCGTTTATTTTCTTTCTGTGCCTCTATTTCATAATGTGGAGCTCCGGGTACCCGTCGCTTTGCAAACTTTTACACCTACTCAGAATTATTCCAAATGCACCTAGAAATGACGTAGGGCACACTAGAAGTCTATTATGGGTGTTTGGTTTTGATTTTCTTTTCGTGCCTCGATTTCATAAATTGGAGCTCAGGGTACGCGTCGTTCTGGAAAGTTTCACACTTGCTCGGAATTATTCCAAATGCACCTTGAAATGACGTAGGGCACACCAGAAGTCCATTATACTTATTTGGTGTGGATTTTCTTTCCATGCCTCGATTTCCCAAAGTGGAGCTCTGGATACCGTCGTTCGGCAAAGTTTCACACCGGCTCGGAAGGATTACAAATATGCCTAGAAATGAGGTTGGGCACACTAGAAGTCTATTTTGGGTGTTTCGTATTGATTGTCTTTCTGTGCCTCGATTTCATAAAGTGGAGCTCTGGATACCGTCGTTCGGCAAAGTTTCACTCCTGCTCGGAATTATTCCAAATGCACCTAGAAATGACATAGGGCACACCAGAAGTCCATTTTGGGTGTTTGCGTTGATTTTTTTTCCGTGCATCTATTTCATAATGTGGAGCTCCGGGTACCCGTCGCTCTGCAAAGTTTTACACCTGCTCAGAATTATTCCAAATGCACCTAGAAATAACGTAGGGCACATTAGAATTCCATTACGGGTGTTTGGTTTTTATTTTCTTTCCGTGCCTCGATTTCATAAATTGGAACTAAGGGTACGCGTCGTTCTGGAAAGTTTCACACCGGCTGGGGAAGATTTGCAAATGCACCTAGAAATGAGGTAGGGCACACTAGAAGTCCATTATGGGAGTTTGATGTTCATTTTCTTTCCTTGCCTCGATTTCATACAGTGGAGCTCTGGGTACCCGTATTTCTGGAACGTTACACACTTGCTCAGAATTATTCTAAATGCACCTAGAAATGACGTAGGGCACACCAGAAGTCCATTATAGTTATTTGGTGTGGATTTTCTTTCCGTGCCTCGATTTCATAAATTGGAGCTTTGGGTACGCGTCGTTCTGGAAAGTTTCACACCGGCTCAGAAGGATTCCAAATGCACCTAGAAATGAGGTAGGGCACACTAGAAGTCTATTTTTGGTGTTCCGTATTGATTGTCTTTCTGTGCCTCGATTTCATAAAGTGGAGCTGTAATACCCTAAAAAAATTAATTCGGGAAAGAATAAATAAATCGGGAGAGAATAATTAAATCGGGAGAATGTTTCTTTTAGCAAAGCGATTGAATAGGAGAAAGAGGGGGTTTTAATGTAATACTCCGATTTATTCTATGAAAGAAAGCGTTCAAAAGAGAAATTAGACATAAAAAGGGGGCTTCTGCGGTTTTTTCCAAGAACTTTGGGCCTCGGGCCTTGGCCGAGAGGCCCATGAGGGCCGACCACCAATAAAAGGAGGAGGAAACCCTAGTGCTACAGTACCACGGCCCCGGTATGCTTTGTGGTGCCTGTAGCACCCCCCTCTTTGCTATGCCAAGAGGAGAAAGGATGGAGAGGAAGGAAGAAGGAGAAACGCAGGAATTGGCCAATCAAGGAGAAAGCAAGGGAAAAGAGAAGGAGAGGATCCTCGTGCGGCGCTGGTGTGGGTGTTAGTCAACGATTCATCAAGGGTAACACCGATCTCCGATAGTTTAGAGGTTTAATTGGTTGTTTAATCAATGCCGTAATAGATTCAATTCTGTCCAGATTCTTGGACGTAGGTTTTCGTGTATTTAGAAGCAGAATCTGGGGATGACTTATCTTAGAAAGTTGGGTGACGTCCTTAGCTTTACGTGGCCATCAAGAACGCTTAAATCCGATTAACGGTTAAAAGTTATGAATTGTTTAGTGCCGCTGTCTGTTAATCTGTCAACATCCCGACAGTCTGTAGAAATTGGGGTTAATCTATTAGTTAAATACGAAATAAGAGGATCTTGTTATAACAAAAAGATGGGTAATTTCCATACCTTTCCAGAAAGCCAAAGAACGCAATATTTGAACTTTCGTAGGAAAAGTTATGACTTTTTTTGTGTGCTGTCCAGAGAACCCGATATGATATTTGTTGTCCTAAAGAGTGGCTTGGTAGGGGCATTTGATGGCAGAATCAGAAGGGCTCCCCAACTAAGTTTATTTAGATAATTTTATTATCTTTTCATAAAGTGTTAGAACACCTGATTTGGATTCCTGAGCAGAAAGTTATATAATTTAGAAATTGACTGTCCGCATGGACACTTAATCGATCGGTAGAAATTGGAAGGTTGGGAAGCGCTTGGGAGTTTAGCGAGTTCAATTGTGTTCTTATTTGTTTATGGGTCCAGTATGCTTGTCTTAGATTGGGTTATTATTATGTTCAGGTGGGAGGGTGATCCTGAGGCGGCGCCTTCTTGGCGTCCATCGTCCTCGCGTGGTTGAGGCAAGTATTCGGGTTAAAGAATAATGACGATTGTTTGCTAAGATTGATTGTGTCTTGATCGTGATTGCCATGTATGGATGATATTGTGATGAATTACAATATATCTTGGTATATTCAAGCTATGGTTAAAGTTTCATGTGTTCATGGTTAATGCTTACACGTTACTATGTACATGTTGGATTCATATGTTTAGAAGATAATGTCATTGAACATATGCATGTAGTAAGCATGATTGAGTTTTGGTCACGTGGTGACCAAGTATGAATGTTGAGGTCCCGTCATGTCGATGACGGGCTAGAGGTCCCCACATTAGTGTAATGTGGGCAATGAGTAAAGAGGTCCCCATCAAGGCGATGATGGGCAAAGGTCCCTATACTTGTGGAGTATAGGCTCTTGGTCCCTATTGCGAGTGCATAGGCATGGGTATACATCGACGGTTGTATACCCGCATTACCGATAAAATGCGAAAAGAGATAAAGATTAAAATGTGCATTGCATGGTTGCATTACATAAGCATGAAGGCTATGTTTAGCGTAATGTTTAATTGTGAATATTAATCTTTGTGGATGTGTTTCTAGATTTGGCCTTGTTGATACTTGCTTTGAGTCTGTGGACTCACCCTTGCTTTGTTGTGCTTTTAGGTACCACCTTGGCAAGAGCGGCATGCATGGGAGGGAGTAGCTTTTCTTTGGATTGCACACACTACCCTTCATCCTAATAAAATCATATCATGTAGTTCATACTATATGAATGAGTAAACCTATTAAGTTTCATTAATAGATTTGGTTGAGTGTTTTGGTCTATCTGTAATGTTGAGATTAGCAAGTTGGATTATGCTAAATATTTCTCCATCGGATTAGACTATATTATATGCTTGGATGATAGTGAATGTTGATTTGTTGATGAACTGTAATAAGTAAACCAAGATGGGAAGGAAGGATACCTTCTCCATGATTTATTACCGCTTGTGAATCTAGTTTAATGATGAACTGTAATAGATAGAAATTAATCGGTGAAGGAAGGATACCTTCTCCATATATTGGATGTTTTATTTATGCCTTCCTATGATATTACATTGGTACCTCGGTATTAATTAATAATACAAAGGAGGTTCTGCGAATTTTGGTAAGATGGTTGTAGATAGTTCGTTTTACTTGTTTAATTTAGTAGCATTCGAGGCTCATATTGAAATTTGGGTGTTACTGATTAGTATCGAGCGGTCAGAGGTCCGTGGTATTTAAATTATTAATTTTGACACACTATGCACGATAGATGGGTTGGGTTTTTGCATTGCATATACGCTTAGTTGAGTAAATAGTTACTTTTGTGCTCTGATTGCTAGTTGATCATTGTGCTTATTGTATGATATAATCTTATATACTTATAATTGATTATATTAGTTATATATTATGATAGTTGATGTCGAGAGGTTGAGGTCGTGGTTGTGGCCTCAGGCTTTACCAAAGTTACACCACTTGTTCATAATAAGAGAATAGTGAAGTGGTTACCTCGGATATCTTAGTGCAGTAGCGATAGTGAGTACCTTTACTCAATGTGTCTTTTTTTGGGTATTTTGAGTGTTGAAGATTAATGGTTCTTCCTAATGAAAGAAGTTGTTAAACCCTTTAGCGGTGTTTTGTCATAATAAGATGAGAGGTTATAATCAAAGCACTTAATGAATATGATATGGATTATAAAGATTGGGTTGCAGTGTGTGCATGATCGATCTTAGCTAAGATCCTTGAAAGAAAAGTTGAATAAGTTGAGGTTGTCCTCTAGTAGTTCTTGATGAGCTGTGACTATGAGTATAAATATATTTAGTCGGAATCAATAGAGTTATTAAGAAGTGTGGAACATTAATGAAATGATTGATCAATAGAACTATTTAGTTTGCTAAACTTATTGGATTATTTGGTCTCAATAGATTAATCTAACTGTGCAACACGAGAAAAATAAGGAGGTGTTCGATTTGTGGTCTTAGTAGATAACAATATGGGGTTTTCTTTAATTGACTATTTGATGATCTTATTTATGCTCGTGGGAATACAAATAGAGGAATGACCATCAATTAGTCCATAATTGAATAATCATCAATGGGTTATGATAACCTCCAGTTAGAATTAGAGTGTACTAAATTAGTGTGAGTGTTCCTAATAAGTGAAAGGTTGAAAGTCAAAAGTGATTTACTTATGTGTGTTTCATGGGGATGACTGTGTTTGCATGATGGTGAATTTGTGGGATAATAGTATGCGTTTGATGAGAGGACTTTGGAATAACCTCTTAAATTATGTAGTAGGTCTCCTCTAAGATAAAGTGGTTGTTGCAATGAGATTGTAAGAATTTGGTATACTCTCAATTGAGGATGATATGATAAAGTGGTATGTAATACTTTGGTAAGCCGTTAGGAGCTTTATAAGGAAGAGTTGACAATAACGAATCTTGTTAAGAGTGAATTATTCTTGATATTAGTAAGATTGTCGATATGAGAATGTGGCGCATGGGAGTGGTAATGATTCTTCTAGAGAGGAAGTAAGTTGATTGCTTTTCGTAATACCTGGGTTAAATGAAATGTTTGGAGTTTTGCATCGTGCTCTTTTGGGAGATCATGATTTATGTAGTAGATGAGATTAGTTGAGCAATGTGACGTATGGAAAGTTTACATTTGGGTTCTAAGTGATTAATTTGATTTGGTTTTAAAGGCATTTCTTGCATAGGATTGCAAGTAATGTTGTAATCAAATAAAATTGCTTTCTTTGTTAACGGAAAATGTGTGCCCTAAGTATTTGAGGTTGGAGTTAAGAATTGTAATCTGCAACTTTTACATTGTTCTGACTTAAGAGTTTCTTGGGTTTCCATAGCAATGTTTTATTTCGATTTATGGGGATTTGGAAGTTCATACGGTGGGACATGTGCCCTCATCTGCGGACTCATATTTTGTTTTTTTCGAGATCATTAATATTTGATTGTTTCTCTTGGTCTCGTACTCACTCGAGGAGCAACGCTTTTCTTGTGCGTTGAAACTTGTATTTGTTTGTTTCTTCCTTTTGAGAAAGGAATTAACCAACTTGTGTTGCCAAAGTCTTATAAAGTGTAGGCGTCGGCGGTTGGTGGTGGACAAGTATATGATAGTGGTGAAAACTTGGGAACCAAACTATTTGAAGAGCAGTAGATAGTGATTCGGTTTTGACCTATAACACCTGGAGAGGGTTCTAACTAAATGGATTGTTTGTCGATGAAATACAATTGATTAGTGTTACAACTAGTGGGACGTATGGCAAATTATGATCCAATACCCTTTGTTTGAATCTTGGTCAATCAGTTAGGGTATTGCGAATGTGTATATTGTGGTTGTGTAACTGAATTGGATTGGTGTGGATTAGAGGAGGTCCAAGATTGGTAAAATAAATCGCCTTGGGACGGCTACTTGATGAGTGAGGAATGTTGACATTAATAACTGAGGTTATTGTCGGGCTGGGTGAAATTTTAGTCATCGATCGAGGGTTACCGATCAAGTATCTGGGAAGTTCGATGTGGAATTCTTAAAGGTGGAATTCGGGTTTGGCATTTTATGCTAGCATCTTAGTTTCCCATTATTAGGTTCCAAGAGTTATGGTGATCTTTGATAGGATCTTTTGGATGCAATAAATGAGGGTGTATGCGGTGAATTTCAAGTTGATTATCCTTAAAAGATTGAGGTGATGTGATTGTAGCTGAAATCTATATTGAGGTGTGTTGGGAATTATTATTTGTCAAGGTAATTCCTTTGGTAGAGAAGGTGATCACAAGATGTTATTGTGGGTTGGAAGAGTCTCTCTTAGAGATGTGAATTCGTGTTCGGTTTGAGCATAGATTTGAGGCTTGCCAAATTAAAAGAAATGAATTAGTGTGTTATGCGATGATTTGGAATCTCATGATGTAAGAAAAGTTGAATTCTGAAAACAAAGTTTGAAAACAAAAAAAAGGGATTGTACTCTCGGATGATGAAATATTCTCCTGGTTTTATTTGAGCCTTGTCTCTATGATGATGCCAATTATAAATTGAGTTGATTCATCTTGGTATGCGTGGTTCTTTTCGGTTAAGACAAAGAAAAGAAATGGTTGTTCATCGATTGATGATCATTTTGGAATTGACAGTTAAGAGAATGAGTTAGTGTGATTCTTTCCAGTTCATGAGTTAAAATGAAGTAGTTGATTTGAGCACTCGAGTGATTTCTTTTGGCTTATGTAGAGTTCAATTGCAAACTGTCTAGTTGGATTGTGAAAAGGTTTTCATGGGGAATCTTCGATTTTGGATTTGAGTGGTTTGAGGGAAGTTGGAATTGCATTGTGAATCCTTTGATTTTAGTCGAATCTGATTTTTAGAGTCGATTAAAATAAGTTGTATTGCGCATCCTTGCTTAACGAAGACCCTCCTAGTTAGGATGAAGAGATCGTCAAGATAGAATGAGCGTTCCATATGCTTATGCACAAATTCGTGGTTTGGTACCAAAGGAAGGATATCCCAAGGTACATTGGTTTGTTTCGGAAGTTGTGGGAAGTTTGAAGTTGGCAAAACGTTAGGACCGTATTGAGTCCATGCACGAGTACACATCGTGTTGTTTGTTCGATCTTGAGTGAGTACCAGAGAGGTCCAAAGTTTGAAGTTTCATGAGCCGCCGTGACCTTTGAGTAGCATCACGTGCGTTGTTAGAGAGGTCGAGCGAGTCTTTGAGGCACAAGTCGTTGGTTTGTGTCAAGGTGCCTTTGTCCCATTAGTCCGAGAGAGGTGACTTGGGAATTGGAGTCTCGCATCTTGTGAGCATTATCCAAAGTTATTCACGGCAGCCTACATAGTAATGTTAGTAAATCTTTTAGTGTGGTTATTCTTTGGTGTTGAGGTTGAATAAATTAGGGTCGAATTACATTTAGGAGGGTAGAATGTAATACCCTAAAAAATTAATTAGGAAAGAATAAATAAATCGGGAGAGAATAATTAAATCGGAGAATGTTTCTTTTAGCAAAGCGATTGAATAGGAGAAAGAGGGGTTTTAATGTAATACTCGATTTATTCTATGAAAGCGTTCAAAAGAGAAATTAGACATAAAAAGGGGGTTTATTGCGGTTTTTTAAGAACTTTGGGCCTCGGGCCTTGGCCAGAGGCCCATGAGGGGCCGCCACCAATAAAAGGAGGAGGGAAACCCTAGTGCTACAGTACCACGGCCCCTGGTACTGTAGTGCCTGTATACACCCCCTCTTTGCTATGCCAAGAGGAGAAAGGATGGAGAGGAAGGAAGAAGGAGAAACGCCGAATTGGCCAATCAAGGAGAAAGCAAGGGAAAAGAGGGAGAGGATCCTCGTGCGGCGCTGGTGTGGGTGTTAAATCAGCGATTCATCAAGGGTAACACCGATCTCCGATAGTTTAGAGGTTTAATTGGTTGTTTAATCAATGCCGGGTAATAGATTCAATTCTGTCCAGATTCTTGGACGTAGGTTTTCGTGTATTTAGAGGTAGAATCTGGGGATTACTTATCTTAGAGAAAGTTGGGTGACGTCCTTAGCTTTACGTGGCCACCAAGAACGCTTAAATCCGATTAACGGTTAAAAAGTTATGAATTGTTTAGTGCCGCTGTCCTGTTAATCTGTCAACATCCTGACAGTCTGTAGAAATTGGGGTTAATCTATTAGTTAAATACGAAATCAGAGGATCTTGTTATAACGAAAAAGATGGGTAATTTCCATACCTTTCCAGAAAGCCAAAGAACGCAATATTTGAACTTTCGTAGGAAAAGTTATGACTTTTTTTGTGTGCTGTCCAGAGAACCCGATATGATATTTGTTGTCCTAAAGAGTGGCTTGGTAGGGGCATTTGATTGCAGAATCAGAAGGGCTCCCCAACTAAGTTTATTTAGATAATTTTATTATCTTTTCATAAAGTGTTAGAACACCTGATTTGGATTCTTGAGCAGAAAGTTATATAATTTAGAAATTGACTGTCCGCATGGACACTTAATCGATCGGTAGAAATTGGAAGGTTGGGAAGCGCTTGGGAGTTTAGCGAGTTCAATTGTGTTCTTATTTGTTTATGGGTCCAGTATGCTTGTCTTAGATTGGGTTATTATTATGTTCAGGTGGGAGGGTGATCCCAAGGGCGGCGCCTTCTTGGCGTCCATCGTCCTCGCGTGGTTGAGGCAAGTATTCGGGTTAAAGAATAATGACGATTGTTTGCTAAGATTGATTGTGTCTTGATCGTGATTGCCATGTATGGATGATATTGTGATGAATTACAATATATCTTGGTATATTCAAGCTATGGTTAAAGTTTCATGTGTTCATGGTTAATGCTTACGTTACTATGTACATGTTGGATTCATATGTTTAGAAGATAATGTCATTGAACATATGCATGTAGTAAGCATGATTGAGTTTTGCTCACGTGGTGACCAAGTATGAATTGTTGAGGTCCCGTCATGTCGATGACGGGCTAGAGGTCCCCACATTAGGTGTAATGTGGGCAATGAGTAAAGAGGTCCCCATCATGTCGATGATGGGCAAAGGTCCCTATACTTGTGGAGTATAGGCTCTTGGTCCCTATTGCCGAGTGCATAGGCATGGGTATACATCGGCGGTTGTATACCCGCATTACCGATAAAATGCGAAAAGAGATAAAGATTAAAATGTGCATTGCATGGTTGCATTACATAAGCATGAAGGCTATGTTTAGCGTAATGTTTAATTGTGAATATTAATGCTGTGACTGTGTTTCTAGATTTGGCCTTGTTGATACTTGCTGAGTCTGTGGACTCACCCTTGCTTTGTTGTGCTTTTAGGTACCACTGGCAAGAGCGGCATGCATGGGAGGGAGTAGCTTTTACTGGATTGCACACACTACCCTTCATCCTAATAAAATCATATCATGTAGTTCATACTATATGAATGAGTAAACTGTTAAGTTTCATTAATAGATTTGGTTGAGTGTTTTGGTCTATCTGTAATGTTGAGATTAGCAAGTTGGATTATGCTAAATATTTCTCCATCGGATTAGACTATATTATATGCTTGGATGATAGTGAATGTTGATTTGTTGATGAACTGTAATAAGTAAACCAAGATGGGAAGGAAGGATACCTTCTCCATGATTTATTACTGCTTGTGAATCTAGTTTAATGATGAACTGTAATAGATAGAAATTAATCGGTGAAGGAAGGATACCTTCTCCATATATTGGATGTTTTATTTATGCCTTCCTATGATATTACATTTGGTACCTCCGGTATTAATTAATAATACAAAGGAGGTTACTCAGAAATTTGGTAAGATGGTTGTAGATAGTTCGTTTTACTTGTTTAATTTAGTAGCATTCGAGTGCTCATATTGGGTGGGGTGTTACAGAGCTCTCGATCTGAAATGGTTCAAAAAAGTTTCACACTGCTCGGAATTATTCCAAATGCACTGGAAATGACATAGGGCACACCGAAGTCCATTTTGGGTGTTTGCATTGATTTTCTTTCCGTCGTCGATTTCATAATGTGGAGCTCTGGGTACCGGTAAGCTCTGCATAGTTTACATCTGCTCGAAATTATTCCAAATGCACCTAGAAATAACGTAGGGCACACTAGAACTCTATTATGGGTGTTTGGTTTTGATTTTCTTTTTCGTGCCTCGATTTCATAAATTGGAGCTCGGTTCTGCGTCGATTCGGAAAGTTTCACACTTGCTCGTAATTATTCCAAATGCACCTAGAAATGACGTAGGGCACACCAGAAGTCCATTATACTTATTTGGTGTGGATTTTCTTTCCGTGCCTCCATTTCCCAAAGTGGAGCTCTGGATATCGTCGTTCAGCAAAGTTTCACACCGGCTCGGAAGGATTACAAATGCACCTAGAAATGAGGTTGGGCACACTAGAAGTCTGTTTTGTGTGTTTCGTATTGATTGTCTTTCTGTGACTCGATTTCATAAGGTGGAGCTCTGGGTACCGTCGTTCGGGAAACTTTCACACCTGCTCGGAATTATTCCAAATGCACCTAGAAATGACATAGGGCACACCAGAAGTCCATTTTGGGTGTTTGCGTTTATTTTCTTTCCGTGCCTCGACATCATAATGTGGAGCTCCGGGTACCCGTCGCTCTGCAAAGTTTTACACCTGCTCAGAATTATTCCAAATGCACCTAGAAATGACGTAGGGCACATTACAAGTCCATTATGGGTGTTTGGTTTTGATGTTTTTTCCGTGCCTCGATTTCATAAATTGGAGCTGAGGGTACGCGTCGTTCTGGAAAGTTTCACACCGGCTGGGAAAGATTCCAAATGCACCTAGAAATGAGGTTAGGCACACTAGAAGTCTATTTTGGGTGTTTCGTATTGATTGTCTTTCTGTGCCTCGATTTCATAAAGTGGAGCTCTAGGTACCGTCGTTCAGCAAAGTTTCACACCTGCTCGGAATTATTCCAAATGCACCTAGAAATGACATAGGGCACACCAGAAGTTCATTTTGGGTGTTTGCGTTGATTTTCTTTCCGTGCCTCAATTTCATAATGTGGAGCTCGGGTGCACTCGCTCTGCAAAAGTTTTACACCGCGAATTATTCCAAATGCACCTAGAAATGACGTAGGGCACATTAGAAGTCCATTATGGGTGTTTGGTTTTGATTTTCTTTCCGTGCCTCGATTTCATAAATTGGAACTAAGGGTACGCGTCGTTCTGGAAAGTTTCACACCGGCTTGTAAAGATTCCAAATGCACCTAGAAATGAGGTAGGGCACACTAGAAGTCCATTATGGGAGTTTGATGTTCATTTTCTTTCCTTGCGTCGATTTTATAAAATGGAGCTCTGTGTACCCGTCGTTCTGGAACGTTACACACTTCCTCAGAATTATTCTAAATGCACCTAGAAATAACGTAGGGCACAGCAGAAGTCCATTATAGTTATTTGGTGTGGATTTTTCTTTCCGTGCCTCGATTTCATAAATTGGAGCTTAGGGTACGCGTCGTTCTGGAAAGTTTCACACCGGCTCAGAAGGATTCCAAATGCACCTAGAAATGAGGTAGGGCACACTAGAAGTCTATTTTTGGTGTTCTGTATTGATTGTCTTTCTGTGCCTCAATTTCATAAAGTGGAGCTCTGGATACCGTCGTTCAGCAAAGTTTCACACCTGCTCGGAATAATTCAAACGCACCTAGAAATGACATAGGGCACACCAGAAGTCCATTATAGTTATTTGGTGTAGATTTTCTTTCCGTGCCTCGATTTCAAAAAGTGGAGCTTTGGATACCGTCGTTCAGCAAAGTTTCACACCGGCTCGGAAGGATTCCAAATGCACCTAGAAATGAGGTAGGACACACTAGAAGTGTATTTTGGGTGTTTCGTGTTAATTGTCTTTCTGTGCCTCGGTTTCATAAAGTGGAGCTCTGGATACCGTCGTTCAGCAAAGTTTCACACCTGCTCTGAATGATTCCAAATGCACCTAGAAATGACATAGGGCACACCAGAAGTCCATTTTGGGTGTTTGCGTTTATTTTCTTTCCGTGCCTCGATTTCATAATGTGGAGCTCCGGGTACCCGTCGCTCTGCAAAGTTTTACACCTGCTCAGAATTTTTCCAAATGCACCTAGAAATGATGTAGGGCACATTAGATGTCCATTATGTGTGTTTGGTTTTGATTTTCTTTCCGTGCCTCGATTTCATAAATTGGAGCCGAGTGCAGCGTGGTTCGAAAGTTTCACACCGGCTGGGAAAGGTTCCAAATGCACCTAGAAATGAGGTAGGGCACACTAGAAGTCCACTATGGGAGTTTGATGTTCATTTTCTTTCCATCCCTCGATTTCATGCAGTGGAGCTCTGGGTACCCGTCGTTCTGGAATGTTTCACACTTGCTCGGAATTATTCCAAATGCACCTAGAAATTATGTACGGCACACCAGAAGTCCATTATAGTTATTTGGTGTAGATTTTCTTTCCGTGCCTCGATTTGATAAAGTGGAGCTCTGGATACCGTCGTTCAGCAAAGTTTCACACCGGCCCGGAAGGATTCCAAATGCACCTGGAAATGAGGTATGGCACACTAGAAGTGTATTTTGAGAGTTTCGTATTGATTGTCTTTCTGTGCCTCGATTTCATAAAGTGGAGCTCTGGATACCGTCGTTCAACAAAGTTTCACACTGTCTCGAATGATTCCAAATGCACCTAGAAATGACATAGGGCACACCAGAAGTCCATTTTGGGTGTTTGCGTTTATTTTCTTTCTGTGCCTCTATTTCATAATGTGGAGCTCCGGGTACCCGTCGTTTTGGAATGTTTCACACTTGCTCGGAATTATTCCAAATGCACCTAGTAATGACGTAGGGCACACCAAAAGTCTATTATAGTTATTTGGTGTGGATTTTCTTTCCGTGCCTCGATTTCATAAATTGGAGCTCTGGGTACCCGTCGTTTTGGAATGTTTCACACTCGCTCGGAATTATTCCAAATGCACCTAGAAATGACGGCACACCGAAGTCCATTATAGTTATTTGGTGTGGATTTTCTTTCCGTGCCTCGATTTCATAAATTGGAGCTTCTGATGCAGCGTGGTTACGAAAGTTTCACACCGGCTCGGAAGGATTCCAAATGCACCTAGAAATGAGGTAGGGCACACTAGAAGCCTATTTTTTGTGTTTCGTATTGATTGTCCTTCTGTGCATCGTTTTCATAAAGTGGAGCTCTGGATACCGTCGTTCAGCAAAGTTTTACACCTGCTCACAATTATTTCAAATGCACCTAGAAATGACATAGGGCACACCAGAAGTCCATTTTGGGTGTTTGCATTGATTGTCTTTCCGTGCCTCGATTTCATAATGTGGAGCTCCGGGTACCCGTCGCTCTGCAAAGTTTTACACCTGCTCAGAATTATTGCAAATGCACCTAGAAATGACGTAGGGCACACAAGAAGTTCGTTATGGGTGTTTGGTTTTCATTTTCTTTCCGTGCCTCGATTTCGTAAATTGGAGCTCCGGGTACGCATCGTTCTGGAAAGTTTCACATTGGCTGGTAAAGATTCCAAATACTCCTAGAAATGCGGTAGGGCACACTACAAGTCCAATATGGGAGTTTGATGTCCATTTTCTTTTCTTGCCTCGATTTCATACAGTGGAGCTCCGGGTACCCGTCATTCTGGAATGTTTCACACTTGCTCGGAATTATTCCAAATGCACCTAGAAATGAGGTAGGGCACACTAGAAGTGTATTTTGGGTGTTTCGTATTGATTGTCTTCCTGTGCCTCGATTTCATAAAGTGGAGCTCTGGATACCGTCGTTCAGCAAAGTGTCACATCTGCTCGGAATGATTCCAAATGCACCTAGAAATGACATAGGGCACACCAGAAGTCCATTTTAGGTGTTTGCGTTCATTTTCTTTCCGTGCCTCGATTTCATAATGTAGAGCTCCGGGTACCCGTCGCTCTGCAAAGTTTTACACCTGCTCAGAATTATTCCAAATGCACCTAGAAATAACGTAGGGCACATTAGAAATCCATTACGGGTCTTTGGTTTTCATTTTCTTTCCGTGCCTCGATTTCATAAATTGGAGTTGAGGGTACGCGTCGTTCTGGAAAGTTTCACACCGGCTGGGAAAGATTCCAAATGCACCTAAAAATGAGGTAGCGCACGCTACAAGTCCATGATGGCAGTTTGATGTTCATTTTCCTTACATGCCTCGATTTCATACAATGGAGCTCTGGGTACCCGTCGTTCTTGCTCGGAATTATTCCAAATGCACCTAGAAATGACGTAGGGCACACCAGAAGTCCATTATAGTTATTTGGTGTGGATTTTTTTTCCGTGCCTTGATTTCATAAAGTGGAGCTCTGGATATCGTCGTTCAGCAAAGTTTCACACCGGCTCGGAAGGATTCCAAATGCACCTAGAAATGAGGTAGGGCACACTAGAAGTGTATTTTGGGTGTTTCGTATTGATTGTCTTTCTGTGCCTCGGTTTCAAAAAGTGGAGCTCTGGATACCGTCGTTCAGCAAAGTTTCACTCCTGCTCGGAACAATTCCAAATGCACCTAGAAAGGACATAGGGCACACCAGAAGTCCTTTTTGGGTGTTTGCGTTTATTTTCTTTCTGTGCCTCGATTTCATAATGTGGAGCTCCGGGTACCCGTCGCTCTGCAAAGTTTTACACCTGCTCAGAATTATTCCAAATCCACCTAAAAATGACGTAGGGCACATTAGAAGTCCATTATGGGTGTTTAGTTTTGATGTTCTTTCCGTGCCTCGATTTCATAAATTGGAGCTGAGGGTACGCGTCGTTCTGGAAAGTTTCACACCGGCTGGGAAAGATTCCAAATGCACCTAGAAATGAGGTTGGGCACACTAGAAGTCTATTTTCGGTGTTTCGTATTGATTGTTTTTCTGTGCCTCGATTTCGTAAAGTGGAGCTCTGGATACGGTCGTTCATCAAAGTTTCACACCTGCTCGGAATAATTCCAAATGCACCTAGAAATGACATAGGGCACACGAGAAGTCCATTTTGTGTGTTTGCGTTGATTTTCTTTCCGTGCCTCAATTTCATAATGTGGAGCTCCGGGTACCCGTCGCTCTGCAAAGTTTTACACCTGCTCAGAATTATTCCAAATGCAGCTAGAAATGACGTAGGGCACATTAGAAGTCCATTATGGGTGTTTAGTTTTGATTTTCTTTCCGTGCCTCGATTTCATAAATTGGAACTAAGGGTACGCGTCGTTCTGGAAAGTTTCACACCGGCTGGGGAAGATTTGCAAATGCACCTAGAAATGAGGTAGGTCACACTAGAAGTCCATTATGGGAGTTTGATGTTCATTTTCTTTCCTTGCCTCGATTTCATACAGTGGAGCTCTGGGTACCCGTATTTCTGGAACGTTACACACTTGCTCAGAATTATTCTAAATGCACCTAGAAATGACGTAGGGCACACCAGAAGTCCATTATAGTTATTTGGTGTGGATTTTCTTTCCGTGCCTCGATTTCATAAATTGGAGCTTTGGAGTGCAGCGTGGATTACGAAAGTTTCACACCTGTTCGGAAGGATTCCAAATGCACCTAGAAATGAGGTAGGGCACACTAGAAGTCTATTTTTGGTGTTCCGTATTGATTGTCTTTCTGTGCCTCGATTTCATAAAGTGGAGCTCTCGATACCGTCGTTCAGCAAAGTTTCACACCTACTCGGAATTATTCCAATCCACCTGGAAATGACATAGGGCACACCAGAAGTCCATTTTGGGTGTTTGCTTTTATTTTCTTTCTGTGCCTCGATTTCATAATGTGGAGCTCTGGGTACCCGGTCGCTCTGCATAGTTTTACATCTGCTGAGAATTATTCCAAATGCACCTAGAAATGACGTAGGGCACACTAGAAGTCTATTATGGGTGTTTGGTTTTGATTTTCTTTTCGTGCCTCGATTTCATAAATTGGAGCTCAGTTTACGCGTCGTTCTGGAAAGTTTCACACTTGCTCGGAATTATTCCAAATGCACCTAGAAATGACGTAGGGCACACCAGAAGTCCATTATACTTATTTGGTGTGTATTTTCTTTCCGTGCCTCGATTTCCCAAAGTGGAGCTCTGGATATCGTCGTTCAGCAAAGTTTCACACCGGCTCGGAAGGATTACAAATGCACCTAGAAATGAGGTTGGGCACACTAGAAGTCTGTTTTGTGTGTTTCGTATTGATTGTCTTTCTGTGCCTCGATTTCATAAAGTGGAGCACTGGGTACCGTCGTTCGGCAAACTTTCACACCTACTCGGAATTATTCCAAATGCACCTAGAAATGACATAGGGCACACCAGAAGTCCATTTTGGGTGTTTGCGTTGATTTTCTTTCCGTGCCTCTATTTCATAATGTGGAGCTCCGGATACCCGTCGCTCTGCAAAGTTTTACACCTGCTCAGAATTATTCCAAATGCACCAAGAAATGACGTAGGGCACATTAGAAGTCCATTATGGGTCTTTGGTTTGGATTATCTTTCCGTGCCTCGATTTCATAAATTGGAGCTCAAGGTACGCGTCGTTCTGGAAATTTTCACACCGGCTGGGAAAGATTCCAAATGCACCTAGAAATGAGGTAGGGCACACTAGAAGTCCATTATGGGAGTTTGATGATCATTTTCTTTCCATGCCTCGATTTCATACAGTGGAGCTCTGGGTACCCGTCGTTCTAGAATGTTTCACACTTGCTTGGAATTATTCGAAATGCACCTAGAAATGATGTAGAGCACACCAGAAGTCCATTATACTTATTTGGTGTGGATATTCTTTCCGTGCCTCGATTTCCTAAAGTGGAGCTCTGGATACCGTCGTTCAGCAAAGTTTCACACCGACTCAGAAGGATTACAAAAGCACCTAGAAATGAGGTTGGGCACACTAGAAGTCTATTTTGGGTGTTTCGTATTGATTGTCTTTCTGTGCCTCGATTTCATAAAGTGGAGCTCCGGATACCGTCGTTCGGCAAAGTTTCACACCTGCTCGAAATTATTCCAAATGCACCTAGAAATGACATAGGGCACACCAGAAGTCCATTTTGGGTGATTGCGTTGATTTTCTTTCCGTGCCTCGATTTCATAATGTGGTGCTCCGGGTACCCGTCGCTCTGCAAAGTTTTACACCTGCTTAGAATTATTCCAAATGCACCATGAAATGACGTAGGGCACATTAGAAGTCCATTATGGGTGTTTGGATTCGATTTTCTTTCCGTGCCTTGATTTCATAAATTGGAGCTGAGGGTACGCGTCATTCTGGAAAGTTTTACACCGGCTGGGAAAGATTCCAAATGCACCTAGAAATGAGGTAGGGCACACTAGAAGTCCATGATGGGAGTTTGATGTTAATTTTCTTTCCATGCCTCGATTTCATACAGTGGAGCTCTGGGTACCCGTCGTTCTGGACCGTTTCAAACTTGCTCGGAATTATTCGGAATGCACCTAGAAATGATGTAGAGCACACCAGAAGTCCATTATACTTATTTGGTGTGGATTTTCTTTCCGTGCCTCGATTTCCTAAAGTGGAGCTCTGGATAACGTCGTTCAGTAAAGTTTCACACCGGCTCACAAGGATTCCAAATGCACCTAGAAATGAGGTAGGGCACACTAGAAGTCTATTTTGGG
This sequence comes from Phyllostachys edulis, assembly GCA_036346405.1. NCBI lineage: Eukaryota > Viridiplantae > Streptophyta > Magnoliopsida > Poales > Poaceae > Phyllostachys > Phyllostachys edulis. Next base: position 82,612 of record JAYEVD010000859.1, on the reverse strand, counting down.
TGTTTCGTATTGATTGTCTTTCTGTGCCTCGATTTCATAAAGTCGAGCTCTGCATACCTGTAACACCCCAGTTTGCCAAGGGCCTGGAATGCTACCAAACTAACCATTTAACACAACTAAGCAGAAAATAAAATTTCTAAATTTCGGCAGAACCTCCCCTGTATAGATGGCTATACGGAGGTTCCAATAGTCATATAACAAGTTCATAAAGGTAACGCTAATGACATGAGCATCACAGGACTAGAAGTCTATTATGGGTGTTTGGTTTTGATTTTCTTTCCTTGCCTCGATTTCGTACAGTAGAGCTCTGGGTACCCGTCGTTCTGGAACGTTACACACTTGCTCAGAATTATTCTAAATGCACCTAGAAATGACGTAGGGCACACCAGAAGTCCATTATAGTTATTTGGTGTGGATTTTCTTTCCGTGCCTCGATTTCAAAAATTGGAGCTTAGGGTAGGCGTCGTTCTGGAAAGTTTCACACCGGCTCGGAAGGATTCCAAATGCACCTAGAAATGAGGTAGGGCACACTAGAAGTCTATTTTTGGTGTTCCGTATTGATTGTCTTTCTGTGCCTCGATTTCATAAAGTGGAGCTCTGGATACCGTGTTCAGCAAAGTTTCACACCTGCTCGGAATTATTCCAAAGGCACCTGGAAATGACATAGGGCACACCAGAAGTCCATTTTGGGTGTTTGCATTGATTTTCTTTCCGTACCTCGATTTCATAATGTGGAGCTCTGGGTACCCGGCCGCTCTGCATAGTTTTACACCTACTCAGAATTATTCCAATTGCACCTAGAAATAACGTAGGGCACACTAGAAGTCTATTATGGGTGTTTGGTTTTGATTTTCTTTTCGTGCCTCGATTTCATAAATTGGAGCTCAGTGTACGCGTCGTTCTGGAAAGTTTCACACTTGCTCGGAATTATTCCAAATGCACCTAGAAATGACGTAGGGCACACCAGAAGTCCATTATACTTATTTGGTGTGGATTTTCTGTCCATACCTCGATTTCCCAAAGGGGAGCTCTGGATACCGTGGTTCAGCAAAGTTTCACACCGGCTCGGAAGGATTACAAATGCACCTAGAAATGAGGTTGGGCAAACTAGAAGTCTATTTTGGGTGTTTCGTATTGATTGTCTTTCTGTGCCTCGATTTCATAAAGTGGAGCTCTAGATACCGTCGTTCGGCAAAATTTCACACGTGCTCGGAATTATTCCAAATGCACCTAGAAATGACATAGGGCACACCAGAAGTCCATTTTGGGTGTTTGCGTTGATTTTCTTTCCGTGCCTCTATTTCATAATGTGGAGCTCCGTGTACCCGTCGCTCTGAAAAGTTTTACACCTGTTAAGAATTATTCTAAATGCACCTAGAAATAACATAGGGCACATTAGAAGTCCATTACGGGTGTTTGGTTTTCATTTTCTTTCCGTGCCTTGATTTCATAAATTGGAGCTGAGGGTACGCGTCGTTTTGGAAAGTTTCACACCGGCTGGGAAAGATTCCAAATGCACCTAAAAATGAGGTAGGGCATACTACAAATCCATTATGGGAGTTTGATGTTCATTTTCTTTCGATGCCTCGATTTCATACAGTGGAGCTCTGGGTACCCGTCGTTCTGGATTGTTTCACACTTGCTCGGAATTATTCGAAATGCACCTAGAAATTACGTAGGGCACACCAGAAGTCCGTTATAGTTATTTGGTGTGTATTTTCTTTCCGTGCCTTGATTTCATACAGTGGAGCTCTGGATATCGTCGTTCAGCAAAGTTTCACACCGGCTCGGAAGGATTCCAAATGCACCTAGAAATGAGGTAGGGCACACTAGAAGTGTATTTTGGGTGTTTCGTATTGATTGTCTTTCTGTGCCTCGGTTTCAAAAAGTGGAGCTCTGGATACTGCTGTGTTGAAAGTTTCACACCTGCTCGGAATGATTCCAAATGCACCTAGAAATGACATAGGGCACACCAGAAGTCCATTTTGGGTGTTTGCGTTTATTTTCTTTCCGTGCCTCGATTTCATAATGTGGAGCTCGGGTGCAGCTTCCAAATCTCTGCAAAGTTTTACACCTGCTCAGAATTATTCCAAATGCACCTAGAAATGGCGTAGGGCACATTAGAAGTCCATTATGGGTGTTTGGTTTTGATGTTCTTTCCGTGCCTCGATTTCATAAATTGGAGCTGAGGGTACGCGTCGTTCTGGAAAGTTTCACACCGGCTGGGAAGGATTCCAAATGCACCAAGAAATGAGGTTGGGCACACTAGAAGTCTATTTTGGGTGTTTCTTATGGATTGTCTTTCTGTGCCTCGATTTCATAAAGTGGAGCTCTAGATACCGTCGTTCAGCAAAGTTTCACACCTGCTCGGAATTATTCCAAATGCACCTAGAAATGACATAGGGCACACCAGAAGTTCATTTTGGGTGTTTGCGTTGATTTTCTTTCCAAGCCTTAATTTCATAATGTGGAGCTCCGGGTACCCGTCGCTCTGCAAAGTTTTACACCTGCTCAGAATTATTCCAAATGCACCTAGAAATGACGTAGGGCACATTAGAAGACCATTATGGGTGTTTGGTTTTGATTTTCTTTCCGTGCCTCGATTTCATAAATTGGAACTAAGGGTACGCGTCGTTCTGGAAAGTTTCACACCGGCTTGTAAAGATTCCAAATGCACCTAGAAATGAGGTAGGGCACACTAGAAGTCCATTATGGGAGTTTGATGTTCATTTTCTTTCCTTGCCTCGATTTTATAAAGTGGAGCTCTGGGTACCCGTCGTTCTGGAACGTTACACACTTGCTCAGAATTATTCTAAATGCACCTAGAAATGACGTAGGGCACACCAGAAGTCCATTATAGTTATTTGGTGTGGATTTTCTTTCCGTGCCTCGATTTCATAAATTGGAGCTTTGGAGTGCGCGTGGATTACGGAAAGTTTCACACCGGCTCGGAAGGATTCCAAATGCACCTAGAAATGAGGTAGGGCACACTAGAAGTCTATTTTGGTGTTTGAGTATTGATTGTCTTTCCGTGCCTCGATTTCATAAAGTGGAGCTCTGGATACCGCTCGTTCAACAAAGTTTCACACCTGCTCGAATTATTCCAAATGCACTTGAAAATGACATAGGGCACACCAGAAGTCCATTTTGGGTGTTTGCATTGATTTTCTTTCCGTGCCTCGATTTCACAATGTGGAGCTCTGGGTACCCGGTCGCTCTGCATAGTTTTACACCTGCTCAGAATTATTCCAAATGCACCTAGAAATGACGTAGGGCACACTAGAAGTCTATTATGGGTGTTTGGTTTTGATTTTCTTTTCGTGCCTCGATTTCATAAATTGGAGCTCAGGGTACCCGTCGTTCTAGAATGTTTCACACTTGCTTGGAATTATTCGAAATGCACCTAGAAATGATGTAGAGCACACCAAAAGTCCATTATACTTATTTGGTGTGGATATTTTTTCCGTGCCTCGATTTCCTAAAGTGGAGCTCTGGATACCGTCGTTCAGCAAAGTTTCACACCAGCTCAGAAGGATTCCAAATGCACCTAGAAATGAGGTTGGGCACACTAGAAGTCTATTTTGGGTGTTTCGTATTGATTGTCTTTCTGTGCCTCGATTTCATAAAGTGGAGCTCTGGATACCGTCGTTAAAGCAAAGTTTCACACCGCCGAAATTATTCCAAATGCACCTAGAAATGACATAGGGCACACCAAGTCCATTTTGGGTGTTTGCGTTGATTTTCTTTCCATGCCTCGATTTCATAATGTGGAGCTCCGGCACCCGCCGTCGCTCGCAAAGTTTTACACCTACTTCGAAATTATTCCAAATGCAGCAAGAAATGACGTAGGGCACATTAGAAGTCCATTATGGGTGTTTGGTTTCGATTTTCTTTCCGTGCCTTGATTTCATAAATTGGAGCTGAGGGTACGCGTCATTCTGGAAAGTTTCACACCGGCTGGGAAAGATTCCAAATGCACCTAGAAATGAGGTAGGGCACACTAGAAGTCCATTATGGGAGTTTGATGTTAATTTTCTTTCCATGCCTCGATTTCATACAGTGGAGCTCTGGGTACCCGTCGTTCTGGAATGTTTCATACTTGCTCGGAATTATTCGAAATGCACCTAGAAATGATGTAGAGCACACCAGAAGTCCATTATACTTATTTGGTGTGGATTTTCTTTCCGTGCCTCGATTTCGTAAAGTGGTGCTCTGGATAATGTCGTGCAACAAAGTTTCACACCGGCTCGGAAGGATTCCAAATGCACCTAGAAATGAGGTAGGGCACACTAGAAGTCTATTTTGGGTGTTTCGTATTGATTGTCTTTCTGTGCCTCGATTTCGTAAAGTGGAGCTCTGGATACCTGTAACACCCCAGTTTGCCAAGGGCCTCGAATGCTACTAAACTAACCATTTAACACAACTAAGCAGAAAATAAAATTTCTAAATTTCGGCAGAACCTCCCCTGTATAGATAGCTATACGGAGGTTCCAATAGTCATATAACAAGTTCATAAAGGTAACGCTAATGACATGAGCATCACAGGACTATAGTCAGGTTTCAAGCATTTTAAACAAAAAGATGATTCAAAGATCATCCACAGTTCTCAGTCAATCATAACGAGGAAAAAGGAAACCATCAACCACAGCCACCTTCAATTATTTCAGTTCATTAATTCTCGGATGGGTGGTAGAATCCAACTCTATTATCAAAATTTTGGAGTATGTTGAAGTGAACAAAATTGAGTGTCTACTCCCTCCCAAAATGGCCATCGTCAACGATTACCTAAAACAAACAAACAAAGCAAGGGTGAGTCTGAGACTCAGCAAGTACCGTGATTAAAATGAATAATACACATAACACCCATGATCATGTGAACACCATTAAAGTGTATGAAATGAGCACATAATGAACACTTGATTGAATGGAATGAATGATTTGAACGAAATGAAAGGGACTACACACATGCAAATACCGGTATTGCTGGTGACACACCCGTATGTGTTCACCTATGCCCGCATTTAACAAAATGCGGGGATCCAAGCCCCGTACGAAGAACGTTTCGTACGGTGTCCCAAACTGCCCATATTGGAATGGTGGGTCCTACGTGCCCATACTGGAATTGATGGTTCTTATATAATGATCCACTCCCGTGGATTGAAACATGTATTATGGATGCATTGTATGACATATGAACATTGAAATCACATGCTCTCTATTCATGGAAGTAACATAGATGGATTGAATATGAACTAGTAAATATTATCATGGTACTTAGAAATTCAATACCAACCACAAGCATACAACATGTCATAATCATAGAAACACTAAGGTACTTGCCTCCCGCGCTGTGACACGTTAGTAGGCAAATGCGGTGTTCCCAAACCTGAAGCTTCACCTCCTAACAAACAAATAGCTGAAATAAGGATACGATGAACACGACATTACTAAATAACATTCTACAACGCTTCTTCGGCGATACAATATTTAACTAGAAGCTCTAAAATGGAAACCAACGCAATCTACCCTAAACCGCCCCTGGGCAGCAGCACAAAAATCAGCAGCGCTAATATGACCATAACTTTTAATCTATAACTCCAAATTGATCAATCTTCATCAATCCGGAAAGGTTATCAAATTACCTACAATAACCTAGTTGGGAGAAATCCCAGATTCTGCCAATTACAATATCATAATTTGCGAATTATCACAACAGTTTAAACTCGTCAGGAACCTAGACGGCAGAAACTAAAACGATGATATCTTTTGACTCGAACATCGGAATTAGGTGCTCTCGGCGGCCATGAAAAGCTAAGAACATCATCTAACTTTCACTAAGAGATGGGCATCTCGAATTCGGTCACTAAGGGCTCGAAATCAACCACGCAACTATTTGGACAGAAACAGGACTACAAAGAGAAAACCAATCGGTCCAACCAAATCGATCCCATTCGCTATTACCCACATCAACAACTAAGGATGGCAACCCTTACCTTTGGAGAACCCAGGAAGGTGAAGAACAAGTTTCCCCAAGAACCTCCCTTCCTTCCTTCCTTTCCTCTTGGCCTACTACCAAGAGCGTCCAAGGGTGGCCCTGGTTGGAGGAAGGAGCAAGGTCTGCGGGAGGCGCCACCAGAAGAAGAATCTGAGGACGGCGACCATTAGGAGCAGCGAGGCGCCTGGAGATGCAAGACAAGGCGGCAGACCAACAAGCAATTAGGCGGCGGCCAGGAAGAAATTAGGGGCGGCAGCCAGGGAGAAGATGGCTTAGGGTTGGGGTAAGACTTAGGGCAAGAGCGTTCCCCCCCCCACCTTTGGATCTAAAGGCTGCATCCTCCACCCTTGGATCTCAAGGCTGCTCCCCCCACGGGCCTATTTGGTCCACCTCTTGAGCTTGTTGGCCAAAGGCCCAAGCCCAGGGCAAGATTGAGCAGTTGAATAAATCCCCTCCTTTACTCTGAATTAACCGAGTGATCCAACTTCTACCTCACAACCTGTTCGGGGTATTACAATACCGTCGTTCGGCAAAGTTTCACACCTGCTTGGAATTATTCCAAATGCACCTAGAAATGACATAGGGCACACCAGAAGTCCATTTTGGGTGTTTGCGTTGATTTTCTTTCCATGCCTCGATTTCATAATGTGGAGCTCGGGCAGTAATCGCTCTGCAAAGTTTACACCTTTCGAATTATTCCAAATACACCTAGAAATGATGTACGGCACATTAGATGTCCATTATGGGTGTTTGGTTTGATTTTCTTTCCGTGCTCGATTTCATAAATTGGAGCCGAGGTGCACGATGGATTCTCGAAAGTTTCACACCTTGGGAAAAGATTCCAAATGCACCTAGAAATGAGGTAGGGCACACTAGAAGTCCATTATGGGAGTTTGATGTTCATTTTCTTTCCATGCCTCGATTTCATACTGGTGGAGCTCTGGTACCCGCTGCTCGAATGTTTCACACTTGCTTGGAATTATTCGAAATGCACCTAGAAATGATGTAGAGGACATCAGAAGTCCATTATACTTATTTGGTGCGTATTTTCTTTCCGTGCCTAGATTTCCTAAAGTGGAGCTCTGGATACCGTCGTTCAGCAAAGTTTCACACCGGCTCAGAAGGATTCCAAATGCACCTAGAAAGGCGTAGGGCATACTAGATGTCTATTTTGGGTGTTTCGTATTGATTATCTTTCTGTGCCTCGATTTCATAAAGTGGAGCTCTGGATACTGTCGTTCGGCAAAGTTTCACACCTGCTCGGAATTATTCCAAATGCACCTAGAAATGACATAGGGCACACCAGAAGTCCATTTTGGGTGTTTGCGTTGATTTTCTTTCCGTGCCTCGATTTCATAATGTGCAGCACCGGGTACCCGTCGCTCTGCAAAGTTTTACACCTGCACAGAATTATTCCAAATGCTCCAAGAAATGACGTAGGGCACATTAGATGTCCATAATGGGTGTTTGGTATTGATTTTCTTTCCGTGCATCGATTTTATAAATTGGAGCTGAGGGTATGCGTCGTTCCGGAAAGTTTCACACTGGCTGGGAAAGATTCCAAATGCACCTAGAAATGAGGTAGGGCACACTAGATGTCCATTATGGGAGTTTGATATTCATTTTCTTTCCATGCCTCTATTTCATACAGAATGTTTCACACTTCCTCGGAATTATTCGAAATGCACCTAGAAATGACGTAGGGCACACCAGAAGTCCATTTTGGGTGTTTGCGTTGATTTTCTTTCCGTGCCTCGATTTCATAAAGTGGGGCTCTGGATACCGTCGTTCAGCAAAGTTTCACGCCGGCTCGGAAGGATTCCAAATGCACCTAGAAATGAGGTAGGGCACACTAGAAGTGTATTTTGGGTGTTTCGTATTAATTGTCTTTCTGTGCCTCGATATCGTAAAGTGGAGCTCTGGATACCATCGTTCAGCAAAGTTTCACACCTGCTCGTAATGATTCCAAATGCACCTAGAAATGACATAGGTACCAGAAGTCCATTTTGGGTGTTTGCGTTGATTTTCTTTCCGTGCCTCGATTTCATAATGTGGAGCTCCGGGTACCCGTCGCTCTGCAAAGTTTACACCGCCGAAATTATTCCAAATGCACCTAGAAATGACGTACGGCACATTAGATGTCCATTATGGGTGTTTGGTTTTGATTTTCTATCCGTGCCTCGATTTCATCAATTGGACCTGAGGGTACGTGTCGTTCTGGAAAGTTTCACACCAGCTAGGAAATTTTCCAAATGCACGTAGAAATGAGGTAGGGCACACTAGAAGTCCATTATGGGAGTTTGATGTTGATTTTCTTTCCGTGCCTCGATTTCATAATGTGGTGCTCGAATGTTTCATAGTTTTACACTCACAATTATTCCAAATGCACCTAGAAATGACGTAGGGCACACTAGAAGTCCATTATGGGTGTTTGGTTTGATTTTCTTTTCAGTGCCTCGATTTCATAAATTGGAGCTCGGATACCGTCGTTAAACAAAGTTTCACACTTGCTCGGAAGGATTCCAAATGCACCTAGAAATGAGGTAGGGCACACTAGAAGTGTATTTTGGGTGTTTCGTATTAATTGTCTTTCTGTGCCTCGATATCGTAAAGTGGAGCTCTGGATACCATCGTTCAGCAAAGTTTCACACCTGCTCGTAATGATTCCAAATGCACCTAGAAATGACATAGGTACCAGAAGTCCATTTTGGGTGTTTGCGTTGATTTTCTTTCCGTGCCTCGATTTCATAATGTGGAGCTCCGGGTACCCGTCGCTCTGCAAAGTTTTACACCTGCTCAGAATTATTCCAAATACACCTAGAAATGACGTACGGCACATTAGATGTCCATTATGGGTGTTTGGTTTTGATTTTCTATCCGTGCCTCGATTTCATCAATTGGACCTGAGGGTACGTGTCGTTCTGGAAAGTTTCACACCAGCTAGGAAATTTTCCAAATGCACGTAGAAATGAGGTAGGGCACACTAGAAGTCCATTATGGGAGTTTGATGTTGATTTTCTTTCCGTGCCTCGATTTCATAATGTGGTGCTCCGGGTACCCGTCGCTCTGCATAGTTTTACACCGGCTCACAATTATTCCAAATGGCCATAGAAAAGACGTAGGGCACACTAGAAGTCTATTATGGGTGTTTGGTTTTGATTTTCTTTTCGTGCCTCGATTTCATAAATTGGAGCTCAGGATATCTGGAAAGTTTCACACTTGCTCGGAATTATTCCAAATGCACCTAGAAATGACGTAGGGCACACCAGAAGTCCATTATAGTTATTTGGTGTGGATTTTCTTTCCGTGCCTCGATTTCCCAAAGTGGAGCTCTGGATACCGTCGTTCAGCAAAATTTCACACCAGCTCGGAAGGATTACAAATGCACCTAGAAATGAGGTTGGGCACAGTAGAAGTCTATTTTGGGTGTTTCATATTGATTGTCTTTCTGTGCCTCGATTTCATCAAGTGGAGTTCTGGATACCGTCGTTCGGCAAAGTATCACACCTGCTCGGAATTATTCCAAATGCTCCTAGAAATGACATAGGGCACACCAGAAGTCCATTTTGGGTGTTTGCGTTGATTTTCTTTCCGTACCTCGATTTCATAATGTGGAGCTCCGGGTACCCGTCGCTCTGCAAAGTTTTACACCTGCTCAGGATTATTCAAATGCACCAAGAAATGACGTAGGGCACATTAGAAGTCCATCATGGGTGTTTGAATTCGATTTTCTTTCTGTGCCTCGATTTCATAAATTGGAGCTGAGGGAACGCGTCGTTCTGGAAAGTTTCACACCAGCTGGGAAAGATTCCAAATGCACCTAGAAATGAGGTCGGGCACACTAGAAGTCCATTATGGGAGTTTGATGTTCATTTTCTTTCCATGCCTCGATTTCATACAGTAGAGCTCTGGGTACCTGTCGTTCTGGAATGTTTCACACTTGCTTGGAATAATTCAAACGCACCTAGAAATGACGTAGGGCACACCAGAAGTCCATTATAGTTATTTGGTGTTGATTTTCTTTCCGTGCCTCGATTTCTTAAAGTGGAGCTCTGGATACCGTCGTTCAGCAAAGTTTCACACCGGCTCGGAAGGATTCCAAATGCACCTAGAAATGAGGTAGGACACACTAGAAGTGTATTTTGGGTGTTTCGTGTTAATTGTCTTTCTGTGCCTTGGTTTCATAAAGTGGAGCTCTGGATACCGTCGTTCAGCAACGTTTCACACCTGCTCTGAATGATTCCAAATGCACCTAGAAATGACATAGGGCACACCAGAAGTCCATTTTGGGGGTTTGCGTTTATTTTCTTTCCGTGCCTCGATTTCATAATGTGGAGCTCCGTGCAAATCGCTCTGCAAAGTTTTACACTTTCGAAATTTTTCCAAATGCACCTAGAAATGACATAGGGCACGTTAGATGTCCATTATGGGTGTTTGGTTTTGATTTTCTTTCCGTGCCTCGATTTCATAAATTGGAGCCGAGGGTGCAGCGTGGATTCTCGAAAGTTTCACACCGGTGGAAAGGTTCCAAATGCACCTAGAAATGAGGTAGGGCACACTAGAAGTCCATTATGGGAGTTTGATGTTTATTTTCTTTCCATCCTCGATTTCATACAATGGAGCTCTGGGTACCGTGGATTCTCGAATGTTTCACACTTGCTCGAATTATTCCAAATGCACCTACAAATGATGTAGGGCACACCGAAGTCCATTATAGTTATTTGGTGTGGATTTTCTTTCCGTGCCTCGATTTGATAAAGTGGAGCTCGGATACCGCTGCTTCGAAGAAAGTTTCACACCGGCTCGGAAGGATTCCAAATGCACCTGGAAATGAGGTAGGGCACACTAGAAGTGTATTTTGAGAGTTTCGTATTGATTGTCTTTCTGTGCCTCGATTTCATAAAGTGGAGCTCTAGATACCGCTGCGTTAAAGAAAGTTTCACACTGTGGAATGATTCCAAATGCACCTAGAAATGACATAGGGCACACCAGAAGTCCATTTTGGGTGTTTGAGTTTATTTTCTTTCTGTGCCTCTATTTCATAATGTTGAGCTCCGGGTACCCGTCGCTCTGCAAACTTTTACACCTACTCAGAATTATTCCAAATGCACCTAGAAATGAGGTTGAGCACACTAGAAGTCCATTATGGGAGTTTGACGTTCATTTTCTTTCAAGCCTCGATTTCATAAAGTGGAGCTCTGCGTACCCGTCGTTTTGGAATGTTTCACACTTGCTCGGAATTATTCCAAATGCACCTAGTAATGACTTAGGGCACACCAAAAGTCTATTATTGTTATTTGGTGTGGATTTTCTTTCCGTGCCTCGATTTCATAAATTGGAGCTTACGGTACGCGTCGTTCTCGAAAGTTTCACACCGGCTCGGAAGGATTCCAAATGCACCTAGAAATGAGGTAGGGCACACTAGAAGTCTATTTTTTGTGTTTCGTATTGATTGTCCTTCCGTGCATCGTTTTCATAAAGTGGAGCTCGGGATACCGTCGTTCAGCAAAGTTTTACACCTGCTCACAATTATTTCAAATGCACCTAGAAATGATATAGGGCACACCAGAAGTCCATTTTGGGTGTTTGCATTGATTGTCTTTCCGTGCCTCGATTTCATAATGTGGAGCTCCGGGTACCCGTCGCTCTGCAAAGTTTTACACCTGCTCAGAATTATTGCAAATGCACCTAGAAATGACGTAGGGCACACAAGAAGTTCGTTATGGGTGTTTGGTTTTGATTTTCTTTCCGTGCCTCGATTTCGTAAATTGGAGCTCACGGTACGCATCGTTCTAGAAAGTTTCACATCGGCTGGTAAAGATTCCAAAACACTCCTAGAAATGCGGTAGGGCACACTACAAGTCCAATATGGGAGTTTGATGTCCATTTTCTTTTCGTGCCTCGATTTCATACAGTGGAGCTCTGTGTACCCGTCGTTCTGGAATGTTTCACACTTGCTCGGAATTATTCCAAATGCACCTAGAAATGAGGTAGGGCACACTAGAGAGGATCCTCGTGCCGGTGCTGGTGTGGGTGTTCGTCAACGATTTGTCAAGGGTAACACCGATCTCCGATAGTTTAGAGGTTTAATTGGTTGTTTAATCAATGTCGGGTAATAGATTCAATTCTGTCCAGATTCTTGGACGTAGGTTTTCGTATCTTTAGAGGCAGAATCTGGGGATGACTTCTCTTAGAGAAAGTTGGGTGACGTCCTTAGCTTTACGTGGCCGCCAAGAACACCCAAATCCGATTAACGGTCAGCAAGTTATGAATTTTTTTTAGTGTCGCTGTCCTGCTAGTCTGTCAGATTTCTGACAGGTTGTAGAAACCTGTGTTAAGCCATTAGTTAAAGACGAAATCAGAGGATCTCGATATAACAAAAACTGTAGATAATTTCCATACCTTTCCAGGAAGCTAAAGAACGCAATATTTGGATAATCGTAGCAAACGTTATGGTGGTTTTAGTGTACTGTCCAGAGAACCTGACGTGAATATTGATGTTCTGTAGATTGGCTTGGTAGGGGTAGTAAATAGCAGAATCAGAAGGGCTCCCCAACTAGGTTTATCTAGGTAATTTAATTGCCTTTCAGAAAGTCTTAAAACACCTTATTTGGACCCCGGTAGTGAAAGTTATGATTTTTAGAAGTTGACTGTCCACAGAGGGACAGGTCGATCGTTAGAAGTGGGACGTTAGGAAGGCGCTTGAGAGTTTGGTCTTTTTCGTTTGAGCTATTAATTATATCTTGGGTCCAGTATGGTTGTCTTAGCTTGGTTCATAATTATTATTCAGGTGGTGGGCGGGTACAGGGCAGCACCTTCTCGCATCCTCGTTCTCTCGCGGTTAAGGCAAGTATTCGGGTTAAAGAATAATGATGATTGTTTGCTAAGATTGATTGTGTCTTGATCGTGATTGCCATGCATGGATGTTATTGTGATGAATTACAATATATCTTGGTATATTCAAGCTATGGTTAAAGTTTCTGTGTTCATGGTTAATGCTTACGTTACTATGTATATGTTGAATTCATATGTTTAGAAGATAATGTCATTGAACATATGCATGTAGTAAGCATGATTGAGTTTTGGTCACGTGGTGACCAAGTATGAATTGTTGAGGTCCCGTCATGTCGATGACGGGCTAGAAATCCCCACATTCGTGTAATGTGGGCAATGAGTAAAGAGGTCCCCATCATGCCGATGATGGGCAAAGGTCCCTATACTTGTGGAGTATAGGCTCTTGGTCCCTATTGCCGAGTGCATAGGCATGGGTATACATCGACGGTTGTATACCCGCATTACCGATAAAATGCGAAAAGAGATAAAGATTAAAAGGTGCATTGCATGGTTGCATTACATAAGCATGAAGGCTATGTTTAGCGTAATGTTTAATTGTGAATATTAATCTTTGTGGTGTGTTTCTAGATTTGGCCTTGTTGATACTTGCTGAGTCTGTGGACTCACCCTTGCTTTGTTGTGCTTTTAGGTACCACTTGGCAAGAGCGGCATGCATGGGAGGGAGTAGCTTTTACTGGATTGCACACGCTACCCTTCATCCTAATAAAATCATATCATGTAGTTCATACTATATGAATGAGTAAACTGTTGATTTGTTGATGAACTGTAATAAGTAAACCAAGATGGGAAGGAAGGATACCTTCTCCATATATTGGATGTTTTATTTATGCCTTCCTATGATATTCTGTTGGTACCTCCGGTATTAATTAATAATACAAGGGAGGTTCTGGTTCTTTTAGTAGCATTCTAGGCCGTTGATTGGCTGGGGTGTTACAGTTGGTATCAGAGCGGGCTGTAGGTCCGTGGTATTGAAAATATTAAACTTGACACACTAAGCACAGTAGTTGGGGATGGGTTTTGCATTGCATTTACGCTTCCGTCGAGTAAATAGTTACTTTTGTGCTACAGTTGCTAGTTGATCATTGTGCTTAATGTATGATATGATCTTATATACTTATAATTGATTATATCAGTTATATATTATGATAGTTGATGTCGAGAGATTGAGGTTGTGGTTGTGGCCCTGGGCTTTACCAGGTTACACCACCGTTCATAGTAAGAGAATAGTGAAGTGGTTACCTCGGATAACTTAGTACAGGCGTGATTGTGATGTACCTTTAGAAAAGTTGTTATCTTCTTTGACTTTGGTCAACTCTTGTCCAGTTGTGACTAATGAGTTTCACAAGGGTATTTTGAGTGTTGAAGATTAATGGATCTCTTTTATGAAAGAAGATGTTACACCCTTTAGCGATGTTTTGTCATGATAAGATGAGAGGTTATAAACAAAGCACTTAATGAATATGATATGGATTATCAAGATTGGGTGACAGTGTGTGCATGATTGATCTTAGCTAAGATCCTTGAAAGGAAAGTTGAATAAGTTGAGGTTGTTCTCTAGTAGTCTTGATGAGCTTTGACTATGAGTATGACTGTATTTAGGTGGAATCAATAGAGTTAGTAACAAGTATGGAACGTTGACGAACTGGTTTGATCACTATGGGTGATTAATTGATAAGCTTCTTGGATAGAGTAGATTTGCGAGTCTCAACGGATTAATCTAACCCTTTGGGATGGATAAGTCCAGAAGATGTTAGAATTTTGTCATAGTGGATATTAATCTTGAAGTTAACTTTTATGGATAAGTAATGATCATATGAAATTGCTAGGTGCATTTATTACGTATCGAAGTATGGGTTGAGCATTACTAAGAGATGAACTGATGGAATGTAACTAGTAATTTATGTTTACATGATGGTGGAGTGGTAGCATAATAATATGTCTTTGATGAGAAGGTTGATCCTTAAAAAAAAAATTGTTTAGTTTACTAAACTGGTTGGATTACTTGATCTCAATGGATTAATTTAATTGTGTAGGAAGGAGAGATAAGGATGTTTTTGGTTGCTTGATGGTCTTATGTTTGCTAGTGGGAGCATAAATAGAGAAATGACCATAAATCCTTCCAAGACAATATAATCGCATCAGCTATTTATAACCATTAGATTGGAATTGGTGTGCGCTAAATTGATGTTGAGCTTTGCTAAAAGGTTAATGATTGGAAATTAAGGGTGATCTATATAGGTGTGTTGTGAGGATGAACTGGGCAGTATGCCCTAGTTAAAAGACGGTTTACTTTGATAGTGGGGTTTGTGCATTAGTTATCATCTTGACCAGGTTGAGTATTGCAACCTTATAGAAAAAAAAATGAAATAGGTTATTGTGTTTCCTTGGAAAGGTTAGTGATGGGATAGTGAGTTATGTTGGTTCATGCCAGGAGTGCATGATAGGATGTTAGAAAGACTAACAGTTATGGTTGCTAGAGTGATGTTGATTCCTTTAAGAGGAGATTAATTTGATTGCCTTTCATGATATTCCGTAAATGAAAATGTTTGAGTTTTTGGTGAGATCATTTGGATCTCATGATTTATATGGTAGTTGAACCGCTCGAAAAAAAAAATTGATGTGTGAAGGATCTTATTGGTACTTGCGGGTTGGTCTTAAGAACTTATCTTGTTCGAGCTAACCAAGTATTGTTGTAATCAAAGAATTGTTTTACGTGTTAACGGAAAGAGTGTATTAGGAGTATTTGAGGTTTGAAGTCACGCTCAGTAACTTACGGTTTGATATCCTCTTCTTGGGGAACTGTGTCTTCAATTGTGGACTCCTCTTATGTTTTCGAGTTCATTGCCAATTGATCGTTCCTTTTGGTCTTGTGTTTACCGTGAATGGTAGCGTTTATCTGAAAGTCTGAAATTACTATTAATATTCATATTGGCCTCTTCTTCGGAGAAAGGATTAATTGATTCATGTTGCAAAACCTTTAAAGATGAATTTTGGCAATGAGATAGTGGTGGTCGAATAGATGATTCCGTGAGGCTTGGTGTCAAGATGTTTGGGATGCATGGCGCAATAAATCAATTTATTAGGATAACCCTTGGAAAGGATTTGATTTAAATAGAATGTTTGTCTTTGGAGCTAACAAGTTTCGTTGTGCAATTAGTAGGACCTATAGCAAGATGTGGTCCAAGATCTTGTGTTCATTTTGATAGAACATTAGAATTAGCAAGTATGGAAATCTTGATCGGTTTCTTAGAGTATCGCATTTGGAGTACTCGGTAAGATTGTGTAGAAGATTTATGAGGGTGTAGTTTAATGAGAGTAGTAGTATAGAGGAATCTAGTAGCCGTGTTAATTAATGGGATAGTAAAATTTGGTTAAGTTATTGTCAAGTATGACTCGGCCTCAGTAAGTAACCCTTTGGGAGATAGATTATCTCTAAAGATAACTTGGTCAAGAATATAATTATTTATTGATGTTAGTGATCGAGTATGTTTGAATCGTGATCAAACAGTTAGGGTACTGTGAATGGGTATATTGTGGTCGTGTAGCTGAATATGATTAGTATGGGTTAGAGAAGGTCTAAGATTGGTGAAATGAATCGCCTTAGGCTGTTATTTAATTAGTGAGGAATGTTGATATTAATGACTGAGGGTATTGTTGAGCTGTGTGAAATTTTAGTCATCAGATCTGAGGGTTACCTGTCAAGTATACTAGAAGTTCATGGAAGGAGACTTGGAGGTTAAATTTGGGGCTTTGCGTTTTCTGCTAGGACCTTGGAGACCCAATATTATGTGTAGAGGTGAATGAACAGAAGCGAATTTTGAATAGTATGTTGATCTTTGATAGAATACTTTGGGTAAAGTAAATGAGTGTGAATGTGGTGAATTTCAAGTTGATTAACCTTAAAAGATTAAGGTGAGGTGATTGTGGCTGAAATTTATATGGAGGTGTGTGGGGAATTATATGTCAAAGTAATTCCCTTGGTAGAGAAGTTGATCGAGTATGTTATTATGGATTGGAAGAGTCTCTCTTCCTAGATGTGAATTTTGTGTTCGGTTTGAGCATAGCTTTGAGGTTGCCAAATTAAAAGAAAAGAATTAGTGTGCTATGCAATGATTTGAGAATCCTTTATTTTCGATTGCTCGCTTTCTAAAGAGTTTGTTAAAAATGAGTTCCGTTGGCGTCCACTGGTTGAAGGAGGTGCCCATTGTTAAAGTGAAGAGATCGATTGATACAAGAAACAATAGTTTTTGTACCATGTGCGGGTTGTGTGGCTTGGTGCAGAAGGAATGTTGGCCCAAGGTACATTGGTTGTTTCTGAAAGTTGTGGAGATTTGAGAGATAGCGTATTACTAGGACCGTCTAGAGTCCTGGCGTGGGGCACAGATTGTTTTGTATGACCTGGTGTCTAGGGAGTACTCGAGAAATCCAGAGTGTGAAGTTTCGTTAGAACCGTTGACCTACAAATAAGACCGTACCTTCAAGTCATGTCCGTTGAGTGACTCTTGAAAGGTTGGGACGAGTAATAAGGCGTAACACGTCAGTTACGTCAAGGTGCTTTGGTCGCAGCAGACAGAGAGAGAGAGACCACAGGAATTTGAAGTCTAGCAAGCGAGCAATATCGAAATTATTCTAGCAGTATGTGCTAATATTTTTTAAGTATTAACTGTGGATATACCTTAGCGTTAAGAGTGATTAGAATTAGGTCGAATTCAATTTAAGGGGTAGAATGTAATACCCCAAAAGTATTCAAGAATATTCAAAAGAGTATTTGGGAGAGATTAATTGAATTAGGAGAAGGACCAAATATAATATAGATTTAGCGACAATTAGACAGAGGGGTTTTCTGCGGTTTTTGACAACTTTGGGCCTCGGGCCTTGGCCGAGAGGCCCATGAGGGGCCGACCACCAATAAAAGGAGGGGGAAACCCTAGTGCTACAGTACTGCCGCCCTAGTACTGTAGCGCCGCACTGTAGCATCCCCCTCTTGCTATGCCAAGAGGAGAAAGGATGGAGAGGAAGGAAGAAGGAGGAACGCCGGGAATTGGCCAATTGAGGAGAAAGCAAGGGAAAAGAGAAGGAGAGGATCCTCGTGCCGGTGCTGGTGTGGGTGTTCGTCAACGATTTGTCAAGGGTAACACCGATCTCCGATAGTTTAGAGGTTTAATTGGTTGTTTAATCAATGTCGGGTAATAGATTCAATTCTGTCCAGATTCTTGGACGTAGGTTTTCGTATCTTTAGAGGCAGAATCTGGGGATGACTTCTCTTAGAGAAAGTTGGGTGACGTCCTTAGCTTTACGTGGCCGCCAAGAACACCCAAATCCGATTAACGGTCAGCAAGTTATGAATTTTTTTAGTGTCGCTGTCCTGCTAGTCTGTCAGATTTCTGACAGGTTGTAGAAACCTGGGTTAAGCCATTAGTTAAAGACGAAATCAGAGGATCTCGATATAACAAAAACTGTAGATAATTTCCATACCTTTCCAGGAAGCTAAAGAACGCAATATTTGGATAATCGTAGCAAACGTTATGGTGGTTTTAGTGTACTGTCCAGAGAACCTGACGTGAATATTGATGTTCTGTAGATTGGCTTGGTAGGGGTAGTAAATAGCAGAATCAGAAGGGCTCCCCAACTAGGTTTATCTAGGTAATTTAATTACCTTTTTAGAAAGTCTTAAAACACCTTATTTGGACCCCGGTAGTGAAAGTTATGATTTTTAGAAGTTGACTGTCCACAGAAGGGACAGGTCGATCGTTAGAAGTGGGACGTTCGGAAGGCGCTTGAGAGTTTGGTCTTTTTCGTTTGAGCTATTAATTATATCTTGGGTCCAGTATGGTTGTCTTAGCTTGGTTCATAATTATTATTCAGGTGGTGGGCGGTACCGGGGCAGCACCTTCTCACGCATCCTCGTTCTCTCGCGGTTAAGGCAAGTATTCGGGTTAAAGAATAATGATGATTGTTTGCTAAGATTGATTGTGTCTTGATCGTGATTGCCATGCATGGATGTTATTGTGATGAATTACAATATATCTTGGTATATTCAAGCTATGGTTAAAGTTTCTGTGTTCATGGTTAATGCTTACGTTACTATGTATATGTTGAATTCATATGTTTAGAAGATAATGTCATTGAACATATGCATGTAGTAAGCATGATTGAGTTTTGGTCACGTGGTGACCAAGTATGAATGTTGAGGTCCCGTCATGTCGATGACGGGCTAGAGGTCCCCACATTAGTGTAATGTGGGCAATGAGTAAAGAGGTCCCCATCATGCCGATGATGGGCAAAGGTCCCTATACTTGTGGAGTATAGGCTCTTGGTCCCTATTGCCGAGTGCATAGGCATGGGTATACATCGACGGTTGTATACCCCGCATTACCGGTAAAATGCGAAAAGAGATAAAGATTAAAAGGTGCATTGCATGGTTGCATTACATAAGCATGAAGGCTATGTTTAGCGTAATGTTTAATTGTGAATATTAATCTTTGTGGTGTGTTTCTAGATTTGGCCTTGTTGATACTTGCTGAGTCTGTGGACTCACCCTTGCTTTGTTGTGCTTTTAGGTACCACTAGCAAGAGCGGCATGCATGGGAGGGAGTAGCTTTTACTGGATTGCACACGCTACCCTTCATCCTAATAAAATCATATCATGTAGTTCATACTATATGAATGAGTAAACTGTTGATTTGTTGATGAACTGTAATAAGTAAACCAAGATGGGAAGGAAGGATACCTTCTCCATATATTGGATGTTTTATTTATGCCTT
Organism: Phyllostachys edulis; assembly: GCA_036346405.1. Classification (NCBI taxonomy): domain Eukaryota; kingdom Viridiplantae; phylum Streptophyta; class Magnoliopsida; order Poales; family Poaceae; genus Phyllostachys; species Phyllostachys edulis. The sequence continues at coordinate 62,998 of JAYEVD010000859.1, read as the reverse complement.
CCTATGATATTCATTGGTACCTCCGGTATTAATTAATAATACAAGGAGGTTACGGTTCTTTAGTAGCATTCTAGGCCGTTGATTGGTCGGGTGTTACTGATTGGTATCGAGCGGTCAGAGGTCCGTGGTATTGAAAATATTAAACTTGACACACTAAGCACGATGAGTTGGGGATGGGTTTTGCATTGCATTTACGCTTAAAATCGAGTAAATAGTTACTTTTGTGCTACTCTGATTGCTAGTTGATCATTGTGCTTAATGTATGATATGATCTTATATACTTATAATTGATTATATCAGTTATATATTATGATAGTTGATGTCGAGAGATTGAGGTTGTGGTTGTGGCCCTGGGCTTTACCAGGTTACACCACCGTTCATAGTAAGAGAATAGTGAAGTGGTTACCTCGGATAACTTAGTACAGGCGTGATTGTGATGTACCTTTAGAAAAGTTGTTATCTTCTTTGACTTTGGTCAACTCTTGTCCAGTTGTGACTAATGAGTTTCACAAGGGTATTTTGAGTGTTGAAGATTAATGGATCTCTTTTATGAAAGAAGATGTTACACCCTTTAGCGATGTTTTGTCATGATAAGATGAGAGGTTATAAACAAAGCACTTAATGAATATGATATGGATTATCAAGATTGGGTGACAGTGTGTGCATGATTGATCTTAGCTAAGATCCTTGAAAGGAAAGTTGAATAAGTTGAGGTTGTTCTCTAGTAGTCTTGATGAGCTTTGACTATGAGTATGACTGTATTTAGGTGGAATCAATAGAGTTAGTAACAAGTATGGAGCGTTGATTTAACCGGTTTGATCACTATGGGTGATTAATTGATAAGCTTCTTGGATAGAGTAGATTTGCGAGTCTCAACGGATTAATCTAACCCTTTGGGATGGATAAGTCCAGAAGATGTTAGAATTTTGTCATAGTGGATATTAATCTTGAAGTTAACTTTTATGGATAAGTAATGATCATATGAAATTGCTAGGTGCATTTATTACGTATCGAAGTATGGGTTGAGCATTACTAAGAGATGAACTGATGGAATGTAACTAGTAATTTATGTTTACATGATGGTGGAGTGGTAGCATAATAATATGTCTTTGATGAGAAGGTTGATCCTTAAAAAAAAAATTGTTTAGTTTACTAAACTGGTTGGATTACTTGATCTCAATGGATTAATTTAATTGTGTAGGAAGGGAGAGATAAGGATGTTTTTGGTTGCTTGATGGTCTTATGTTTGCTAGTGGGAACGCAAATAGAGAAATGACCATAAATCCTTCCAAGACAATATAATCGCCAACTGCTTATTTATAACCATTAGATTGGAATTGGTGTGCGCTAAATTGATGTTGAGCTTTGCTAAAAGGTTAATGATTGGAAATTAAGGGTGATCTATATAGGTGTGTTGTGAGGATGAACTAGGCGGTATGCCCTAGTTAAAAGACGGTTTACTTTGATAGTGGGGTTTGTGCATTAGTTATCATCTTGACCAAAGTTGAGTATTGCAACCTTATAGAAAAAAAAATGAAATAGGTTATTGTGTTTCCTTGGAAAGGTTAGTGATGGGATAGTGAGTTATGTTGGTTCATGCCAGAGTGCATGATAGGATGTTAGAAAGACTAACGATTATGGTTGCTAGAGTGATGTTGATTCCTTTAAGAGGAGATTAATTTGATTGCCTTTCATGATATTCCGTAAATGAAAATGTTTGAGTTTTCTTGGTGAGATCATTTGGATCTCATGATTTATATGGTAGTTGAACTGCTCGAAAAAAAATTGATGTGTGAAGGATCTTATTGGTACTTGCGGGTTGGTCTTAAGAACTTATCTTGTTCGAGCTAACCAAGTATTGTTGTAATCAAAGAATTGTTTTCGTGTTAACGGAAAGAGTGTATTAGGAGTATTTGAGGTTTGAAGTCACGCCGTAACTTACGGTTTGATATCCTCTTCTTGGGGAACTGTGTCTTCAATTGTGGACTCCTCTTATGTTTTCTCGAGTTCATTGCCAATTGATTTGTTCCTTTTGGTCTTGTGTTTACCGTGAATGGTAGCGTTTATCTGAAAAGCTGAAATTACTATTAATATTCATATTGGCCTCTTCTTCGGAGAAAGGATTAATTGATTCATGTTGCAAAACCTTTAAAGATGAATTTTGGCAATGAGATAGTGGTGGTCGAATAGATGATTCCGTGAGGCTTCGGTGTCAAGATGTTTGGGATGCATGGCGCAATAAATCAATTTATTAGGATAACCCTTGGAAAGGATTTGATTTAAATAGAATGTTTGTCTTTGGAGCTAACAAGTTTCGTTTATGCAATTAGTAGGACCTATAGCAAGATGTGGTCCAAGATCTTGTGTTCATTTTGATAGAACATTAGAATTAGCAAGTATGGAAATCTTGATCGGTTTCTTAGAGTATCGCATTTGGAGTACTCGGTAAGATTGTGTAGAAGATTTATGAGGGTGTAGTTTAATGAGAGTAGCGGTATAGAGGAATCTAGTAGCCGTGTTAATTAATGGGATAGTAAAATTTGGTTAAGTTATTGTCAAGTATGACTCGGCCTCGATGAGTAACCCTTTGGGAGATAGATTATCTCTAAAGATAACTTGGTCAAGAATATAATTATTTATTGATGTTAGTGATCGAGTATGTTTGAATCGTGATCAAGCAGGTTAGGGTCTTGTGAATGGGTATATTGTGGTCGTGTAGTGAATATGATTAGTATGGGTTAGAGAAGGTCTAAGATTGGTGAAATGAATCGCCTTAGGTCATTATTTAATTAGTGAGGAATGTTGATATTAATGGTGAGGGTATTGTTGAGTCAGTGTGAAATTTTAGTCATCGATCGAGGGTTACCTGTCAAGTATACTAGAAGTTCATGGAAGGAGACTTGGAGGTTAAATTTGGGGCTTTATTTTACGCTAGGACCTTGGAGACCCAATATTATGTGTAGAGGTGAATGAGCGAAGCGAATTTTGAATAGTATGTTGATCTTTGATAGAATACTTTGGGTAAAGTAAATGAGTGTGAATGTGGTGAATTTCAAGTTGATTAACCTTAAAAGATTAAGGTGAGGTGATTGTGGCTGAAATTTATATGGAGGTGTGTGGGGAATTATATGTCAAAGTAATTCCCTTGGTAGAGAAGTTGATCGAGTATGTTATTATGGATTGGAAGAGTCTCTCTTCCTAGATGTGAATTTTGTGTTCGGTTTGAGCATAGCTTTGAGGTTGCCAAATTAAAAGAAAAGAATTAGTGTGCTATGCGATGATTTGAGAATCCTTTATTTTCGATTCCATGCTGTTTCTAAAAGAGTTTGTTAAAAATGAGTTCCGTTGAGCGTCCTGGTTGAAGGAGGTGCCCATTGTTAAAGTGAAGAGATCGATTGATACAAGAAACAATAGTTTTTGTACCATGTGCAGGTTGTGTGGCTTGGTACCGAAGGGAATGTTGGCCCAAGGTACATTGGTTGTTTCTGAAAGTTGTGGAGATTTGAGAGATAGCGTATTACTAGGACCGTCTAGAGTCTGGCGTGAAAACCTGATTGTTTTGTATGACACGTGTCTAGGAGTACTCGAGAAATCCAGAGTGTGAAGTTTCGTTAGAACCGTTGACCTACAAATAAGACCGTACCTTCAAGTCATGTCCGTTGAGTGACTCTGAAAGGTTGGGACGAGTAATAAGGCGTAACACGTCGATTCGTCAAGGTGCTTTGGTCGCAGCAGCAGAGAGAGAGACCACAGGAATTTGAAGTCTAGCAAGCGAGCAATATCGAAATTATTCACAAATGTATGTGCTAATATTTTTTAAGTATTAACTGTGGATATACCTTAGCGTTAAGAGTGATTAGAATTAGAATTAATTCAATTTAAGGGGTAGAATGTAATACCCCAAAAGTATTCAAGAATATTCAAAAGAGTATTTGGGAGAGATTAATTGAATTAGGAGAAGGACCAAATATAATATAGATTTAGCGACAATTAGGCAGAGGGTTTTCTCTGCGGTTTTTCGACAACTTTGGGCCTCGGGCCTTGGCCGAGAGGCCCATGAGGGCCGACCACCAATAAAAGGAGGGGAAACCCTAGTGCTACAGTACTGCCGCCCCTAGTACTGTAGCGCCGCACTGTAGCATCCCCCTCTTGCTATGCCAAGAGGAGAAAGGATGGAGAGGAAGGAAGAAGGAGGAACAGCCGGAATTGGCCAATTGAGGAGAAAGCAAGGAAAAGAGAAGGAGAGGATCCTCGTGCGGTGCTGGTGTGGGTGTTCGTCAACGATTTGTCAAGGGTAACACCGATCTCCGATAGTTTAGAGGTTTAATTGGTTGTTTAATCAATGTCGGGTAATAGATTCAATTCTGTCCAGATTCTTGGACGTAGGTTTTCGTATCTTTAGAGGCAGAATCTGGGGATGACTTCTCTTAGAAAGTTGGGTGACGTCCTTAGCTTTACGTGGCCGCCAAGAACACCCAAATCCGATTAACGGTCAGCAAGTTATGAATTTTTTTTAGTGTCGCTGTCCTGCTAGTCTATCAGATTTCTGACAGGTTGTAGAAACCTGGGTTAAGCCATTAGTTAAAGACGAAATCAGAGGATCTCGATATAACAAAAACTGTAGATAATTTCCATACCTTTCCAGGAAGCTAAAGAACGCAATATTTGGATAATCGTAGCAAACGTTATGGTGGTTTTAGTGTACTGTCCAGAGAACCTGACGTGAATATTGATGTTCTGTAGATTGGCTTGGTAGGGGTAGTAAATAGCAGAATCAGAAGGGCTCCCCAACTAGGTTTATCTAGGTAATTTAATGACCTTTTTAGAAAGTCTTAAAACACCTTATTTGGACCCCGGTAGTGAAAGTTATGATTTTTAGAAGTTGACTGTCCACAGAGGGGACAGGTCGATCGTTAGAAGTGGGACGTTCGGAAGGCGCTTGAGAGTTTGGTCTTTTTCGTTTGAGCTATTAATTATATCTTGGGTCCAGTATGGTTGTCTTAGCTTGGTTCATAATTATTATTCAGGTGGTGGGCGGGTACCAGGCGGCACCTTCTCACGCATCCCTCGTTCTCTCGCGGTTAAGGCAAGTATTCGGGTTAAAGAATAATGATGATTGTTTGCTAAGATTGATTGTGTCTTGATCGTGATTGCCATGCATGGATGTTATTGTGATGAATTACAATATATCTTGGTATATTCAAGCTATGGTTAAAGTTTCTGTGTTCATGGTTAATGCTTACGTTACTATGTATATGTTGAATTCATATGTTTAGAAGATAATGTCATTGAACATATGCATGTAGTAAGCATGATTGAGTTTTGGTCACGTGGTGACCAAGTATGAATTGTTGAGGTCCCGTCATGTCGATGACGGGCTAGAGGTCCCCACATTAGTGTAATGTGGGCAATGAGTAAAGAGGTCCCCATCATGCCGATGATGGGCAAAGGTCCCTATACTTGTGGAGTATAGGCTCTTGGTCCCTATTGCCGAGTGCATAGGCATGGGTATACATCGACGGTTGTATACCCCGCATTACCGGTAAAATGCGAAAAGAGATAAAGATTAAAAGGTGCATTGCATGGTTGCATTACATAAGCATGAAGGCTATGTTTAGCGTAATGTTTAATTGTGAATATTAATCTTTGTGGTGTGTTTCTAGATTTGGCCTTGTTGATACTTGCTGAGTCTGTGGACTCACCCTTGCTTTGTTGTGCTTTTAGGTACCACTGGCAAGAGCGGCATGCATGGGAGGGAGTAGCTTTTACTGGATTGCACACGCTACCCTTCATCCTAATAAAATCATATCATGTAGTTCATACTATATGAATGAGTAAACTGTTGATTTGTTGATGAACTGTAATAAGTAAACCAAGATGGGAAGGAAGGATACCTTCTCCATATATTGGATGTTTTATTTATGCCTTCCTATGATATTCTGTTGGTACCTCCGGTATTAATTAATAATACAAGGGAGGTTCTGGTTCTTTTAGTAGCATTCTAGGCCGTTGATTGGCTGGGGTGTTACAGTTGGTATCAGAGCGGGCTGTAGGTCCGTGGTATTGAAAATATTAAACTTGACACACTAAGCACGATGGTTGGGGATGGGTTTTGCATTGCATTTACGCTTCAAATCGAGTAAATAGTTACTTTTGTTCCAAATACTAGATTTGCTAGTTGATCATTGTGCTTAATGTATGATATGATCTTATATACTTATAATTGATTATATCAGTTATATATTATGATAGTTGATGTCGAGAGATTGAGGTTGTGGTTGTGGCCCTGGGCTTTACCAGGTTACACCACCGTTCATAGTAAGAGAATAGTGAAGTGGTTACCTCGGATAACTTAGTACAGGCGTGATTGTGATGTACCTTTAGAAAAGTTGTTATCTTCTTTGACTTTGGTCAACTCTTGTCCAGTTGTGACTAATGAGTTTCACAAGGGTATTTTGAGTTTTACACCTACTCAGAATTATTGCAAATGCACGTAGAAATGACGTAAGGCACACAAGAAGTCCATTATGATTGTTTGGTTTTGATTTTCTTTCTGTGCCTCGATTTCGTAAATTGGAGCCCGGGTTACGCATATTTCTGGAAAGCTTCTCACCGGCTGGTAAAGATTCCAAATGCACCTAGAAATGAGGTAGGGCGCACTAGAAGTCCATTATGGGAGTTTGATGTTCATTTTATTTTCATGCCGCGATTTCATACAGGGAGCTCTGGGTACCCGTCGTTCTGGAATGTTTCACACTTGCTCGGAATTACTCCAAATGCACCTAGAAATGACGTAGGGGTCACACCAGATGTCCATTAGAGTTATTTGTTGTGGATTTTCTTTCCGTGCCACGATTTCATAAATTGGAGCTTAGGGTACGGGTCGTACTGGAAAGTTTCACACCAGCTCGGAAGAATTCCAAATGCACCTAGAAATGAGGTAGGGCACACTAGAAGTCTATTTTTTGTGTTTCGTATTTACTGTCTTTCTGTGCCTCGATTTCATAAAGTGGAGCTCTTGATACCGTCGTTCAGCAAAGTTTCACACCTGCTCGGAATTATTTCAAATGCACCTAGAAATGACATAGGGCACACCAGAAGTCCATTTTGGGTGTTTGCATTGATTGTCTATCCGTGCCTCGATTTCATAATGTGGAGCTTAGGGTACCCGTCGCTCTGCAAAGTTTTACACTTGCTCAGAATTATTCCAAATGAACCTAGAAATGACGTAGGGCACACAAGAAGTCCGTTATGGGTGTTTGGTTTTGATTTTCTTTCCGTGCTTCGATTTCATAAATTGGAGCTCAGGGTACGCGTCGTTGTGGAAAGTTTCACACCGGCTCGGAAAGATTCAAAATGCACCTAGAAATGAGGTAGGGCACACTAGAAGTTCATTATGGGAGTTTGATGTTCATTTTCTTTCCATGCCTCGATTTCATAAAGTTGGAGCTTAGGGTACGCTTCGTTCTAGCAAGTTTCACACCGGCTCGGAAGGATTCCAAATGCATCTAGAAATGAGGTGGGCACACTAGAAGTCTATTTTGGGTGTTTCGTATTGATTGTCTTTCTGTGCCTCGATTTCATAAAGTGAAGCTCCGGTTACCCGTAGCTCTGCAAAGTTTTACACCTACTCAGAATTATTGCAAATGCACGTAGAAATGACGTAAGGCACACAAGAAGTCCATTATGATTGTTTGGTTTTGATTTTCTTTCCATGCCTCGATTTCGTAAATTGGAGCCCGGGGTACGCGTATTTCTGGAAAGCTTCACACCGGCTGGTAAAGATTCCAAATGCACCTAGAAATGCGGTACGGCTCACTAGAAGTCCATTATGGGAGTTTGATGTTCATTTTATTTTCATGCCTCGATTTCATACAGTGGAGCTCTGGGTACACGTCGTTCTGGAATATTTCACACTTGCTCGGAATTACTCCAAATGCACCTAGAAATGACGTAGGGGGCACACCAGAAGTCAATTAGAGTTATTTGTTGTGGATTTTCTTTCCGTACCTCGATTTCATAAATTGGAGCTTAGGGTACGCGTCGTACTGGAAAGTTTCACACCAGCTCGGAAGGATTCCAAATGCACCTAGCAATGAGGTAGGGCACACTAGAAGTCTATTTTTTATGTTTCATATTGACTGTCTTTCTGTGCCTCGATTTCATAAAGTGGAGCTCTTGATACCGTCGTTCAGCAAAGTTTCACACCTGCTCGGAATTATTTCAAATGCATCTAGAAATGACATAGGGCACACCAGAAGTACATTTTGGGTGTTTGCATTGATTGTCTTTCCGTGCCTCGATTTCATAATGTGGAGCTCTGGGTACCCGGTCGCTCTGCATAGTTTTACACCTGCTCAGAATTATTCCAAATGCACATAGAATTGACGTAGGGCACACTAGAAGTCTATTATGGGTGTTTGGTTTTGATTTTCTTTTCGTGCCTCGATTTCATAAATTGGAGCTCAGGGTACGCGTCGTTCTGAAAAGTTTCACACATGCTCGGAATTATTTCAAATGCACCTAGAAATGACGCAGGGCACACCAGAGGTCCATTATACTTATTTGGTGTGGATTTTCTTTCCGCGCCTCGATTTCCCAAGGTGGAGCTCTGGATACCGTCGTTCAGCAAAGTTTCACACCGGCTCGGAAGGATTCCAAATGCACCTAGAAATGAGGTTGGGCCAACTAGAAGTCTATTTTGGGTGTTTCGTATTGATTGTCTTTCTGTGCCTCGATTTCATTAGAGGTCCGTTATAGGCGCTTTTGGAATCTTTCCCTGCCGGTGTGAAACTTTCCAAAACGACGCGTACCCTGAGCTCCAATTTATGAAATCGAGGCACGGAAAGAAAATCAAAACCAAACACCCATAATGGACGTCTAGTGTGCCCTACATCATTTGTAGGTGCATTTGGAATAATTCTGAGTAGGTGTAAAACTTTGCAGAGTGACGGGTACCCGGAGCTCTACATTATGAAATCGAGGCACGGAAAGAAAATCCATGCAAACAACCAAAATGGACTTCTGGTGTGCCGTATGTCTTTTCAAGGTGCATTTGGAATAATTCCGAGCAGGTGTGAATCTTTCCTGAACGACGGTATGCAGAGCTCCACTTTACGAAATCGTGGCACAGAAAGACAATCAATACGAAACACCCAAAATAGACTTCTAGTGTGCCCTACCTCATTTCTAGGTGCATTTGGAACCCTTCCGAGCCGGTGTGAAACTTTCCGGAACGACGCGTACCCTAAGCTCCAATTTATGAAATCGAGGCACGGAAAGAAAATCTACACCAAATAACTATAATGGACTTCTTGTGTGCCCTACGTCATTTCTAGGTGCATTTGGAATAATTCCGAGCAAGTGCGAAACATTCCACAACGACGGGTACCCAGAGCTCCACTATATGAAATCGAGGCATGGAAAGAAAATGAACATCAAACTCCCATAATGAACTTCTAGCGTGCCCTACCTTAGTTCTAGGTGCATTTGGAGTCTTTCCGAGTCGGTGTGAAACTTTCCAGAACGACGCGTACTCTGAGCTCCAATTTATCAAATCGAGGCACGGAAAGAAAATCAAAACCAAACACCCATAATAGACTTGTAGTGTGCCCTACGTCATTTCTTGGTGCATTTGGAATAATTCTGAGTAGGTGTCAAACTTTGCAGAGCGATGGGTATCCGGAGCTCCACATTATGAAATCGAGGCACGAAAAGAAAATCAATGCAAACACCCAAAATGGACTTCTGGTATGCCGTATGTCTTTTCTAGGTGCATTTGGAATAATTCCGAGCTGGTCTGAAACTTACCTGAACGACGGTATCCAGAGCTCCACTTTACGAAATCGAGGCACAGAAAGGCAATCAATACGAAGCACCCAAAATAAACTTCTAGTGTGCCCTACCTCATTTCTAGGTGCATTGGGAATCCTTCCGAGCCGGCGTGAAACTTTCCAGAACGACACGTACCCTAAACTCCAATTTATGAAATCGAGGCACGGAAAGAAAATCCACACCAAATGACTATAATGGACTTCTGGTGTGCCCTACGTCATTTCTAGGTGCATTTGGAACAATTCCGAGCAAGTGTGAAAAATTCCAGAACGACAGGTACCTAGAGCTCCCCTTTATGAAATCGAGGCATGGAAAGGAAATGAAAATCAAACTCCCATAATGGACTTCTAGTGTGCCCTTCCTCATTTCTAGGTGCATTTAGAATCTTTCCGAGCTGGTGTGAAACTTTCCAGAATGACGCGTACCCTGACTCCTATTTGTGAAATCGAGGCACGGAAAGAAAATCCACACTAAATAACTATAATGGACTTCTGGTGTACCCTACGTCATTTCTAGGTGCATTTGGAATAATTCTGAGCAGGTGTAAAACATTGCAGAGCGACGGGTACCCGGAGCTCCACATTATGAAATCGAGGCACGGAAAGAAATTCCACGGAAACAACCAAAATGGACTTCTGGTGTGCCGTATGTCTTTTCTAGGTGCATTTGGAATAATTCCGAGCAGGTGTGAATCTTTCCTGAAAGACGGTATGCAGAGCTCCACTTTACGAAATCGAGGCACAGAAAGACAATCAATACGAAACACCCAAAATAGACTTCTAGTGTGCCCTACCTCATTTGTTGGTGCATTTGGAATTCTTCCGAGCCGGTGTGAAACTTTCCAGAACGACGCGTACCCCAAGCTCCAATTTATGAAATCGAGGCATGGAAAGAAAATCCACACCAAATAGCTATAATGGACTTCACAGCTCCCCCTCGTCATTTCTAGGTGCATTTGGAATAATTCCGAGCAAGTGTGAAACATTCGAGAACGACGGGTACCCAGAGCTCCACTGTATGAAATCGAGGCATGGAAAGAAAATGAACATCAAACTCGCATAATGGACTTCTTGTGTGCCCTACCTCATTTATACGTGCATTTAGAATCTTTCCCAGCCGGTGTGAAACTTTCCAAAACGACGCGTACCTTGAGCTCCAATTTATTAAATCGAAGCACGGAAAGAAAATCAAAACCAAACACCCATAATGGATTTCTAGTGTGCCCTACATCATTTCTAGGTACATTTGGAATAATTCTGAGCAGGTGTAAAACTTTGCAGAGCGACGGGTACCCGGAGCTCCACATTATGAAATCGAGGCACGGAAAGAAAATCCATGCAAACAACCAAAATGTACTTCTGGTGTGCGGTATGTCTTTTCTAGGTGCATTTGGAATAATTCCGAGCAGGTGTGAATCTTTCCTGAACGACGGTATGCAGAGCTCCACTTTACGAAATCGAGGCACAGAAAGACAATGAATACGAAACACCCAAAATAGACTTCTAGTGTGCCCTACCTCATTTCTAGGTGTATTTGGAATCCTTCCGAGCCGGTGTGAAACTTTCCAAAACGACGCGTACCCTAAGCTCCAAATTATGAAATCGAGGCACGGAAATAAAATCCACACCAAATAACTATAATGGACTTCTGTTGTGCCCTACATCATTTCTAGGTGCATTTGGAATAATTCCGAGCAATTGTGAAACATTCCAGAACGACGGGTACCCAGAGCTCCACTGTATGAAATCGAGGCATGGAAAGAAAATGAACATCAAACTCCCATAATGGACATCTTGTGTGCCCTACCTCATTTATACGTGCATTTAGAATCTTTCCCAGCCGGTGTGAAACTTTCCAAAACGATGCGTACCATGAGCTCCAATTTATTAAATCGAAGCACGGAAAGAAAATCAAAACCAAACACCCATAATGGACGTCTAGTGTGCCCTACATCATTTGTAGGTGCATTTGGAATAATTCTGAGCAGGTGTAAAACTTTGCAAAGCGACGGGTACCCGGATCTCCACATTATGAAATCGAGGCACAGAAAGAAAATCAATGCAAACACCCAAAATGGACTTCTGGTGTGCCGTATGTCTTTTCTAGGTGCATTTGGAATAATTCCGAGGAGGTGTGAATCTTTCCTGAAAGACGGTATGCAGAGCTTCACTTTACGAAATCGAGGCACAGAAAGACAATCAATACGAAACACCCAAAATAGACATCTAGTGTACCCTACCTCATTTGTTGGTGCATTTGGAATCCTTGTGAGCCGGTGTGAAACTTTCCAGAACGACGCGTACCCTAAGCTCCAATTTATGAAATCGAGGCACGGAAAGAAAATCCACACCAAATAGCTATAATGGACTTCTGTTGTGCCCTACGTCATTTCTAAGTGCATTTGGAATAATTCCGAGCAAGTGTGAAACATTCGAGAACGACGGGTACCCAGAGCTCCACTGTATGAAATCGAGGCATGGAAAGAAAATGAACATCAAACTCCCATAATAGACTTCTTGTGTGCCCTACCTCATTTATACGTGCATTTAGAATCTTTCCCAGCCAGTGTGAAACTTTCCAAAACGACGCGTACCTTGAGCTCCAATTTATTAAATCGAAGCACGGAAAGAAAACCAAAACCAAACACCCATAATGGATGTCTAGTGTGCCCTACATCATTTCTAGGTACATTTGGAATAATTACGGCGGTGTAAAACTTTGCGAGCGGCGGCACCGGAGCTCCACATTATGAAATCGAGGCACGGAAAGAAAATCCATGCAAACAACCAAAATGGACTTCTGGTGTGCGGTATGTCTTTTCTAGGTGCATTTGGAATAATTACGGCGGTGTGAATCTTTCTGAGCGACGGTATCAGAGCTCCACTTTACTGAAATCGAGGCACGTAAAGACAATCAATCTGAAACACCCAAAATAGACTTCTAGTGTGCCCTACCTCATTTCTAGGTGCATTTGGAATCCTTCCGAGCGGTGTGAAACTTTCGAGCAGCCACGCGTACCCTAAGCTCCAATTTATGAAATCGAGGCACGGAAAGAAAATCCACACCAAATAACTATAATGGACTTCTCTTGTGCCCTACATCATTTCTAGGTGCATTTGGAATAATTCCGAGCAAGTGTGAAACATTTGAGCAGCGGGTACCCAGAGCTCCACCGTATGAAATCGAGGCATGGAAAGAAAAATGAACATCAAACTCCCATAATGGACTTCTTGTGTGCCCTACCTCATTTATACGTACAATTAGAATCTTTCCCAGCCGGTGTGAAACTTTCCAAAACGACGCGTACCATGAGCTCCAATTTATTAAATCGAAGCATGGAAAGAAAATCAAAACCAAACGCCCATAATGGACGTCTAGTGTGCCCTACATCATTTGTAGGTGCATTTGGAATAATTCTGAGCAGGTGTAAAACTTTGCAAAGCGACGGGTACCCGGATCTCCATATTATGAAATTGAGGCACGGAGAGAAAATCAATGGAAACACCCAAAATGGACTTCTGGTGTGCCGTATGTCTTTTCTAGGTGCATTTGGAATAATTCCGAGCAGGTGTGAATCTTTCCTGAACGACGGTATGCAGAGCTCCACTTTACGAAATCGAGGCACAGAAAGACAATCAATACGAAACACCCAAAATAGACTTCTAGTGTGCCCTACCTCATTTCTAGGTGCATTTGGAATCCTTCCGGCGGTGTGAAACTTTCGAGCAGCGCGCGTACCCTAAGCTCCAATTTATGAAATCGAGGCACGGAAAGAAAATCCACACCAAATAGCTATAATAGACTTCTGTTGTGCCCTACGTCATTTCTAGGTGCATTTGGAATAATTCCGAGCAAATGTGAAACATTCAAGAACGACGGGTACCCAGAGCTCCACTGTATGAAATCGAGGCATGGAAAGAAAATGAACATCAAACTCCCATAATGGACTTCTTGTGTGCCCTACCTCAATTATACGTGCATTTAGAATCTTTCCCAGCCGGTGTGAAACTTTCCAAAACGACGCGTACCTTGAGCTCCAATTTATTAAATCGATGCACGGAAAGAAATTCAAAACCAAACACCCATAATGGATGTCTAGTGTGCCCTACATCATTTCTAGGTACATTTGGAATAATTACGGCGGTGTAAAACTTTGCGAGCGGCGGTGCGGAGCTCCACATTATGAAATCGAGGCACGGAAAAAAAATCCATGCAAACAACCAAAATGGACTTCTGGTGTGCGGTATGTCTTTTCTACGTGCATTTGGAATAATTCGGCGGTGTGAATCTTTCTGAGCGACGGTATCTGAGCTCTACTTTCTGAAATCGAGGCACGAAAAGACAATCAATCTGAAACACCCAAAATAGACTTCTAGTGTGCCCTACCTCATTTCTAGGTGCATTTGGAATACTTTTCGAGCGGTGTGAAACTTTCGAGCAGCCAGCGTACCCTAAGCTCCAATTTATGAAATCGAGGAACGGAAAGAAAATCCACACCAAATAACTATAATGGACTTCTCTTGTGCCCTTCATCATTTCTAGGTGCATTTGGAATAATTCCGAGCAAGTGTGAAACATTCCAGAACGACGGGTACCTAGAGCTCCACTGTATGAAATCGAGGCATGGAAAGAAAATGAACATCAAACTCCCATAATGGACATCTTGTGTGCCCTACCTCATTTATAAGTGCATTTAGAATCTTTCCCAGCCGGTGTGAAACTTTCCAAAACGACGCGTACCTTAAGCTCCAATTTATTAAATCGAAGCACGGAAAGAAAATCAAAACCAAACACCCATAATGGACGTCTAGTGTGCCCTACATCATTTGTAGGTGCATTTGGAATAATTCTGAGCAGGTGTAAAACTTTGCAAAGCGACGGGTACCCGGATCTCCATATTATGAAATCGAGACACGGAAAGAAAATCAATGCAAACACCCAAAATGGACTTCTGGTGTGCCGTATGTCTTTTCTAGATGCATTTCGAATAATTCCGAGCAGGTGTGAAACTTTCCTGAACGACGGTATGCAGAGCTCCACTTTACGAAATCGAGGCACAGAAAGACAATCAATACAAACATCCTTAGCTATGTTGTTCCATATAGTATTTTCAATTCAACAAGTACCTCAGAACAACATAAGCTTACTCGGAATGTTTCACACTTGCTCGGAATTATTCCAAATACACCTAGAAATGATGTAGGGCACAACAGAAGTCCATTTTCTTTCCGTGCCTCGATTTCCTAAAGTGGAGCTCTCGATACCGTCGTTCAGCAAAGTTTCACACCGGCTCGGAAGGATTCCAAATGCACCTAGAAATGAGGTAGGGCACGCTAGAAGTCTATTTTGGGTGTTCCGTATTGATTGTCTTTCTGTTCCTCGATTTCATAAACTGGAGCTCTGGATACCGACGTTCGGCAAAGTTTCACAACTGCTCGGAATTATTCCAAGCGCACCTAGAAATGACATAGGGCACACCAGAAGTCCATTTTGGGTGTTTGCGGAGATTTTCTTTACATGCCTCGATTTCATAATGTGGAGCTCCGGGCACCCGTCGCTCTGCAAAGTTTTACACTTGCTCGGAATTATTCCAAATGCACCTAGAAATGACGTTGGGCACACAACAAGTCCATTATAGTTATTTGGTGTGTATTTTCTTTCCGTGCCTCGATTTCATAAAGTGCACTCTGATACCGCTGCTCAAAGAAAGTTTCACACCGGCTCGGAAGGATTCCAAATGCACCTAGAAATGAGGTAGGGCACACTAGAAGTCTATTTTGGGTGTTTCGTATTGATTGTCTTTCTGTGCCTCAATTTGATAAAGTGGAGCTGAGGGTACGCGTCGTTCTGGAAAGTTTCACACCGGCTGAGCAGCATTCCAAATGCACCTAGAAATAAGATAGGGCACACTAGAAGTCCATTATGGGAGTTTGATGTTCATTTTCTTTCCATGCTTCGATTTTGTTTGGTTTTCATTTTCTTTCCGTGCCTCGATTTCATAAATTGGAGCTGAGGGTACGTGTTGTTCTGGAAAGTTTCACACCGGCTGGGAAAGATTTCAAATGCACCTAGAAAGGAGGTAGGGCACACTAGAAGTCCGTTATGGGAGTTTGTTGTTCATTTTCTTTCCATGCCTCGATTTCATACATGGGAGCTCTGGCTACCCGTCGTTCTGGAATGTAGGGCACACCAGAATTCCATTATAGTTATTTCGTGTGGATTTTCTTTCCGTGCCTCGATTTCCTAATGTGGAGCTCTGGATACCGTCATTCAGCAAAGTTTCACACAGGCTCGGAAGGATTCCAAATGCACCTAGAAATTAGGTAGGGCACACTAGAAGTGTATTTTGGGTGTTTCGTATTGATGGTCTTTCTGTGCCTCGATTTCATAAAGTAGAGCTCTGGATACCGTCGTTCGGCAAAGTTTCACACCTGGTCAGAATGATTCCAAATGCACCTAGAAATGACAAAGGGCACACCAGAAGTCTATTTTGGGTGTTTGCGTTGATTTTCTTTCCGTGCCTCGATTTCACAATGTGGAGCTCCGGGTACCCGCCGCTCTGCAAAGTTTTACACCTGCTCAGAATTATACCAAATGCACCTACAAATGAGGTGGGGCACACTAGAAGTCCATTATGGGAGTTTGATGTTCATTTTCTTTCCATGCCTCGATTTCATCTGATTGAGCTTTGGGTACCGTCTGTTCGAATGTTTCACACTTGCTCGGAATTATTCCAAATGCACCTAGAAAAGACGTGGGCACACCGTAAGTCCACCGTAGTTATTTGGTGTGGATTTTCTTTCCGTGCCTCGATTTCATAAAGTGGAGCTCGGATACCGCTGTTCAAAGAAAGTTTCACACCGGCTCGGAAGGATTCCAAATGCTCCTACAAATGAGGTAGGGCACACTAGAAGTGTATTTTGGGTGTTTCGTGTTGATTGTCTTTCTGTGCGTCGATTTCATAAAGTGGAGCTCTGTATGCCGTCATTCGGCAAAGTTTCACACCTGCTCGGAATTATTCCAAATGCACCTACAATTGACATAGGGCACATTAGATGTCCATTATGGGTGTTTGGTTTTGATTTTCTTTCCGTGCCTCGATTTCATAAAATGGAGCTGAGAGTACGCGTCGTTCTAAAAAGTTTCACACCGGCTGAGAAAGATTCCAAATGCACCTAGAAATGAGGTTGGGCACACTAGAAATCCATTATGGGAGTTTAATGTTCATTTTCTTTCCATGCCTCGATTTCGTACAGTGGAGCTCTGGGTACCCGTCATTCTAGAATGTTTCACACTTGCTTGGAATTATTCGAAATGCACCTAAAAATGATGTAGAGCACACCAGAAGTCCATTATACTTATTTGGTGTGGATTCTTTCCGTGCCTCGATTTCCTAAAGTGGAGCTCTGGATACCGTCGTTCAGCAAAGTTTCACACCGGCTCAGAAGAATTCCAAATGCACCTAGAAATGAGGTAGGGCACACTGGAAGTCTATTTTGGGTGTTTCGTATTGATTGCCTTTCTGTGCCTCGATTTCATAAAGTGGAGCTCTGGATACCGTCGTTCGGCAAAGTTTCACACCTGCTCCGAATTATTCGAAATACACCTAGAAATGACATTGGGCACACCAGAAGTCCACTTTGGGTGTTTGCGTTGATTTTCTTTCCGTGCCTCGATTTCATAATGTGGAGCTCCGGGTACCCGTGGCTCTACAAAGTTTTACACCTACTCAGAATTATTCCAAACGCACCTAGAAAAGGCGTAGGGCACATTATAAGTCCATTATGGGTGTTTTATTTTGATTTTCTTTCTGTGCCTCGATTTCATAAATTGGAGCCGTGGTAGTGCAGCGTGCTTCGAAAGTTTCACACCGGCTGGGAAAGATTCCAAATGCACCTAGAAATGAGGTAGGGCACACTAGAAGTCCATTATGGGAATTTGATGTTAATTTTCTTTCCATGCCTCGATTTCATCTGATGGAGCTTTGGGTACCGTCGCTCGAATGTTTCACACTTGCTCGGAATTATTCCAAATGCACCTAGAAATGACGTAGGGCACACCAGAAGTCCACTATAATTATTTGGTGTGGATTTTCTTTCCGTGCCTCGATTTCATAAAGTGGAGCTCCGGGTACCGTCGTTCAGCAAAGTTTCACACCGGCTCGGAAGAATTACAAATGCACCTAGAAATGAGGTAGGGCACCCTAGAAGTGTATTTTGGGTGTTTCGTATTTATTGTCTTTCGGTGCCTCGATTTCATAAAGTGGAGCTCTGGATACCGTCGTTCGGCAAAGTTTCACACCTGCTCGGAATTATTCTAAATGCACCTAGAAATGACATAGGGCACATTAGATGTCTATTATGGGTGTTTGGTTTTGATTTTCTTTCCGTGCCTCGATTTCTTAAATTGGAACTTAGGGTACGCATCGTTCTGGAAAGTTTCACACCGGCTGAGAAAGATTCCAAATGCACCTAGAAATGAGGTAGGGCACACTAGAAGTCCATTATGGTAGTTTGATGTTCATTTTCTTTCCATGCCTCGATTTCATACAGTGGAGATCTGGGTACCCGTCGTTCTGGAATGTTTCACACTTGCTCGGAATTATTTGAAATGCACCTAGAAATGATGTAGAGCACACCAGAAGTCCATTACACTTATTTGGTGTGGATTTTCTTTCGGTGCCTCGATTTCCTAAATTGGAGCTCTGGATACCGTCGTTCAGCAAAGTTTCACACCGGCTCAGAAGGATTTCAAATGCACCTAGAAATGTGGTAGGGCCCACTAGAAGTCTATTTTGGTTATTTCGTATTGATTGTCTTTCTGTGCCTCGATTTCATAAAGTGGAGCTCTGGGTACCGTCGTTCGGCAAATTTTCACACGTGCTCGGAATTTTTCCAAATGCACCTAGAAATGACATAGGGCACACCAGAAGTCCATTTTGGGTGTTTGCGTTGATTTTTCTTTCCGTGCCTCGATTTCATAATGTGGAGCTCCGGGTACCCGTCGCTTTGCAAAGTTTTACACTTGCTCAGAATTATTCCAAATGCACCAAGAAATGACGTAGGGCACATTAGAAGTCCATTATGGGTGATTTCATAAATTGGAGCTGACGGTTCGCGTCGTTCTGGAAATTTTCACACCGGCTGGGAAAGATTCCAAATGCACTTAGAAATGAGGTAGGGCACCCTAGAAGTCCATTATGGGAGTTTGATGTTCATTTTCTTTCCATGCCTCGATTTCATACAGCGGAGCTCTGGTTACCCGTCGTTCTTGAATGTTTCACACTTGCTCCGAATTATTCCAAATGCACCTAGAAATGACGTAGGGCACACCAGAAGTCCATTATAGTTATTTGGTGTGGATTTTCCTTCGGTGTCTCGATTTCATAAAGTGGAGCTCTGGATACCGTCGTTCAGCAAAGTTTCACACCAGCTCGGAAGGATTCCAAATGCATCTAGAAATCAGGTAGGGCACACTAGAAGTGCATTTTGGGTGTTTCGTATTGATTGTCTTTTTGTGCCTCGATTTCATAAAGTGGAGCTATGGATACCGTCGTTCAGCAAAGTTTCACGCCTGCTCGGAATGATTCCAAATGCACCTAGAAATGACATAGGGCACACCAGAAGTCCATTTTGGGTGTTTACGTTGATTTTATTTCAGTGCCTCGATTTCATAATGTGGAGCTCCGGTGCAAATCGCTCTGCAAAGTTTACACCGCCGTAATTATTCCAAATGCACCTACAAATGAGGTGGGGCACACTAGAAGTCCATTATGGGAGTTTGATGTTCATTTTCTTTCCATGCCTCGATTTCATACAGTGGAGCTCTGGGTACCCGTCGTTCTGGAATGTTTCCCACTTGCTCGGAATTATTTGAAATGCACCTAGAAATGATGTAGAGCACACCAGAAGTCCATTATACTTATTTGGTGTGGATTTTCTTCCCGTGCCTCGATTTCCTAAAGTGGAGCTCTGGATATCGTCGTTCAGCAAAGTTTCACACCAGCTCAGAAGGATTCCAAATGCACCTAGAAATGAGGTAGGGCACACTAGAAGTCTATTTTGGGTGTTTTGTATTGATTGTCTTTCTGTGCCTCGATTTCATAAAGTGGAGCTCCGGATACCGTCGTTCAGCAAAGTTTCACACCTGCTCGGAATGATTCCAAATGCACCTAGAAATGATATAGGGCACACCAGAAGTCCATTTTGGGTGTTTGCGTTTATTTTCTTTCCGTGCCTCGATTTCATAATATGGAGCTCTGGGTACCCGTCGCTCTGCAAAGTTTTACACCTGCTCAGAATTTTTCCAAATGCACCAAGAAATGACGTAGGGAACATTAGAAGTCCATTATGGGTGATTGGTTTTGATTTTCTTTCCGTGCCTCGCTTTCATAAATTGGAGCTAAGGGTACGCGACGTTCTGGAAAGTTTCACACCGGCTGGGAAATATTCGAAATGCACCTAGAAATGAGGTAGGGCACACTACAAGTCTATTATGGGAGTTTGATGTTCATTTTCTTTCCATGCCTCGATTTCATACAGGGGAGCGCTGGGTACCCGTCGTTCTGGAATGTTTCACTCTTGCTCGGAATTATTCCAAATGCACCTAGAAATGACGTAGGGCACACCAGAAGTCCATTATAGTTATTTGGTGTGGATTTTCCTTCGGTGTCTCGATTTCATAAAGTGGAGCTCCGGATACCGTCGTTCAGCAAAGTTTCACACCGGCTCGGAAGGATTCCAAATGCACCTAGAAATGAGGTAGGGCACACTAGAAGTGTATTTTGGCTGTTTCGTATTGATTGTCTTTATGTGCCTCGATTTCGTACCCGACCAGGTACACTCTGCAGCACGATGTTCATTACCACACTTGAAGCACTTCATACCTTGTCCTAGGACCGGGCGCATCCTAGGAGCATTTGCTGTCGGTCGAGAGGTGGAGGATGACTGTGGCTTTGTGAACCTGGACCTGAATGAGTTCTGCGGGCCCTTGAACTTTTTGGAAGCAGGCTTGAGAGACGACCCGCTTCCTCCTCCCAGACCTTCTGTGGCGCCACCCGCCTCGGGAGCCATGGTACCTCCTGTGCCTGCAATTCTTCCCCAATCTGCATCTCTAGCTCCATGCCCTGGACTATTCTACTGGGAGCTAAAGTCACGTAGCTCCAATGCCCCCAACACTTGATTTAAATTCCTACAGAGCCCTCTGCTGAAACCTCTTAGCCTTCTCTGCCTCGTTGGTAGCCACCGAAAGCGGATTAAGTTATTGAAACCCACTTCAGATACATCACCGACATCTTCCCCTGCTTGTAACTATTCAAAGATACCTCCATCCTTTCCACAAATTTGGCAGGATAGAACCTCCTTCTGAACTGCTCTACAAATAGTTCCCATGTTGCTGGTCCATGGGCAGCGGTTCTAGCTGACAGGACTCCTTCCCACCAGAGATCCGCCTGCCCCTTTAGCTGAAAGGCCACGAATTGAGCCCTCTGCTCTGAAGTCAATCCCAACGCTCCCAAATGCCTCTCTATGTGACGGCTTGGTTTGCGCATCAATCGGGCGTGCCAATTTCATCAAAGTGTCAGTAAAAAGCATTCCACTGATGCAGTCCCATAGCACCCACCGCCTGCACCGTCGCAGGAACCGCCACAGGAGCGGCTACGGGTGCAGCTGGTGGCGCCTGACCTCCTTGAACTGCTGAAGCCACTTCTTCTTCCGACCCCTCGGGCTCTCCACCCACAGAACTCTGAACTTCGGGCGGGGGCGTTGCCTGGCCTCGTCCGGCACCCTGCCGGCCACGACCACGGCCACGGCCTCCACCCTTTGCCATCTCTAAAACATCACAAACAAACATAAACTCAAATATTAAGCACACATCCAACCAAATTAATCAACGGAAACGTAGGTGCAATGCAAACCCAATGCCCACCTACTGTGCTTAGTGTGTCAAAATTAACGTTTCATTAACCACGGACCTACAGCCCGCTCTGATACCAACTGTAACATCCCAGCCAACCTAAGGTCTGGAATGCTACTAAATAAAATAAATTAAACATGATTAAACTAAAACACCTTACAAATTTTCGGCAGAACCCCCTTGTATAGCTACCTATACCGAAGGTTCCGACAGACAGTTATAACATATAAAGATAATCCAAAATTACTTAATGATTAAGATCGAATCATGACTGGCTATTCAATACTAAGACATCCATATCAACTCAAAGTCTAAGGAATAGATCAAGAACATACATAACATCTATTCATTTATTACAGATTACTCCAAGCAAGCAATATTTAATAAGAGATCATTAAACAATTCATTCATCTCCTAGATAATTATTCTTCCACTTGATTGTGGGTAGTTCGTGCAAAAGTGCCAAAAATCTAATTCTTCCTTTCCCCCATGCATGCTGATCTCGTAGAGGTACCTAAAACATGACAAACAACAAGAGGTGAGTCCAACGACTCAGCAAATGTAATAAATGGCATCAACAGCATACAAGCATAAAATTCCTCAACTATTCTTCTCAAAATCACATAACGAATGCTTTACACACACATGCTATGCAATATGCTCAAAAATGACCTTTATCCTTCTCTTTCCCTTTTGCATTTTACCGGTAATGCAACGTGCGCATCCGTCGATGCACACCCATGCCTGTGCCATCTGGCACAGGGACCATTGCCCATACTCCGCAGGTATGGGGACCAAAGCCCACGCTTTACTAGCATGGGGACCTTTAGCCCGTCATTAACATGACGGGGACCTCAAGAGATGCTTGGTCACCACGTGACCAAGACTTCAATAAGCCAACATGATGCATATGTATGAATTCTCAAATTAATACAAACATGCATCCACAACTACGTTGCATATGAATACTCTATTCATACTACAAAAGTTCATAATCAGGTACTTCACAAATCTCAAACATTCATACTTAAAACATAACTCAACATACTAGAATCACGACCAGTACCAATCATATCACCATATCAATCATGAACATTACAAATTAATCATAAAAACTAGCAATCAATGCCATTTGATAATGACCATTAGATCCATAATCACACTTGCCTTAACCGCGAGGAAACGAGGGATGTGCAGAAGGTGCTGCCCCCGGAACCAGTCCACCACCTGAATATAATTATAAACCATGCTAAGACAATCATATTGGACCAAAGACATAATTAATAGCACAACCGAGCTCGCTATACTCTCAAGCGCCTTCCTAATTTCCAACTCCTAAAGATCGATCAGTCCCCTCTGTGGATAGCACGCTAGCTCCTCTCTCTCTCTGACTAATCTAATTAAATATTCCTAGCAGTGTACTAATTAACTAATCAACTAGAAGTACACCATTAATTAGTCAACACTAGTTTATACAGCACTGCCTATTTCATCTATCTTCCTTACTACCAATTAAATAACCAGCTGATGCATCCAGATCCCAGTAAAAAAAGTTCAAGTAGTGCTCCAAACCAACCAACTATTAATATAGACCTAATAGTTTAATGCTAGCACTAGTAGACAATTTGGAAAAGTCTTGGCCACTAAATCCAAATGTGCATGCGTACTAGACAAATTCTCTCTCTCCTCAAAGCTCCAATTAAAAGAAACACATAGCACTGCCAAAAGGAGAAATGATAAGGATCCACCTAGTTGATTAGATGAATCTCGATTGTTGGCCCAATCTTTCACGGTACACTTGAAGTTCAGTAGCTTGTTGTCTTCTTCTCTTTACTTTGGGTGAACAGTACCACACGATGAATAGTGTCCAAACCCTAGATAGCAAATCTTCAATCTCTAGCTGTGCTAAACCTTGAGGATTAGAAACAACAGAGAATAACTTCACAAACCGATTTGATTTGATCGAATTGCAAAGACGTAGTAGATGGATCTTCTTGGTTGTAGTCAAGAACAAGGTGTCCTTGCTTTGCCCCCAAGCTGAAACACCAAATGAGAACTTCCTCTCGCTTCCTCCTCTCTCCAACTCTCCCTCTTAATTCCTCTCAAGAACACATCTCAACTCAAGAACACACGATATGCGCCAAAACGGCTTTTCTGATTTTTATTATCTAAATCATAACTTGTCCACCCATATGGTGCGGCCATGGGGGGTTTATATAGCCTCCCACGCAAGCACACAACTCACAAACCGAGTTGCTACAGTAACCGTGTCCGATTACTATTCACGTGAACAGTAATCCGAGTCGGGTATTGTTCACGTAAACAGTAATCCGAACCAAAAAAGGACTCCTACTTTACATAGATGTTTAAGCTACTCTAATTGCTGAAAATAGATTAAACTATCCTATTACAAGTAATTATTAGATTAACTTCTAGTCGCCATATCTCCTTATTGAGGCGGCTTGAGCTTGACTTGGTGGCCCCATCGAAGATTGCATAAAGAAAAGAGAAAACGTAGACATAATCTCTGGTGAAACGATCTCCTTTTTGTCAAACAAATCCGAGTGGCCTTCCTGAGCGTACCAATGTCGAACTCAAGGAACTCAAACTCTTTGGCGTGCCTTCGCATGCCCTCCTCTGGATCAAACACACCCAACAACATGCGTGCACATGTATATGCATGGGTTGACTCCATGCATTTGCTCAAGTACAACATGCATACATTGAGTTTTCTTTCCTTGGTTTGAACAACATGCGTGACATCCTCTTGCCTTTGCGGCTGACCTTGATAATGTCATGCCCATTGTTTTGATCAAGTATTAAATGAGGCAAATCGAAACATTTGTTATTGATAATCGGCGCATCATCCTCCCTTTCTTCAAGAGAAACCGTCCTCGGTTTCAAGGCAATTCAAGCTTCTCCTTCGATGGATAGCTAAAGAAAAATTTTCCTCCTCTGCCTTTTCTTGTTGTTTCTTCAGCATCTAGGTTCCTTCTTTGCGGCAGCTTCTTCTCCCAATCACCTTGAATCAATGGAACATCTATTGGACGCAAACAAGTCGGTCTACCCCTCCATTTAAAGATGCAACCCTCGGTGCGCCAATTCTGTGTTGATGCTCCTTGTTCTTCGCACCATGGTCCTCCCAACATTAGATGACACGACACCATAGTGACAGGTATAACATCACACAAAACCTCGCATGAGAATTTGCCCAATGAAAACAATACCTTCACTTGATTCGTGATCTTGAGCACACCAGAATACCACTTCAGTATATAAGGTTGCGGATGTAGTGTCATCGACAAGTCCAACTTCTCAACTAGTTCGATACTAGCAGCATTAATCGAACTCTCGCAGTCAATCGACATGGCACAAACTTTCTCCCTCACTTTGCAGCGAGAATGAAAAGTCAAATCCACGCCGTAGCCTTCCTCTTCATACAGGACGTTGGCACTCAACTTCCCAAGCTCTCCTCAAAGACATCATAGCAGCACCATCTGCACCGTGAGCAACCATCGCTCTGATACCACGATAAGGATCCACCTAGTTGATTAGATGAATCTCGATTGTTGGCCCAATCTTTCACGGTACACTTGAAGTTCAAGAGCTTGTTGTCTTCTCTCTTTACTTTAGTGACACGGTACCACCACGATGAATAGTGTCCAAACCCTAGATAGCAAATCTTCAATCTCTAGCCGTGCTAAACCTTGAGGATTAGAAACAACAGAGAATAACTTCACAAACCGATTTGATTTGATCGAATTGCAAAGACGTAGTAGATGGATCTTCTTGGTTGTAGTCAAGAACAAGGTGTCCTTGCTTTGCCCCCAAGCTGAAACACCAAATGAGAACTTCCTCTCGCTTCCTCCTCTCTCCAACTCTCCCTCTTAATTCCTCTCAAGAACACATCTCAACTCAAGAACACATGATATGCGCCAAAACAGCTTTTCTGATTTTTATTATCTAAATCATAACTTGTCCACCCATATGGTGCGGCCATGGGGGGTTTATATAGCCTCCCACGCAAGCACACAACTCACAAACCGAGTTGCTACAGTACCCGTGTCCGATTACTGTTCACGTGAACAGTAATCCGAGTCGGGTACTGTTCACGTGAACAGTAATCCGAACCAAAAAAGGACTCCTACTTTACATAGATGTTTAAGCTACTCTAATTGCTGAAAATAGATTAAACTATCCTATTACAAGTAATTATTAGATTAACTTCTAGTGCGCCATATCTCCTTATTGAACTGGCTTCAGTTGACTTGGTGGCCCCCATCCAAGATTGCATAAAGAAAAGAGAAAACGTAGACATAATCTCCGGGTCAGAACGATCTCCTTTTGTCAAACAAATCCAGTGGCCTTCCACTGAGCGTACCAATGTCGAACTCAAGGAACTCAAACTCTTTGGCGTGCCTTTGCATGCCCTCCTCTGGATCAAACACACCCAACAACATGATATGCACATGTATATGCATGGGTTGACTCCATGCCTTTGCTCAAGTACAACATGCATACATTGAGTTTTCTTTCCTTGGTTTGAACAACATGCGTGACATCCTCTTGCACCGCAGCTGACCTTGATAATGTCATGCCCATTGTTTTGATCAAGTATTAAATGAGGCAAATCAGAAACATTTGTAATTGATAATCTGGCCGCATCAAGAAACGCACAGCACACCCACATTAATTAACCTCCCCTACTAATCGTGTATGCATGCATCACCTCGTATCTAACGCAACAGTGCAAGGAAAAGCCGAAGTGAAGACAAACCGCGATAGCTGGGAATCGGCTGGCTGGAATTTTCCACGCCGCGGTGGCTCTGGCTACCACGCAAAGCGGCGAGGCGGCCGTTCCTTTGCGCCTGAGCAAATCTTGAAGCAGGGCGGCGACGGGCGGTGGCGTCTTGCCTCGAGGGAAACGAGAAGCAGAAGAAAGAAAACCAAAGTGATAAGGGTGGCGGCGCACGGGAGAAATAGGAATAACTGTTAGGGTTTGGAAAGGGGGAGAAAAAGGGAATCCTCTCCCCGTGGCCTGCCAACAAAAGGTCTCGTGGGCCAAAGCCCAGGCCTAAGCTGCTCAACACTTTCTGCTAACCCCTTCTCCAACTGCTTAATTACTTTTTTTTTCATTAGATCCTTCTCCTGGATCAATTTCTAAATAATTATTTTCTTTAAAAAAATTGTTTTCTTCCGAATTCTACTCTGGAGTATTACATTCTATCCCCCTTAAACTGAATTCGACCCCGAATTCTAACCACGCTTATACCAAAGAATAACCACAGCTGAAAATTACCAACTTTAATGCATACCTGCTGTGAATAACTCTGGATAATGCTCGCGCATGCGAGACTCTAATTCCCAGGTGGCCTCTCTCTCTGTCTGCTGTGACCAAAGCACCTTGACGTACTTTAAAGTTTTGTTTCTCAACCCTTTTTCTGATCTTTCTAGAATTTGCACGGGCTTGGACTCAAATGACAAATCCTGCTCAATGGTTAATGGCTCTAGTGAAACAAGATGCTCCGGATCTCGCAGGTACTTCCTCAACATAGATACATGAAATACGTTATGCACCCCTCGCATAGACTCTGGAAGGTCCAAGCGGTAAGCCAACTTGCCAATTCGAGCCAGGATCGTGAAAGGTCCAACGTACCTCGGACTAAGCTTCCCTTTGGTACCGAACCTCACTCTCGCCTTAGTGGGAGATACTCTCAAGACACCGATCCCCACTTCAAACTCCAAGTCCCTTCTCCTCACATCTGCATAGCTTTTCTGTCTGCTCTGGGCTGCCAATAGATTCTGTCTCACCAAGGCTACCCGTTCAACTGTCTTCTGGACCCAATCCGGTCCCAAGACTGCTTTCTCACCCACTACTTCCCAGCAAAGGGGTGACCTGCATTTTCGCCCATACAAAACCTCGAACGGTGCGGCTTTGATACTTGAATGGTAGCTGTTATTGTAAGCAAATTCCGCCAGTGGCAATTGATCCTCACAACTACCCTTCCAGGACAAAACACAGGTCCGCAACATGTCCTGCAAGGTTTGGATGGTGCGCTCTGACTGTCCGTCTGTCTGGGGATGAAACGCTGTGCTCAAACGGAGTTGGGTGCCCAGTGCACTCTGCAAACTCTCCCGAAACTTGGAGACAAATTTGGCATCCCTGTCAGAAATGATGGTCTTTGGCACACCATGCAATCTCACAATCTCACGCACATAAATAGGAGCTAAATCGCTCGCTGAGTTGGTCGTGCGGATAGGAATAAAATGTGCCGATTTGCTGAATCGATCCACTATCACCCAAACCGCATCCTTGCCTCGCGGCGATCGAGGTAACGCGACTACAAAGTCCATGGAGATATCATCCCAAGGCCATTGAGGACTTCCAAAGGCAGAATAACCTGCGGGGCGCTTATGTTACGCCTTTACTTGTTGACAAACGCGCCACAAGAGGCTACATAATTCGCAATATCCACCTTCATTCTTTTCCACTAGAAGTTCCGCTTCAGATCACGGTACATCTTTATCTCACCTGGATGAACAGTATATGGGGTGCGATGTGCCTCCCTCAAAATATCATCCTTAACCTCCGCCTTCTGCGGCACACATAGGCGACCTTTAAATCGCAATGCTCCAGACCCATCCAAACTGAAATCCCCTTCCTTGCCCATCTCGGGCGCTTCCTAACCCTTTGCGATGGTGGTCATATTGTTGTGCTTCCCGCACCTGCTTACGGAATGGTGACTCTAAGATCAGCGAGTTTCGACTGTTGTGCTCGCATAGCAATAAGATATTCCCATGCGGTCAAAATCCGCAATTAAGCAATCGAGTAGCGGCGCCGCCTTGCGACTAAGAGCATCAGCCACCACATTGGCCTTGCCTGGATGGTACTGAATCGTGATATCGTAATCCTTGATTAGCTCCAACCATCTGCGTTGCCTCAGATTCAGATCTTTCTAGGTAAAAATGTACTTAAGGCTTTTGTGATCAGTAAAGACATCACAAGATTCACCATACAAATAGTGTCTCCAAAGCTTCAAAGGCGAACACTACATGACCGACTCCAAATCATGTGTTGGGTAGTTCTGCTCATGCTTCTTCAACTGTCTAGATGCGTAAGCCAGAACCTTTCCTTCTTGCATGAGCACACAACCCAAACCAACTCGAGAAGCGTTAGAGTAAACTGTGAAACGTTTCCCGTGCTCGAGAACAAAGTGAGAACAGAGCGGTCACCAACCTTTCTTTCAAAGTCAGAAATCTGCGTTCACACAGTCATCATCCCACGAAACTTCACATCCTTCCGAGTGAGTGCGGATAAGGGCTTGGCAATAATGGAGAAATCTGCACAAATCGCCGATAATAACTTGCCATTCCAAGGAAACTTCTCACTTCTTTGACGTTGGTCGGCCTTCCCCATTTTACCACTGTGGAAATCTTGCTTGGATCAACTGATATTCCCTTATCATTGATAACATGCCCCAAAAACCCCACCTCAGACATCCAGAACTCGCACTTCTTCAGCTTGGCATAAAACTTATTCTCTCTTAGCGTCTCCAACACCAGCCTCAGATGACGCCCATGATCTGCTTCACTCTTGGAGTATATCAAAATATCATCAATAAAGACGACGATAAAATCGTCTAGATACTCATGTAGCATCCTGTTCATTGTCTCCATGAAGGCAGCAGGGGCATTCGTTAGTCCAAAAGACATAACTTTAAATTCAAAGTGCCCATACCTTGTGGAGAACGCCGTTTTCTCAATATCCTCCTCTCTGACAGGAATCTGATTGTATCCCGATTGAAGATCAATCTTTGAAAATACCTTTGCCCCCCTTAACTGATCAAATAGATCTTCAATGCGTGGCAAAGGATATTTATTCTTAATGGTCAGCTGGTTGAGAGCACGATAATCAATGCACATGCGCCAACTACCATCCTTCTTCTTGGTAAATAGCACAGGGGCCCCCCACGGAGAAACACTGGGACGAATAAGACCCTTCGCCTTTAGATCGTGCAACTGCTTCTTTAGTTCCTCCTGAAAAGGTCGCGCTAAACGGCACGGGGTCATGGAAACCGGTCGAGCGCCGGGAACTAAATCAATCCTAAACTCCACTGGGCGAGGTGGAGGCATCCTGGCAGACTGCTGAAAACGCCCAGAACTCTGAACCATTTGGAACAATTGCAGCGGTCAAAAGCGAACTCGGCTTCTCGGCAATGACAAAAAAGCCTCTTTCTTTCGCCGACTACCCGAAACAAACCGGCGGACACAGGGAGTATAAGAAGGGCACTACCAAAAACTATCTCCGCCTGATGAGGCCCTAGGTGCATCTACTACGGTGGTCAACATCCTAAGTTGCAAGTGTGTGCTAAACCTCAAGTTGAGCCTATTATGCATCAATGGAGAAAGAAACAAGAAGAAGGTTAGGCCAAGAACAAAGAGAGGGAGGTAGGCGAAGGAAAGCTTGAGCGACATGGGAAGACACAAGAACCAAGGACTTTGCATTTTGGAAAGTTTGCAAGGGAATCTTACCAAGAAAAGACAAAGAATCCTAAATGGATTTGGATTGGAGCAATTCCAATTCAGATCAATCTTTAAAGGAAGTTAATTTTGAAATTACTTGTAATAGGATAGTTTAATCTATTTTCAGCAATTAGAGTAGCTTAAGCATCTATGTAAAGTAGGAGGGTTTTTTGGTTCGGATTACTGTTCACGTGAACAGTACCGACTCGGATTACTGTTCACGTGAACAGTAATCGGACTAGGAGTCTTGTGCTTGCGTGGGAGGCTATATAAACCCCCCCATGGCCGCACTATAGAGGTGGACAAGTCATAGTTGAAGAAAATACAGAAAAGTCACATGTTTGTGTGGCGCAAAATGAATACATCCGTTTCGGAAATTCCCGTTTAGGGTTTTGTGATTGCGTGAATATTGGAGGGTGGCTTTCCTTCCAAGATCCGTGATTCCTTGTGGATCATCTCACCAATTCGTGACGTCCTCAACTGCTCACGGTTTGGTGTTGTTCTTCGGGTTTGATTTTGTTTCTCTCTTCGGATTGATTCAACATCAACTAAGTATTACTTGCTTTGGAGATATACTTGTTCTTCCTTTTTGCTGAACCAACGAGGAAAGCTAGGGTTTTGCTCCGATCAAAGATTGCAATACAAGTACCGTGAAAGATTGGTCCACATTACGCATCAATTACACGTTGATCCGTATCATCTTGGTATCGGGCGTGGTTGATCACGATGCGTGGAATTTTTTCTTGGTACTTTTGAGGTTGGTCATCATGTCAAGAACTAGCCCATAGCGGTTCTAATGATGGATTGGACGAAGAGCCTATGTGCGGTGATACACTATTACGGGATGTACGTGCTCAATTTGATGCTACTACCGCTTTTTTTCTTCGTCGCGAGAAGGTGTTCGCCATCAACTTGAAACTCAAATCCAAGGGTGCAAGACACGCTAAGCGATCGTCTTAACATGAATGAGCGGCGTATGATGGAAGGTTTTGACAATCTAAACCATGCTATCCGTCGCTTGAGGAGAGGCTACCACCGCCACGAGGAGGTAATGTACCGTGCTACCCCAACCACAACATGGACGTGCACAACGTGTTGTGCGTCGAGATGGAGATGACTTCTCTGGCTGGCGATTCGGAGGAGGCTATTTCCGATGATCGTGGAAGGCGTCAGCGATGTCCACGACGTGATTACTTTGATCGTCGAGGTGCTAGACATGGTGGACATCATAATGGAGGTGGTGAGCGTGAAGATGGCGGTATCGGAGAATCAAGATCACCATACCGAGTTCAAGGGCAGATCGATCCGAGTCTTATTTGGAGTGGGAGATGCGTGTCAATCAAATTTTGACAACCACCACTACTCCGAGGAGAAGAAGGTTCGTGTTGCCTCGATTGAGTTCACGAATCGCTATTATTTGGTGGGATCAATTGAATCGTGTGAGACGTCCTAACACTTGGGAAGCAATGAAACATGCTATGCGGGAGGCGTTTACGTGCGGCATACTATACACGAGACGCCGCATACAAAGCTACGACGACTTACTCGAGGTGCTAAGGCGGTGGCGAGTACTATCAAGAGATGCAAGTGCTCATGATCCGTACAAGTGTGCGTGAGTCGGCGAGGCGACCATGACACGCGTTCTTGAGGGCTGAATGAAGATGTGCGGGACCGTGTTGATTTAATGCAATACAATACCGTGCAAAATTACTTCATCAAGCGGGCGTCTTGAACAATGGGTGAAGGGCACTCAAGCAAGGTGGCCGTACCACTCATAACACTTGGAGGCATGCAACCGCGCATGACGGAGATCGAGGATCAACTTCAAACGGTTGCATCTACTACACCGGTTCGCGATACATTCAAGGAAGCTTGGAAGCCTATAAGTCTTTGCGGGCAAAGAAGTCTCACATGCTGATTCTAGTGCATTCTCTCGGCTAGAACTAGCAACATTGAATGCTTCAAGTGCAAGGGCGAGGTCATATGAAGAAGGATTGTCCAAACATGAAGACAGTGTTGCTTACACATGATGGCTACGCGCGGAGGCGACAACGATGAATCTGAACCTTCCGATGAATCGAGAAGTGGAACCACTCATTTGTTATCGGCACAAGGTGTTAGCTTGATGGCTCAAATGGTGCGGTGTGATAACACTTGTTATTATACGGAAGGACAGGCGACATCATATCTTTCAAACCGATTGCAAGATCAAAGAAAAGGTATGTAAGTGATTATTGATAACGGGAGTTCAAGCAACATGATTGGCAAGGATGTGGTGGAATCACTCTCATTGTCCACATGGAGCATCTAAACCATATTACATCCAATGGCTCAACAACGCGTCGGCAAAGTCAAGATCACACACAAGGTGAGAGTGCCACTTACAATTGATGGCTATGTCGATAAGGTGGAGTGTGATGTGGTACCTATGCATGCTTGGGTCATATTCTATTGGGGCGTCCATGGCAATTTGATTTGAATGCTACACATCAGGGCGGTCCAACCGATATACTTTCATGCACAAGGGAGAATTCCATGCTTTCTTTGTCAAAGACCGATGAAGAAATCAAGAGTGATTTGGTTGTGGTTAGCAAGAAGAAGGCCGTAAACACTATACTAAAACCGAGGACGGTTTTGCTTCAAGAAGGGAGGATGATGAGGCCCTAGGTGCATCTACTACGGTGGTCAACATCCTAAGTTGCAAGTGTGTGCTAAACCTCAAGTTGAGCCTATTATGTATCAATGGAGAAAGAAACAAGAAGAAGGTTAGGCCAAGAACAAAGAGAGGAGGTAGGCGAAGGAAAGCTTGAGCGGACATGGGAAGACACAAGAACCAAGGACTTTGCATTTTGGAAAGTTTGCAAGGGAATCTTACCAAGAAAAGACAAAGAATCCTAAATGGATTTGGATTGGAGCAATTCAATTCAGATCAATCTTTAAAGGAAGTTAATTTTGAAATTACTTGTAATAGGATAGTTTAATCTATTTTCAGCAATTAGAGTAGCTTAAACATCTATGTAAAGTAGGAGGGTTTTTGGTTCGGATTACTGTTCACGTGAACAGTACCGACTCGGATTACTGTTCACGTGAACAGTAATCGGACTAGAGTCTTGTGCTTGCGTGGGAGGCTATATAAACCCCCATGGCCGCACTATAGAGGTGGACAAGTCATAGTTGAAGAAAATACGAGAAAAGTCACATGTTTGTGTGGCGCAAAATGAATACATCCGTTTGGAAATTCCGTTTAGGGTTTTGTGATTAACGTGAATATTGGAGGTGGCTTTCCTTCCAAGATCCGTGATTCCTTGTGGATCATCTCACCAATTCGTGGCGTCCTCAAGCGCTCACGGTTTGGTGTTGTTCTTCGGTTTGATTTTGTTTCTCTCTTGGATTGATTCAACATCAACTAAGTATTACTTGCTTTGGAGATATACTTGTTCTTCCTTTTCTTTGAACCAACGAGGAAAGCTAGGGTTTTGCTCGATCAAAGATTGCAATACAAGTACCGTGAAAGATTGGGCCACATTACGCATCAATTACCGTTGATCCGTATCATGCCCGAGACGAACTGCTTGAGTTCTTGTCTTCCAAAATCATGATATGACAGCACGGTAGCTATGCAACCAATCCAAACCCAAAATAACGTCAAACGGTTCCGTCTTCATAACCATGAAATTAGCAATAAAATCTTCCCGTCTAAAGAGATCACACAAGGGACAAAGCGTGGAACTAGAAAGAATCCTCGGTGAATTAACTAAAAGCTGCTCGAGCTATAGGCGCATACTCAACTTCGCCCATGCTAGCAAACTCTAACGACGCAAAAGAAAGTAGCCCCAGAATCAAACAAAACAAAAGCCTCCACTGAATCCACCAGTAGCGTACCTGTCACCACATCGGGACGACCCACTGACTCAGCAGTCGGCATGGCGTAGGAGACAGATGCTGGGGCGGTGTAGCGGCTGCTGGAGGTCTTGAATCGCCATACAGTGGGAACAGATGCTTGCGGGAGGGCGGCCAAAAATACCTGGTGGTGGGATCCCTCGGGAGCGAGGATAGTAGGGCGTGGTTGCATCCATGGTGAGTGGGAGTAGCTGCAAGCATCTGCACCGCCCTCGAGAAAAGCGGCCGCACGCGGTGCCGATACTGGCAGGCTCCCACTTGATAACAGCCGGGGTTCGCTTACAAACCAACGCCTTGTGGCCCTCGACCACACGATGGCGACCGTACCGACCGGTACACTCTGCTGACCGATGTTCATTACCACACTTGAAGCACTTCATACCTTGTCCTAGGGCCGGGCGCATCCTAGGAGCATTCATTTGTCGATCGAGAGGTGGAGGATGGCGTGGCTTTGTGAACTGGACTGAATGAGTTCTGCGGGCCCTTGAACTTTTGGAAGCAGGCTTGAGAGCGACCGCTTCCTCCTCCGTACCCTTCCTGTGACTGCCACCCGCGCCCTCAGGAGCCATGGTACCTCCTGTACCCTGCAATTCTTCCCCAATCTGCATCTCTAGCTCCATGCCCCTGGCCTATTCTACCAGGGAGCTAAAGTCACGTAGCTCCAATGCCCCCAACACTTGACGAAATTCCTGCCTGAGCCCTCTGCGAAACCTCTTAGCCTTCTCTGCCTCGTTGGTAGCCACGGCTGGAACGAAGCGGATTAAGTTATTGAAACCCACTTCGTATTCTGTCACCGACATCTTCCCCTGCTTGTAACTATTCAAAGATACCTCCATCCTTTCCACAAATGTGGCAGGATAGAACCTCCTTCTGAACTGCTCTACAAATAGTTCCCATGTTGCTGGTCCATGGGCAGCGGTTCTAGCTGATAGGACTCCTTCCCACGAGATCCACTTTGCCCTTTAGGCTGAAAGGCCACGAATTGAGCCCTCTACTCAAAGTCAATCCCAACGCTCCCAAATGCCTCTCTATGTGGCCAAGCAGGTTGCGCATCAATCTGGCGTGCCCACCATCAAAGTGTCGGTATAAAGCATTCCATGATCTTGATCCCATAGCACCCACTTTGCCACCGTCAGAAGAACCACCAGGTGGCTACGGGTGCAGCTGGTGGCGCCTGACCTCCTTGAACTGCTGAAGCCACTTCTTCTTCCGACCCCTCGGGCTCTCCACCTGAAACTCGAACTTGGGCGGGCGTTGCACGGCCTCGTCAGGCACCTGCCGCCACGACCACGACCACGGCCTCCACCCTTGCCATCTCTAAAACATCACAAACAAACATAAACTCAAATATTAAGCACACGTCCAACCAAATTAATCAACGGAAACGTAGGTGCAATGCAAACCCAATCCCCACCTACTGTGCTTAGTGTGTCAAAATTAACGTTTCATTAACCACGGACCTACAGCCCGCTCTGATACCAACTGTAACATCCCAGCCAACCTAAGGTCTAGAATGCTACTAAATAAAATAAACTAAACATGATTAAACTAAAACACCTTACAAAATTTGGTGAGAACCCCTTGTATAGCTACCTATACCAAGGTTCAAATGAGCAGTTATAACATATAAAGATAATCCAAAATTACTTAATGATTAAGATCGAATCATGACTGGCTATTCAATACTAAGACATCCATATCAACTCAAAGTCTAAGGAATAGATCAAGAACATCCATAACATCTATTCATTTATTACAGATTACTCCAAGCAAGCAATATTTAATAAGAGATCATTAAACAATTCATTCATCTCCTAGATAATTATTCTTCCACTTGATTGTGGGTAGTTAGTGCAAAAGTGCCAAAATCTAATTCTTCCTTTCCCCCATGCATGCTGATCTCGTAGAGGTACCTAAAACATGACAAACAACAAGAGGTGAGTCCAACGACTCAGCAAATGTAATAAATGGCATCAACAGCATACAAGCATAAAATTCCTCAACTATTCTTCTCAAAATCACATAACGAATGCTTTACACACACATGCTATGCAATATGCTCAAAAATGACCTTTATCCTTCTCTTTCCCTTTGCATTTTACAGGTAATGCAACGCGTGCGCATCGTCGATGCACACCATGCACATGCCATCCGCACGGGGACCATGCCCATACTCCGCGGTATGGGGACCAAAGCCCATGCTTTACTAGCATGGGGACATTTAACCGTCATTAACATGGCGGGGACCTCAAGATGCTTGGTCACCACGTGACCAAGACTTCGATAAGCCAACATGATGCATATGTATGAATTCTCAAATTAATACAAACATGCATCCACAACTACGTTGCATATGAATACTCTATTCATACTACAAAAGTTCATAATCGGTACTTCACAAATCTCAAACATTCATACTTAATACATAACTCAACATACTAGAATCACGACCGGTACCAATCATATCACCATATCAATCATGAACATTACAAATTAATCATAAAACTAGCAATCAATGCCATTTGATAATGACCATTAGATCCATAATCACACTTGCCTTACTGCGAGGAAGCGAGGATGTCGAGAAAGAGTCTTTGCCCGGAACCATCCACCACGAATATAATTATAAACCAAGCTAACACAATCATATTGGACCAAAGACATAATTAATAGCACAACCGAGCTCGCTCTACTCTCAAGCGCCTTCCTAATTTCCAACTCCTAAA
The DNA here is from genome assembly GCA_036346405.1 of Phyllostachys edulis. Lineage (NCBI taxonomy): Eukaryota > Viridiplantae > Streptophyta > Magnoliopsida > Poales > Poaceae > Phyllostachys > Phyllostachys edulis. The sequence goes on along the minus strand of JAYEVD010000859.1, from coordinate 26,102 downwards.
GATCGATCAGTCCCTCGTGGATAGCACGCTAGCTCCTCTCTCTCTCGACTAATCTAATTAAATATTCCTAGCGATTGTACTAATTAACTAATCAACTAGAAGTACACCATTAATTAGTCAACACTAGTTTATCTGACCTTGCCTATTTCATCTATCTTCCTTACTACCAATTAAATAACGCTGATGCATCCAGATCCCAGTAAAAAAAGTTCAAGTAGTGCTCCAAACCAACCAACTATTAATATAGACCTAATAGTTTAATGCTAGCACTAGTAGACAATTTGGAAAAGTCTTGGCCACTAAATCCAAATGTGCATGCGTACTAGACAAATTCTCTCTCTCCTCAAAGCTCCAATTAAAAGAAACACATAGCACTGCCAAAAGGAGAAATGCACAGCACACCCACATTAATTAACATCCCCTACTAATCATGTATGCATGCATCACCTCGTATCTAACGCAAAGGTGCAAGGAAAAGCAAGTGAAGACAAACGCGATAGTGGGAATCGGTGGTTGGAATTTTCGGCCTTCAGGCGGTGACTCTGGCATGCGGCAAAGACGGCGAGGCGGCCGCGTTCCTTGCGCCTGAGCAAATCTTTGAGCGGCAAGCGGCAGAGGGCGGTGGCGTCTTGACGCAGCAATGTCTCGAGAAGCAATACAGAAGAAAGAAAAACCAAAAGTGATAAGGGTGGCGCATGCGGGAGAAATAGGAATAACTGTTAGGGTTTGGAAAGGGGGAGAAAAAGGGAAGCCTCTCCCCGTGGCCTGCCAACAAAAGGTCTCGTGGGCCAAAGCCCAGGCCTAAGCTGCTCAACACTTTCTGCTAACCCCTTCTCCAACTGCTTAATTACTTTTTTTTTCATTAGATCCTTCTCGTGGATCAATTTCTAAATAATTATTTTCTTTAAAAAAATTGTTTTCTTCCGAATTCTACTCTGGAGTATTACAGTTTCACACTTGCTCGGAATTATTCCAAATGCACCTAGAAATGATGTAGGGCACACCAGAAGTCCACTATAGTTATTTGGTGTGGATTTTCTTTCCGTGCCTCGATTTCATAAAGTGGAGCTCTGGATACCGTCGTTCAGCAAAGTTTCACACCGGCTCGGAAGGATTCCAAATGCTCCTAGAAATGAGGTAGGGTACACTAGAATTGTATTTTGGGTGTTTCGTATTGATCGTCTTTCTGTGCGTCGATTTCATAAAGTGGAGCTCGGATCTGATCGTTCGGTAAACTTTCACACCTGCTGGAATTATTCCAAATGCACCTAGAAATGACATAGGGCACATTAGATGTCCATTATGGGTGTTTGGTTTTGATTTTTTTTCCGTGCTAAAGTGGAGCTCTTGGTACCCGTCGTTTTGGAATGTTTCACACTTGCTCGGAATTACTCCAAATACACCTAGAAATGTCGTAGGGCACACCAGATGTCCATTATAGTTATTTGGTATGGATTTTCTTTCTGTGCCTCGATTTCATAAATTGGAGCTTAGGGTACGCTTCGTTCTAGCAAGTTTCACACCGGCTCGGAAGGATTCCAAATGCATCTAGAAATGAGGTGGGCACACTAGAAGTCTATTTTGGGTGTTTCGTATTGATTGTCTTTCTGTGCCTCGATATCATAAAGCGGAGCTCCGGGTACCCGTTGCTCTGCAAAGTTTTACACCTGCTCAGAATTATTGCAAATGCACCTAGAAATGACGTAAGGCACACTAGAAGTCCATTATGATTGTTTGGTTTTGATTTTCTTTCCGTGCCTCGATTTCGTAAATTGGAGCCCAGGGTACGCGTATTTCTGGAAAGTTTCACACCGGCTGGTAAAGATTCCAAATGAACCTAGAAATGCGGTACGGCTCACTAGAAGTCCATTATGGGAGTTTGATGTTCATTTTATTTTCTTGCCTCGATTTCATACTGATTGGAGCTCTGGTGCCGATGGATTACGGAATGTTTCACACTTGCTCGGAATTATTCCAAATGCACCTAGAAATGAGGTAGGGCACACTAGAAGTGTATTTTCACACATAAAGTGGAGCTCGGTGCTGCTTGGAATTATTCCAAATGCACCTAGAAATGACATAGGGCACACAAGTCCATTTTGGGTGTTTGCATTGATTTTCTTTCCGTACCTCGATTTCATAATATGGAGCTCCGGGAACCCGTCGCTCTGCAAAGTTTTACACCTGCTCAGAATTATTCCAAATGCACCTAGAAAGGACGTAGGGTACACCAGAACTCCATTATAGTTATTTAGTGTGGATTTTCTTTCCGTGCCTCGATTTCACAAATAGGAGTCGAGTGCAGCGTCATTTTGGAAAGTTTCACACCAGCTCGGAAAGATTCTAAATGCACCTAGAAATGAGGAAGGGCACACTAGAAGTCCATTATGGGAGTTTGATTTTCATTTCCTTTCCATGCCTCGATTTCATAAAGGGAGCTATAGGTACACGTGGATTGCGGAATGTTTCACACTTGCTCGAAATTATTCCAAATGCACCTAGAAATGACGTAGGGCACACGAAGTCCATTATAGTTACTTGGTGTGGATTTTCTTTCCGTGCCTCGATTTCTTAAATTGGAGCTTGGTGCAGCGTGGATTCGAAAGTTTCACACCGGCTCGGAAGGATTCCAAATGCACCTAGAAATGAGGTAGGGCACACTAAAGTCTATTTTTGTGTTTCGTATTGATTGCCTTTCTGTGCCTCGATTTCACAAAGTGGAGCTCTTGATACCGTCGTTCAGCAAAGTTTCACACCTGCTCGGAATTATTTCAAATGCACATAAAAATGACATATGGCACACCAGAAGTCTATTTTGGGTGTTTGCATTGATTGTCTTTCCGTGCCTCGATTTCATAATGTGGAGCTCCGGGTACCCGTCGCTCTGCAAAGTTTTACACCTGCTCAAAATTATTGCAAATGCACCTAGAAATGACGTAGGGCACACTAGAAGTCCGTTATGGGTGTTTGGTGTGGATTTTCTTTCCGTGCCTCGATTTCGTAATTTGGTGCTCAGGGTACGCGTCTTGCTGGAAAGGTTAACACCGGCTGGTAAAGATTCGAAATGCACCTAGAAATGCGGAAGGGCACACCAGAAGTCCATTTCGGGTGTTTGCATTGATTTTCTTTCCGTGCCTCCAAATAAAGTTTTACACCTGCTCAGAATTATTCCAAATGCACCTAGAAATGACGTAGGGGACACTAGAAGTCCATTATGGGTGTTTGGTTTTTATTTTCTTTCCGTGCCTCGATTTCATAAATTCGAGCTCAGGGTACGCGTCGTTCTGGAAAGTTTCACACCGGCTCGGAAAGATTATAAATGCACCTAGAAATGAGGAAGGGCACACTAGAAGTCCATTATGGGTGTTTGATGATCATTTTCTTTCCATGCCTCGATTTCATCTGATGGAGCTCTGGGTACCGTGGTTACGGAATGTTTCACACTTGCTCGGAATTATTCCAAATGCACCTAGAAATGACGTAGGGCACACCAGAAGTCCATTATAGTTTTTTTGTGTGGATTTTCTTTCCGTGCCTCGATTTCATAAATTGGAGCTTAGGGTACGTGTCGGTCTGGAAAGTTTCACGCCGGCTCGGAAGGATTCTAAATGCACCTAGAAATGAGGTAGAGCACACTAGAAGTCTATTTTGGGTGTTTCGTATTGATTGTCTTTCTGTGTCTCGATTTCATAAAGTGGAGCTCTGGATACCGTCGTTCAGCAAAGTTTCACACCTGCTCGGAATTATTCCAAATGCACCTAGAAATGACATAGAGCACACCAAAAGTTCATTTTGGGTGTTTGCGTTGATTTTCTTTCCGTGCCTCGATTTCATACAGTGGAGCTCTGGGTACCCGTCGTTTTGGAACGTTACACACTTGCTCAGAATTATTCTAAATGCACCTAGAACTGACGTAGGGCACACCAGAAGTCCATTATAGTTATTTGGTGTGGATTTTCTTTCCGTGCCTCGATTTCATAAATTGGAGCTTAGGGTACACGTCGTTTTGGAAAGTTTCACACCGGCTCGGAAGGATTCCAAATGCACCTAAAAATGAGGTAGGGCACACTAGAAGTCTATTTTTGGTGTTCCGTATTGATTATCTTTCTGTGCCTCGATTTCATAAAGTGGAACTCTGGATACCGTCGTTCAGCAAAGTTTCACACCTGCTCGGAATTATTCCAAATGCACCTGGAAATGACATAGGGCACACCAGAAGTCCATTTTGGGTGTTTGCATTGATTTTCTTTCCGTGCCTCCATTTCATAATATGGAGCTCTGGGTACCCGTCGCTCTGCAAAGTTTTACACCTGCTCAGAATTATTCCAAATGCACCTAGAAATGACGTAGGGCACACTAGAAGTCCATTATGGGTGTTTGGTTTTGATTTTCTTTCCGTGCCTCGATTTCATAAATTGGAGCTCGAGTGCGTGTCGTTCGGAAAGTTTCACACTTGCTCGGAATTATTCCAAATGCACTAGAAATGACATAGGGCACACCGAAGTCCATTTTGGGTGTTTGCATTGATTTTCTTTCCGTGCCTCGATTTCATAAATTGGAGCTTAAGTGCAGCGTGGATTACGGAAAGTTTCACACCGGCTCGGAAGGATTCCAAATGCACCTAGAAATGAGGTAGGGCACACTAGAAGTCTATTTTGGGTGTTTCGTATTGATTGTCTTTCTGTGCCTCGATTTCATAAAGTGGAGCTCTGGATACCGTCGTTCAGCAAAGTTTCACACCTGCTCGGAATTATTCCAAATGCACCTAGAAATGACATAGGGCACACCAAAAGTCCATTTTGGGTGTTTGCGTTGATTTTCTTTCCGTGCCTCGATTTCATAATGTGGAGCTCCGGGTACCCGTCTCTCTGCAAAGTTTTACACCTGCTCAGAATTATTCCAAATGCACCTAGAAATGATGTAGGGCACATTAGAAGTCCATTATGGCTGTTTGCTTTTAATTTTCTTTCCGTGCCTCGATTTCATAAATTGGAGCTCTGGAGTGCAGCGTGGATTCTGGAAAGTTTCACACCGGCTGGGAAAGATTCCAAATGCACCTAGAAATGAGGTAGGCACACTAGAAGTCCATTATGGGAGTTTGATGTTAATTTTCTTTCCATGCCTCGATTTCATAAATGGAGCTCTGGGTACCCGTCGGTATGGAGTATTTCACACTTGCTCGGAATTATTCCAAATTTACCTAGAAATGACGTAGGGTACACCAGAAGTCCATTATACTTATTTGGTGTGGATTTTCTTTCTGTGCCTCGATTTCATACAGTGGAGCTCTGGGTACCCGTCGTTTTGGAACGTTACACACTTGCTCAGAATTATTCTAAATGCACCTAGAAATGACGTAGGGCACACCAGATGTCCATTATAGTTATTTGGTGTGGATTTTCTTTCCGTGCCTCGATTTCATAAATTGGAGCTTAGGGTACGCGTCGTTTTGGAAAGTTTCACACCGGCTCGGAAGGATTCCAAATGCACCTAAAAATGAGGTAGGGCACACTAGAAGTCTATTTTGGGTGTTTCGTATTGATTGTCTTTCTGTGCCTCGATTTCATAAAGTGGAGCTCTGGATACCGTCGTTCAGCAAAGTTTCACACCTGCTCGGAATTATTCCAAATGCACCTAGAAATGACATAGGGCACACCAGAAGTCCATTTTGGGTGTTTGCATTGATTTTCTTTCCGTGCCTCGATTTCATAATATGGAGCTCTGGGTACCCGTCGCTCTGCAAAGTTTTACACCTGCTCAGAATTATTCCAAATGCACCTAGAAATGACGTAGGGCACACTAGAAGTCCATTATGGGTGTTTGGTTTTGATTTTCTTTCCGTGCCTCGATTTGATAAATTCGAGCTCAGGGTACGTGTCATTCTGGAAAGTTTCACACTTGCTCGGAATTATTCCAAATGCACTAGAAATGACATAGGGCACACGAAGTCCATTTTGGGTGTTTGCATTGATTTTCTTTCCGTGCCTCGATTTCATAAATTGGAGCTTAGGATGCAGCGTGGATTACGAAAAGTTTCACACTTGGCTCGGAAGGATTCCAAATGCACCTAGAAATGAGGTAGGGCACACTAGAAGTCTATTTTGGGTGTTTCGTATTGATTGTCTTTACGTGCCTCGATTTCATAAAGTGGAGCTCTGGATCTGCGTGGATTAAAGAAAGTTTCACACTGCTCGGAATTATTCCAAATGCACCTAGAAATGACATAGGGCACACCAAAAGTCCATTTTGGGTGTTTGCGTTGATTTTCTTTCCGTGCCTCGATTTCATAATGTGGAGCTCGGTGCGAATCTCTCTGCAAAGTTTTACACTGCTTGAAAATATTCCAAATGCACCTAGAAATGACGTAGGGCACATTAGAAGTCCATTATGGGTGTTTGCTTTTAATTTTCTTTCAGGTGCCTCGATTTCATAAATTGGGAGCTCAGATGCAGCGTGGTTACGAAAAGTTTTACACCGGTGGGAAAGATTCCAAATGCACCTAGAAATGAGGTAGGGCACACTAGAAGTCCATTATGGGAGTTTGATGTTAATTTTCTTTCCATGCCTCGATTTCATAAATTGGAGCTCTGGGTACCGTCGATGCGGAGTATTTCACACTTGCTCGGAATTATTCCAAATGCACCTAGAAATGACGTAGGGCACACAGAAGTCCATTATACTTATTTGGTGTGGATTTTCTTTCTGTGCCTCGATTTCATACAGTGGAGCTCTGGGTACCCGTCGTTTTGGAACGTTACACACTTGCTCAGAATTATTCTAAATGCACCTAGAAATGACGTAGGGCACACCAGATGTCCATTATAGTTATTTGGTGTGGATTTTCTTTCCGTGCCTCGATTTCATAAATTGGACCTTAGGGTACACGTCGTTTTGGGAAGTTTCACACCGGCTCGGAAGGATTCCAAATGCACCTAAAAATGAGGTAGGGCACACTAGAAGTCTATTTTTGGTATTCCGTATTGAATGTCTTTCTGTGCCTCGATTTCATAAAGTGGAGCTCTGGATACCGTCGTTCAGCAAAGTTTCACACCTGCTCGGAATCATTCCAAATGCGCCTGGAAATGACATAGGGCACACCAGAAGTCCATTTTGGGTGTTTGCATTGATTTTCTTTCCGTGCCTCCATTTCATAATATGGAGCTCTGGGTACCCATCGCTCTGCAAAGTTTACACCTTTCTGAAATTATTCCAAATGCACCTCGAAATGATGTAGGGCACACTAGAAGTCCATTATGGGTGTTTGGTTTTGATTTTCTTTCCGTGCCTCGATTTGATAAATTCGAGCTCAGGGTACGTGTCATTTTGGAAAGTTTCACACTTGCTCGGAATTATTCCAAATGCACCTGGAAATGACATAGGGCACACCAGAAGTTCATTTTGGGTGTTTGCATTGATTTTCTTTCCGTGCCTCGGATTCATAAATTGGAGCTTAGGGTACGCGTCGTTCTGGAAAGTTTCACGCCGGCTCGGAAGGATTCCAAATGCACCTAGAAATGAGGTAGGGCACACTAGAAGTCTATTTTGGGTATTTCGTATTGATTGTCTTTCTGTGCCTCGATTTCATAAAGTGGAGCTCTGGATACCGTCGTTCAGGAAAGATTCACGCCTGCTCAGAATTATTCCAAATGCACCTAGAAATGACGTAGGGTGCAGCAGAAGTCCATTATACTTATTTGGTGTGGATTTTCTTTCTGTGCCTCGATTTCATAAATGGAGCTCACGGGTACCGTCGTTTTGGAAAGTTTCACATTTGCTCGAAATTATTCTAAATGCACCTAGAAATGACGTAGGGCACACGGATGTCCATTATAGTTATTTGGTGTGGATTTTCTTTCCGTGCCTCGATTTCATAAATTGGAGCATAGGTGCAGCGTGGATTACGGAAAGTTTCACACCGGCTCGGAAGGATTCCAAATGCACCTAAAAATGAGGTAGGGCACACTAGAAGTCTATTTTGGGTGTTTAATGTTGATTGTCTTTCGTGCCTCGATTTCATAAAGTGGAGCTCTGGATACCGTCGTTCGATAAAGTTTCACACTGCTCGGAATTATTCCAAATGCACCTAGAAATGACATAGGGCACACCAGAAGTCCATTTTGGGTGTTTTGCGTTGATTTTCTTTCAGTGCCTCGATTTCATAATGTGGAGCTCGGTGCCGTCGCTCTGCAAAGTTTTACACCTGCTCAGAATTATTCCAAATGCACCTAGAAATGACGTAGGGCACATTAGAAGTCCATTATGGGCGTTTGATTTTGATTTTCCTTCCGTGCCTCGATTTCATAAATTGGAACTAAGTGTACGTGTCGTTCTGGAAAGTTTCACACCGGCAGGGGAAGATTCCAAATGCACCTAGAAGTGAGGTAGGGCACACTAGAAGTCCATTATGGGAGTTTGATGTTCATTTTCTTTCCTTGCCTCCATTTCACACAGTGGAGCTCTGGGTACCCGTCGTTCTGAAACGTAACACACTTGCTCAGAATTATTCTAAATGCACCTAGAAATGACGTAGGGCTCACTAGAAGTCCATTATAGTCATTTGGTGTGGATTTTCTTTCCGTGCCTCGATTTCATAAATTGGACCTTAGGGTACGCGTCGTTTGGAAAGTTTCACACCGGCTCGGAAGGATTCCAAATGCACCTAGAAATGAGGTAGAGCACACTAGAAGTCTATTTTGGGTGTTTGTTTTGATTGTCTTTACGTGCCTCGATTTCATAAAGTGGAGCTCGGATCTGAGTCGTTGACAAAAGTTTCACACGTGCTCGGAATTATTCCAAACGCACCTGGAAATGACATAGGGCACACCAAAAGTCCATTTTGGGTGTTTGCATTGATTTTCTTTCCGTGCCTCGATTTCATAATGTGGAGCTCTGGGTACCCGGTCGCTCTGCATGGTTTAACACCAGCTCAGAATTATTCCAAATGCACCTAGAAATGACGTAGGGCACACTAGAAGTCTATTATGGGTGTTTGGTTTTGATTTTCTTTTCGTGCCTCGATTTCATAAATTGGAGCTCGAGTGCAGCGTGGATTACGGAAAGTTTCACACTTGCTCGGAATTATTCCAAATGCACCTAGAAATGACGTAGGGCACACCAGAAGTCCATTATACTTATTTGGTGTGGATTTTTCTTTCCGTGCCTCGATTTCCCAAAGTGGAGCTCTGGATACCGTCGTTCAGCAAAGTTTCACACCGGCTCGGAAGGATTACAAATGCACCTAGAAATGATGAGGTTGGGCACACTAGAAGTCTATTTTGGGTGTTTCGTATTGATTGTCTTTCTGTGCCTCGATTTCATAAAGTGGAGCTCTGGATGCAGTCGTTAAGCAAACTTTCACACCTGCTCGGAATTATTCCAAATGCACCTAGAAATGACATAGGGCACACAGAAGTCCATTTTGGGTGTTTGCGTTGATTTTCTTTCGTGCCTCGATTTCATAAATTGGAGTTGAGAGTGCAGCGTGGATTACGAAAGTTTCACACTGGTGGGGAAAGATTCCAAATGCACCTAGAAATGAGGTAGGGCACACTAGAAGTCCATTATCGGAGTTTGATATTCATTTTCTTTCTATGCCTCGATTTCATCTGGGTGCCGTCGAGAATGTTTCACACTTGCTCGGAATTATTCAAAATGCACCTAGAAATGACGTAGGGCACACCAGAAGTCCATTATAGTTATTTGGTGTGGATTTTCTTTCAGTGCCTCGATTTCATAAATTGGAGCTCTGAATCTGATCGTTGACAAAAGTTTCGCACCGGCTCGGAAGGATTCCAAATGCACCTAGAAATGAGGTAGGGCACACTAGAAGTGTATTTTGGGTGTTTCGTATTGATTGTCTTTCTGTGCCTCGATTTCATAAAGTGGAGCTCTGGATACCGTCGTTCAGCAAAGTTTCACACCTGCTCGGAATAATTCCAAATGCACTTAGAAATGACATAGCGCACACCAGAAGTCCATTTTGGGTGTTTGCGTTGATTTTCTCTCCGTGCCTCGATTTCATAATGTGGAGCTCCGGGTACCCGTCGCTCTTCAAAATTTCACACCTTCTCACAATAATTCCAAATACACATAGAAATGACGTACGGCACATTAGATGTCCATTATGGGTGTTTGGTTTTGATTTTCTTTCCTTGCCTCGATTTCATAAATTGGAGCTGAGGGTACGCGTCGTTCTGTAAAGTTTCACACCGGCTGGGAAACATTCCAAATGCACCAAGAAATGAGGTAGGGCACACTAGAAGTCCATTATGGGAGTTTGATGTTCATTTTCTTTCCATGCCTCGATTTCATACAGTGGAGCTCTGGGTACCCGTGGTTCTGGAATGTTTCACACCTTCTTGGAATTATTCGAAATGCACCTAGAAATGATGTAGAGCACACCAAAAGTCCATTATAGTTATTTGGTGTGGATTTTCTTTCGTGCCTCGATTTCATAAAGTGGAGCTCTGGATACCGATCGTTCAGCAATGTTTCACACCGGCTCGGAAGGATTCCAAATGCACCTAGAAATGAGGTAGGGCACACTAGAAGTCTATTTTGGGTGTTTCGTATTGATTGTCTTTTTGTGCCTCGATTTCATAAAGTGGAGCTCTGGATACCATCGTTCGGCAAAGTTTCACACCTGCTCGGAATTATTCCAAATGCACATAGAAATGACATAGGGCACACCAGAAGTCCATTTTGGGTGTTTGCGTTGATTTTCTTTCCGTGCCTCGATTTCATAATGTGGAGCTCGGGTGCGCGTCGCTCTGTAATGTTTACACCTGCTCGGAATTATTCCAAATGCACCTAGAAATGGCGTAGGGCACATTAGAAGTCCATTATGGGTGTTTGGTTTTGATTTTCTTTCCATGCCTCGATTTCATAAATTGGAGCTTTGAGGTGCAGCGTCGCTCGGAAAGTTTCACACTTGCTCGGAATTATTCCAAATGCACCTAGAAATGACATAGGGCACACCAAAAGTCCATTATGGGTGTTTGCATGTGATTTTCTTTCCGTGCCTCGATTTCATAAATTGGACTCAGGGTACGTCGATTGAAAAGTTTCACACTTTGGGGAAAGTGATGCACCATAACTGACTACCAAAAGCATTGGTTTGTATCCCTAAATTGGCAACCAATGCTAGCACTCAAATTGGCACAATTGGTGTTGTTTTACAACAAAAGGTAAAATTCAAAACCTTGAAATGAAGGCACAATATTTGGATGGGGATTTGACCAGCGAGAGGAGCTTTCCTCTCGCCTCGATTTCATAAAGAGGAGCTCCAAGAAAGACATGTGGTGACAGTTTCACACTGGAGAAAGATTCCAAATGCACCTAGAAATGAGGTAGGGCACACTAGAAGTCCATTATGGGAGTTTGATGTTCATTTTCTTTCCATGCCTCGATTTCATAAATTGGAGCTCTGGGTACCGTGGATTACGGAATGTTTCACACTTACTCGGAATTATTCCAAATGCACCTAGAAATGACGTAGGGCACACCAGAAGTCCATTATAGTTATTTGGTGTGGATTTTCTTTCCGTGCCTCGATTTCATAAAGTGGAGCTCTAGATGCAGCGTGGATTGACAAAAGTTTCACACCGGCTCGGAAGGATTCCAAATGCACCTAGAAATGAGGTAGGGCACACTAGAAGTGTATTTTGGGAGTTTCGTATTGATTGTCTTTCTGTGCCTCGATTTCATAAAGTGGAGCTCTAGATACCGTCGTTCGGCAAAGTTTCACACCTGCTCGGAATGATTCCAAATGCACCTAGAAATGACATAGGGCACACCAGAAGTCCATTTTGGGTGTTTGCGTTTATTTTCTTTCCGTGCCTCGATTTCATAATGTGGAGCTCAGGGTGCAGCGTCGCTCGCAAAGTTTACACTGTGGGAATTATTCCAAATGCACCTAGAAATGAGGTTGGGCACACTAGAAGTCCATTATGGGAGTTTGATTTTCATTTAGTTTCCATGCCTCGATTTTATAAAGTGGAGCTCTAGGTACCCGTCGTTTTGGAATGTTTCACACTTGCTCGGAATTATTCCAAATGCACCTAGAAATGACGTAGGGCACTCCAGAAGTCCATTATAATTATTTGGTGTGGATTTTCTTTCTGTGCCTCGATTTCAAAAATTGGAGCTTTGGGTGCGCTTCGTTCTGGAAAGTTTCACACCGGCCCGGAAGGATTCCAAATGCATCTTTTAATGAGGTGGGCACACTAGAAGTCCATTTTGGGTGTTTGTGTGGATTGTCTTTACGTGCCTCGATTTCATAAAAGCTTTTACACAAAAGTTTCACAAATATTACAAATGCACCTAGAAATGACGTAGGGCACACTAGAAGTCCATTATGGATGTTTGGTTTTGATTTTCTTTCCGTGCCTCGATTTCAAAATTGGAGCTCGAGGTGCGTAATCGATTCGACAAAGTTTCACACGGTTGGTAAAGGTTCCAAATGCACCTAGAAATGAGGTAGGGCACACTAGAAGTCCATTATGGGAGTTTGATGTTCATTTTCTTTCCATGCCTCGATTTCATAAAGTGGAGCTCGGTCACCCGTGGATTACGGAATGTTTCACACTTGCTCGGAATTATTCCAAATGCACCTAGAAATGATGTAGGGCACACTAGAAGTCCATTATAGTTATTTGGTGTGGATTTTCTTTCCGTGCCTCGATTTCATAAATTGGAGCTTAGAGTGCGCGTGGATTACGGAAAGTTTCACACTGCTCGGAAAGGATTCCAAATGCACCTAGAAATGAGGTAGGGCACACTAGAAGTCTATTTTGGGTATTTGATGTTGATTGTCTTTCCGTGCCTCGATTTCATAAAGTGGAGCTCTGGTACTGCGTCGTTCGACAAAGTTTCACACTTGCTCGGAATTATTCCAAATGCACCTAGAAATGACATAGGGCACACAGCAATCCATTTTGGGTGTTTGCATTGATTTTCTTTCCGTGCCTCGATTTCATAATGTGGAGCTCAGGGTACGCGTCGTTCTGGAAAGTTTCACACCGCTCAGAATTATTCCAAATGCACCTAGAAATGACGTAGGGCACACTAGAAGTCCATTATGGGTGTTTGAAGTTCATTTTCTTTCTATGCCTCGATTTCATAAAGTGGAGCTCTGGGTGCGATGGATTACGGAATGTTTCACACTTGCTCGAATTATTCCAAATGCACCTAGAAATGATGTAGGGCACACTAGAAGTCCATTATAGTTATTTGGTGTGGATTTTCTTTCCGTGCCTCGATTTCATAAAGTGGAGCTCGGATACTGCTGCGTCGTTCAAACAAAGTTTCACACCCGCTCGGAAGGATTCCAAATGCACCTAGAAATGAGGTAGGGCACACTAGAAGTCTATTTTGGGTGTTTGATATTGATTGTCTTTCCGTGCCTCGATTTCATAAAGTGGAGCTCGGATACGATCGTTTGACAAAGTTTTACACCTGCTCGGAATTATTCCAAATGCACCAAGAAATGACGTAGGGCACATTAGAAGTCCATTATACTTATTTGGTGTGGATTTTCTTTCCGTGCCTCGATTTCCTAAAGTGGAGCTCTGGATACCGTCGTTCAGCAAAGTTTCACACCGGCTCGGAAGGATTACAAATGCACCTAGAAATGATGAGGTTGGGCACACTAGAAGTCTATTTTGGGTGTTTCGTATTGATTGTCTTTCTGTGCCTCGATTTCATAAAGTGGAGCTCTGGGTACCGTCGTTCGGCAAACTTTCACACCTGCTCGGAATTATTCCAAATGCACCTAGAAATGACATAGGGCACACCAGAAGTCCATTTTGGGTGTTTGCGTTGATTTTCTTTCTGTGCCTCGATTTTATAAATTAGGAGCTCTGGGTAGCGTCGTTGCTCGGAAAGTTTCACCTTGGTGGGAAAAGATTCCAAATGCACCTAGAAATGAGGTAGGGCACACTAGAAGTCCATTATGGGAGTTTGATGTTCATTTTCTTTCTATGCCTCGATTTCATAAATTGGAGCTCTGGTAGAATGTTTCACACTTGCTCGGAATTATTCCAAATGCACCTAGAAATGACGTAGGGCACACCAGAAGTCCATTATAGTTATTTGGTGTGGATTTTCTTTCCGTGCCTCGATTTCATAAAGTGGAGCTCGAATCTGCGTCGTTCAGCAAAGTTTCACACCGGCTCGGAAGGATTTCAAATGCACCTAGAAATGAGGTTGGGCACACTAGAAGTGTATTTTGGGTGTTTCGTATTGATTGTCTTTCTGTGCCTCGATTTCATAAAGTGGAGCTCTGGATACCGTCGTTCAACAAAGTTTCACACCTGCTCGGAATAATTCCAAATGCACTTAGAAATGACATAGCGCACACCAGAAGTCCATTTTGGGTGTTTGCGTTGATTTTCTCTCCGTGCCTCGATTTCATAATGTGGTGCTCCGGGTACCCGTCGCTCTTCAAAATTTCACACCTTCTCACAATTATTCCAAATACACATAGAAATGACGTACGGCACATTAGATGTCCATTATGGGTGTTTGGTTTTGATTTTCTTTCCTTGCCTCGATTTCATAAATTGGAGCTGAGATGCAGCGTGGTTACGTAAAGTTTCACACCGGCTGGGAAACATTCCAAATGCACCAAGAAATAAGGTAGGGCACACTAGAAGTCCATTATGGGAGTTTGATGTTCATTTTCTTTCCATGCCTCGATTTCATACAGTGGAGCTCTGGGTACCCGTGGTTCTGGAATGTTTCACACCTTCTTGGAATTATTCGAAATGCACCTAGAAATGATGTAGAGCACACCAAAAGTCCCTTATACTTATTTGGTGTGGATTTTCTTTCCGTGCCTCGATTTCATAAAGTGGAGCTCTGGATACCGTCGTTCAGCAAAGTTTCACACCGGCTCGGAAGGATTCCAAATGCACCTAGAAATGAGGTAGGGCACACTAGAAGTCTATTTTGGGTGTTTCGTATTGATTGTCTTTCTGTGCCTCGATTTCATAAAGTGGAGCTCTGGATACCGTCGTTCGACAAAGTTTCACACCTGCTCGGAATTATTCCAAATGCACCTAGAAATGACATAGGGCACACCAGAAGTCCATTTTGGGTGTTTGCGTTGATTTTCTTTCCGTGCCTCGATTTCATAATGTGGAGCTCCGGGTACCCGTCGCTCTGTAATGTTTTACACCTGCTCAGAATTATTCCAAATGCACAAAGAAATGACGTAGGGCACATTAGAAGTCCATTATGGGTGTTTGGTTTTGATTTTCTTTCCGTGCCTCGATTTCATAAATTGGAGCTCGAAGTGCAGCGTCGCTCTACGGAAAGTTTCACACCTTTCGGAATTATTCCAAATGCACCTAGAAATGACATAGGGCACACTAGAAGTCCATTATGGGTGTTTGCATTCATTTTCTTTCCATGCCTCGATTTCATAAATTGGAGCTCGAGGGTGCAGCGTGGATTACGAAAGTTTCACACACTTTGGGGAAAGTGATTCCAAATGCACCTATAAATGACTACATCAAAGCATTGGTTTGTATCCTAAATTCTTTCAACCATTGCTAGCACTGGAGCTTAGGCATCGTGGTTGGTGTTGTTTTACAACAAAAGGTTCCAAAAAACCTTGAAATGAAGGCCAATAAAGTGGATTTTGGATCTTGACCAGCGAGAGGCGTGCTCTCGAGATAATAAATTGGAGGCGGTCAAGAAAGACATGTGGTGACAAGTTTCACAGGGTTGGAGAAAGATTCCAAATGCACCTAGAAATGAGGTAGGGCACACTAGAAGTCCATTATGGGAGTTTGATGTTCATTTTCTTTCCATGCCTCGATTTCATAATTGGAGCTCTGGGTACCGTGGATTACGGAATGTTTCACACTTACTCGGAATTATTCCAAATGCACCTAGAAATGACGTAGGGCACACAAGTCCATTATAGTTATTTGGTGTGGATTTTCTTTCCGTGCCTCGATTTCATAAATTGGAGCTGAGGGTACACGTCGTTCGGCAAAGTTTCACACCGGCTCGGAAGGATTCCAAATGCACCTAGAAATGAGGTAGGGCACACTAGAAATGTATTTTGGGAGTTTCATATTGATTGTCTTTCTGTGCCTCGATTTCATAAAGTGGAGCTCTGGATACCGATGGATTCGACAAAGTTTCACACTTTCGGAATTATTCCAAATGCACCTAGAAATGACATAGGGCACACGAAGTCCATTTTGGGTGTTTGCGTTTATTTTCTTTCGTGCCTCGATTTCATAATGTGGAGCTCGGGTGCAGTGAGTCGCTTCGCAAAGTTTACACCTTTCGAATTATTCCAAATGCACCTAGAAATGAGGTAGGGCACACTAGAAGTCCATCATGGGAGTTTGATTTTCATTTTCTTTCCATGCCTCGATTTCATACAGTGGAGCTCTGGGTACCCGTCATTCTGGAATGTTTCACACTTGCTCGGAATTATTCCAAATGCACCTAGAAATGACGTAGGGCACACCAGAAGTCCATTATTGTTATTTGGTGTGGAGTTTTTTTCGTGCCTCGATTTCACAAATTGGAGCTTACGGTACGCGTCGTTCTGGAAAGTTTCACACCGGCTCGGAAGGATTCCAAATACACCTAGAAATGAGGTAGGGCACACTAGAAGTCCATTTTGGGTTTGTTTGATTTTCTTTTTACGTGCCTCGATTTCATAAAGTGGAGCTCGATTTCTAAAATTTTCACACTGCTCGGAATTATTCCAAATGCACCTAGAAATGACGTAAGGCACACTAGAAGTCCATTATGGATGTTTGGTTTGATTTTCTTTCAGTGCCTCGATTTCATAAAATTGGAGCTCGAGTGCGATAATCGATTGG
This sequence comes from Phyllostachys edulis, assembly GCA_036346405.1. NCBI lineage: Eukaryota > Viridiplantae > Streptophyta > Magnoliopsida > Poales > Poaceae > Phyllostachys > Phyllostachys edulis. The sequence goes on along the minus strand of JAYEVD010000859.1, from coordinate 9,252 downwards.
AAAGTTTCACACTGGTCGGTAATTATTCCAAATGCACCTAGAAATGAGTAGGGCACACTAGAAGTCCATTATGGGTATTTGGTTTGGATTTTCTTTCCGTGCCTCGATTTCATAAAGTGGAGCTCTGGATCTGATGGTTTTGAAAAAATTTCACACCGCTCGGAAGGATTCCAAATGCACCTAGAAATGAGGTAGGGCACACTAGAAGTCCATTTTGGGTGTTTGATATTGATTGTCTTTCGGTGCCTCGATTTCATAAATGGAGCTCTGGATCACCGATCCTTGACAAGTTTCACACCTGCTCGGAATTATTTCAAATGCACCTAGAAATGACATAGGGCACACCAGAAGTCCATTTTGGGTGTTTGCACTGATTTTCTTTCCGTGCCTCGATTTCATAAATTGGAGCTGAGGGTGCAGCGTGGATACTCGAAAGTTTCACACTTGCTTGGGATTCCAAATGATACGGAAATAACTACTACACAAAAGTCATTGGTTTGCATTGATTTTCTTTACAACCAATGCTAGCACTCAAATTAGGCGCAAATTGGTGTTGTTTTACAACAAAAATTATAAAACAAAACATTGTGAAATGACATAGGGCAATAAAGTGGATGGGGATGTTTGCCCACGAGATTTTCGTGCTCTCGAGATAAATTTCTATAACTTGGAGGTCGGATGCAGACATGTGGTGACAAAGTTTCACACAGTTGGAGAAAGATTCCAAATGCACCTAGAAATGAGGTAGGGCACACTAGAAGTCCATTATGGGAGTTTGATGTTCATTTTCTTTCCATGCCTCGATTTCATAAATGGGAGCTCTGGGTGCCGTGGATTACGGAATGTTTCACACTTACTCGGAATTATTCCAAATGCACCTAGAAATGACGTAGAGCACACGAAGTCCATTATAGTTATTTGGTGTGGATTTTCTTTCCGTGCCTCGATTTGATAAAGTGGAGCTCTGGATACCGTCGTTCAGCAAAGTTTCACACCAGCTCGGAAGGATTCCAAATGCACCTAGAGATGACATAGGGCACACCAGAAGTCCATTTTGGGTGTTTGCGTTTATTTTCTTTACGTGCCTCGATTTCATAATGTGGAGCTCGGTGCACCGTCGCTCTTACAAAGTTTTCACACTGCTCGGAATTATTCCAAATGCACCTAGAAATGAAGTTGGGCACACTAGAAGTCCATTATGGGAGTTTGATGTTCATTTTCTTTCCATGCCTCGATTTCATAAAGAGGAGCTCTGGGTACCGTCGTTTTGGAATGTTTCACACTTGCTCGAATTATTCCAAATGCACCTAGAAATGACGTAGGGCACACGAGAGTCCATTATAGTTATTTGGTGTGGATTTTCTTTACGTGCCTCGATTTCATAAATTGGAGCTTAAGTGCGCTTCGTTCGGGAAAGTTTCACCACTCGGAAGGATTCCAAATGCATCTAGAAATGAGGTGGGCACACTAGAAGTCCATTTTGGGTGTTTGATCTTGATTGTCTTTCGTGCCTCGATTTCATAAAGTGGAGCTCGGATGCGAATCGTTAAAAAGTTTCACACACTTCGGAATTATTCCAAATGCACCTAGAAATGACGTAGGGCACACTAGAAGTCCATTATGGGTGTTTGGTTTTGATTTTCTTTCCGTGCCTCGATTTCATAAATTGGAGCTCGAGAGTGCAGCGTCGTTCGGAAAGTTTCACACCGGTGGTAAAAGTTCCAAATGCACCTAGAAATGAGGTAGGGCACACTAGAAGTCCATTATGGGAGTTTGATGTTCATTTTCTTTCCATGCCTCGATTTCATAAAGTGGAGCTCTAGTCACCGTGGATTGAAATGTTTCACACTTGCTCGGAATTATTCCAAATGCACCTAGAAATGATGTAGGGCACACGAGAAGTCCATTATAGTTATTTGGTGTGGATTTTCTTTCCGTGCCTCGATTTCATAAATTGGAGCTCGGATACTGTGGATTCGAAAAGTTTCACACCGGCTCGGAAGGATTCCAAATGCACCTAGAAATGAGGTAGGGCACACTAGAAGTCTATTTTGGGTGTTTGTTTTGATTGCCTTTACGTGCCTCGATTTCATAAAGTGGAGCTCGGATCAAAATGGTTAAAGAAAGTTTCACACTGCTTGGAATTATTCCAAATGCACCTAGAGACGACATAGGGCACACCAGAAGTCCATTTTGGGTGTTTGCACTGATTTTCTTTCCGTGCCTCGATTTCATAAATTAGAGCTGAGGGTAGCGTCGTTCTGGAAAGATTCACTACTACCAAAGCATTGGTTTGCATCCCTAAATTGCAAACCAATGCTAGCACTGAAATTGGCGCAATTGGTGTTGTTTTACAACAAAAGGTAAAACAAAACATTGTGAACGCCAATAAAGTGGATGGGGATCTTTGACGAGAGAGCGATTTCGAGATAAAACCCTAGCACATGCGGGTGGTCAAGAAAAGACATGTGGTGACAGGCAGCAAGGGTTGGAGAAAGATTCCAAATGCACCTAGAAATGAGGTAGGGCACACTAGAAGTCCATTATGGGAGTTTGATGTTCATTTTCTTTCCATGCCTCGATTTCATACAGTGGAGCTCTCGGTACCCGTCGTTCTGGAATGTTTCACACTTGCTCGGAATTATTCGAAATGCAAGTAGAAATGATGTAGAGCACACCAGAAGTCCATTATACTTACTTGGTGTGGATATTCTTTCCGTGCCTCGATTTCATAAAGTGGAGCTCTAGATCTGATGGTTCAAACAAAGTTTCACACTGCTCGAAATATTCCAAATGCACCTAGAAATGACATAGGGCACACTAGAAGTCCATTTTGGGTGTTTGCGTTGATTTTCTTTACGTGCCTCGATTTCATAATGTGGAGCTCGGGTGCCGTGGCTCTACAAAGTTTTACACTTGCTCAAAATTATTCCAAATGCACCTAGAAATGACGTAGGGCACATTAGAAGTCCATTATGGGTGTTTGGTTTTGATTTTCTTTACGTGCCTCGATTTCATAAATTGGAGCTGTCGGTGCAAATCGTGGATTACGGAAAGTTTCACACCGCCTCGGAAAGATTCCAAATGCACCTAGAAATGAGGTAGGGCACACTAGAAGTCCATTATGGGAGTTTGATGTTCATTTTCTTTCCATGCCTCGATTTCATCTGATGGAGCTCTGGGTACCGTGGTTGGCGAATGTTTCACACTTGCTCGGAATTATTCCAAATGCACCTAGAAATGACGTAGGGCACACGAGAAGTCCATTATAGTTATTTGGTGTGGATTTTCTTTCCGTGCCTCGATTTCATAAAGTGGAGCTCGGATACTGCGTGGTTTGACAAAGTTTCACACCGGCTCGGAATGATTCCAAATGCACCTAGAAATGAGGTAGGGCACACTAGAAGTCTATTTTGGGTGTTCGTTTTGATTGTCTTTACGTGCCTCGATTTCATAAAGTGGGAGCTCTCGATCTGATGGTTTCAAGAAAGTTTCACACCTGCTCGGAATTATTTCAAATGCACCTAGAAACGACATAGGGCACACCAGATGTCCATTTTGGGTGTTTGCACTGATTTTCTTTCCGTGCCTCGGATTCATAAATTGGAGCTTAGGGTACGCGTCGTTCTTGAAAGTTTCACACTTGCTCGGAATTATTCCAAATGCACCTAGAAATGACATAGGGCACACCAGAAGTCCATTTTGGGTGTTTGCATTGATTTTCTTTCCGTGCCTCGATTTCATAAATTGGAGCTTAGAGTACGCGTCGTCGTTCTGGAAAGTTTCACACCGGCTCGGAAGGATTCCAAATGCACCTAGAAATGAGGTAGGGCACACTAGAAGTCTATTTTGGTTGTTCCGTTTTAATTGTCTTTCTGTGCCTCGATTTCATAAATTGGAGCTCTGGATACTGTCGTTAAGGCAAAGTTTCACACTGCTCGAATTATTCCAAATGCACCTAGAAATGACATAGGGCACACTAGAAGTCCATTTTGGGTGTTTGCATTGATTTTCTTTCCGTGCCTCGATTTCATAAATTGGAGCTGAGAGGTGCGTGGTTAAAAAAAGTTTCACACTGGAAAAAGTTTCACACCTCCTAGAAAGTGATACGGGGCATAACTACTACCAAAGCATTGGTTTAAATCCTAAATTGCAAACCAATGCTATTTCATAAATTGGCGCTCAATTGGTGTTGTTTTTTTCACAACAAAAGGTAAAACAAAACATTGTGAAGGCCAATAAAGTGGATGGGGATCTTGTTTGCAGCGATTTTCTTTCGTGCTCTCGATTTAATAAATTAACACATCGCAGGCGTGCGCAGAAAGACATGTGGTGACAGTTTCACACCGGGTTGGAGAAAGATTCCAAATGCACCTAGAAATGAGGTTGGGCACACTAGAAGTCCATTATGGGAGTTTGATGTTCATTTTCTTTCCATGCCTCGATTTCATAAATGGAGCTCTGGTGCCGTCGTTCGGAATGTTTCACACTTGCTTGGAATTATTCCAAATGCACCTAGAAATGATGTAGAGCACACGAAGTCCATTATACTTATTTGGTGTGGATTTTCTTTCCGTGCCTCGATTTCATAAAGTGGAGCTCTGGATCTGATCGTTCACAAAAAGTTTCACACCGGCTCGGAATTATTCCAAATGCACCTAGAAATGACATAGGGCACACTAGAAGTCCATTTTGGGTGTTTGCGTTGATTTTCTTTCCGTGCCTCGATTTCATAATGTGGAGCTCGGGCACTGAGTGGCTCTACAAAGTTTTACACACTTTCGGAATTATTCCAAATGCACCTAGAAATGACGTAGGGCACATTAGAAGTCCATTATGGGTGTTTGGTTTTGATTTTCTTTCCGTGCCTCGATTTCATAAATTGGAGCTCGAGGTGCAGCGTGGTTCGAAAGTTTCACACCGCTGGGAAAGATTCCAAATGCACCTAGAAATGAGGTAGGGCACACTAGAAGTCCATTATGGGAATTTGATGTTCATTTTCTTTCCATGCCTCGATTTCATAAATTGGAGCTCTTTGGTTACCGTCGATTCGGAAAGTTTCACACTTGCTCGGAATTATTCCAAATGCACCTAGAAATGACGTAGGTCACACCAGAAGTCCATTATGGGAGTTTGATGTTCATTTTCTTTCCATGCCTCGATTTCATAATGGAGCTCTGGGTACCGTGGATTCGGAATAATTCACACTTGCTTGGAATTATTCCAAATGCACCTAGAAATGATGTAGGGCACACCAAAAGTCCATTATACTTGTTTGGTGTGGATTTTCTTTCCGTGCCTCGATTTCATAAATGGAGCTCTGGATCTGCGTGGTTCGACAAAGTTTCACACTGGCTTAGAAGAATTCCAAATGCACCTAGAAATGAGGTAGGGCACACTAGAAGTCTATTTTGGGTGTTTACGTATTGATTGTCTTTCTATGCCTCGATTTCATAAAGTGGAGCTCGGATACCGTGGTTAAGCAAAGTTTCACACTGCTTTCGAATTATTCCAAATGCACCTAGAAATGACATAGGGCACACCAAGTCCATTTTGGGTGTTTGCGTTTATTTTCTTTCAGTGCCTCGATTTCATAATGTGGAGCTCGGTGCAGTCGCTCTGCAAAGTTTACACTGCTCGGAAATTATTCCAAATGCACCTAGAAATGACGTAGGGCACATTAGAAGTCCATTATGGGTGTTTGGTTTTGATTTTCTTTCCGTGCCTCGATTTCATAAATTGGAGCTGTGGGTATCGTGGATCGGAAAGTTTCACACCGGCTGGGAAAGATTCCAAATGCACCTAGAAATGAGGTAGGGCACACTAGAAGTCCATTATGGGAATTTGATGTTCATTTTCTTTCCATGCCTCGATTTCATACAGTGGAGCGCTGGGTACGCGTCGTTCTGTAAAGTTTCACATCGGCTTGGAAAGATTCCAAATGCACCAAGAAATGAGGTAGGGCACACTAGAAGTCCATTATGGGAGTTTGATGTTCATTTTCTTTCCATGCCTCGATTTCATAAAGGTGGAGCTCTGGGTGCCGTGGATTGCGGAATGTTTCACACTTGCTTGGAATTATTCGAAATGCACCTAGAAATGATGTAGAGCACACCAAAAGTCCATTATACTTGTTTGGTGTGGATTTTCTTTCCGTGCCTCGATTTCATAAAGTGGAGCTCTGGATCCGTCGTTCAGCAAAGTTTCACACCTCGGAAATATTCCAAATGCACCTAGAAATGAGGTAGGGCACACTAGAAGTCTATTTTGGGTGTTTCGTATTGATTGTCTTTCTATGCCTTGATTTCATAAAGTGGAGCTCTGGATCTGAGTCGTTAAGCAAAGTTTCACACCGCTTGGAATTATTCCAAATGCACCTAGAAATGACATAGGGCACACAGAAGTCCATTTTGGGTGTTTGCGTTTATTTTCTTTCCGTGCCTCGATTTCATAATGTGGAGCTCGGGTGTCAGGTGCCTCTGCAAAGTTTACACACTCAAATTATTCCAAATGCACCTAGAAATGACGTAGGGCACATTAGATGTCCATTATGGGTGTTTGGTTTGATTTTCTTTCGTGCCTCGATTTCATAAATTGGAGCTGTGGGTATGCGTCGTTCGAAAAGTTTCACACCGGCTGGAAAAATTCCAAATGCACCTAGAAATGAGGTAGGGCACACCAGAAGTCCATTATGGGAGTTTGATGTTCATTTTCTTTCCATGCCTCGATTTCATACAATTGGAGCTCTGGGTACCGTCGATTACGGAATGTTTCACACTTGCTTGGAATTATTCCAAATGCACCTAGAAATGATGTAGGGCACACCAAAAGTCCATTATAGTTATTTGGTGTGGATTTTCTTTCCGTGCCTCGATTTCATAAAGTGGAGCTCTGAATCTGATCGTTAAAGAAAGTTTCACACCGGCTCGGAAGGATTCCAAATGCACCTAGAAATGACGTAGGGCACACTAGAAGTCTATTTTGGGGTGTTTCGTATTGATTGCCTTTCTGTGCCTCGATTTCATAAAGTGGAGCTCTGCATGCGGTCGTTCAGCCAAGTTTCACACCTGCTCGGAATTAATCCAAATGCACCTAGAAATGACATAGGGCATACGAGAAGTCCATTTTGGGTGTTTGCGTTGATTTTCTTTCCGTGCCTCGATTTCATAATGTGGAGCTCGGGTGCAGTGGCTCTGCAAAGTTTACACTTTCGAATTATTCCAAATGCACCTAGAAATGACGTAGGGCACATTAGAAGTCCATTATGGGTGTTTGGTTTGATTTTCTTTCCGTGCCTCGATTTCATAAATTGGAGCTGAGGTGCAGCGTGGTTCTGAAAAGTTTCACACCTTTGGGAAAGATTCCAAATGCACCTAGAAATGAGGTAGGGCACACTAGAAGTCCATTATGGGAGTTTGATGTTCATTTTCTTTCCATGCCTCGATTTCATAAAGTGGAGCTCTGGGTACAAATGGTTACTGGAATGTTTCACACTTGCTCGGAATTATTCCAAATGCACCTAGAAATGACAAGGGCATTATAGTCCATTTGGTGTGTGATTTTCTTTCCGTGCCTCGATTTCATAAAGTGGAGCTCTGGATACCGTCGTTGAAAAAAGTTTCACACCTAAGCTCGGAAGGATTCCAAATGCACCTAGAAATGAGGTAGGACACACTAGAAGTGTATTTTGGGTGTTTGTGTTGATTGTCTTTACGTGCCTCGATTTCATAAAGTGGAGCTCTGGATACTGATCGTTGACAAAGTTTCACACACTTTCTGAATGATTCCAAATGCACCTAGAAATGACATAGGGCACACAAGTCCATTTTGGGTGTTTGCGTTTATTTTCTTTCCGTGCCTCGATTTCATAATGTGGAGCTCAGGTGCCGTCGCTCTACAAAGTTTTACACACGCTTCGAATTATTCCAAATGCACCTAGAAATGACGTAGGGCACATTAGAAGTCCATTATGGGTGTTTGGTTTTGATTTTCTTTCCGTGCCTCGATTTCATAAATTGGAGCTAAGGGACGCGCGTGTTCTGAAAAGTTTCACACGGTTGGGAAAGATTCCAAATGCACCTAGAAATGAGGTAGGGCACACTAGAAGTCCATTATGGGAGTTTGATGTTCATTTTCTTTCCATGCCTCGATTTCATACTGGTGGAGCTCTGGGTGCCGTCGGATTCGGAATGTTTCACACTTGCTAGGAATTATTCCAAATGCACCTAGAAATGATGTAGGGCACACAGTCCATTATAATTATTTGGTGTGGATTTTCTTTCCGTGCCTCGATTTCATAAAGTGGAGCTCTGGATACTGTCGTTCAGCAAAGTCTCACACCTGCTCGGAATGATTCCAAATGCACCTAGAAATGAGGTAGGGCACACTAGAAGTCTATTTTGGGTGTTTGGTATTGATTGTCTTTCCGTGCCTCGATTTCATAAATTGGAGCTCTGGATCTGTGCGTTCGAAGAAAGTTTCACACACTCTCGGAATTATTCCAAATGCACCTAGAAATGACATAGGGCACACCAGAAGTCCATTTTGGGTGTTTGCGTTGATTTTCTTTCCGTGCCTCGATTTCATAATGTGGAGCTCCGGGTGTACCCGTCGCTCTGCAAAGTTTTACACCTGCTCAGAATTATTCCAAATGCACCTAGAAATGACATAGGGCACACCAGAAGTCCATTTTGGGTGTTTGCGTTGATTTTCTTTCTGTGCCTCGATTTCATAATGTGGAGCTCCGGGTACCCGTCGCTCTGCAAAGTTTCACACCTGCTCAGAATTATTCCAAATGCACCTAGAAATGACGTAGGGCACATTAGATGTCCATTATGGGTGTTTGGTTTGATTTTCTTTCAGTGCCTCGATTTCATAAATTGGAGCTGAGAGGGCACGATGGATTCGGAAAGTTTCACACCGGCTCGGAAAGATTCCAAATGCACCTAGAAATGAGGTAGGGCACACTAGAAGTCCATTATGGGAGTTTGATGTTCATTTTCTTTCCATGCCTCGATTTCATACAGTGGAGCTCTGGGCACCCGTCGTTCTGGAATGTTTCACACTTGCTCGGAATTATTCCAAATGCACCTAGAAATGACGTAGGGCACACCAGAAGTCCATTATAGTTATTTGGTGTGGATTTTCTTTCCGTGCCTCGATTTCATAAACTGGAGCTCTGGATCTGATGTTGACAAAGAAAGTTTCACATTGGCTCGGAAAGATTCCAAATGCACCTAGAAATGAGGTAGG